>JARQOC010000003.1:624527915-625092032 GCA_033576535.1 Allobates femoralis
AGTAACATCTCTATGCTGATGACACACAGACACACAGATCTACCTCTCTGGACCTGACATCACCTCCTTACTAACCAAAATACCACAATGTCTGTCTACTATTTCATCTTTCTTTTATGCTCAATTTTTAAAACTGAACATGGACAAAACAGTATTCATCATCTTTACCCCATATCACTCTACCCCTCCACCAGACCTATCCATCAAAGTCAATGGCTGTTCACTTTCCCCAGTCCCGCATGCATGCTGCCACGGAGTGATCCTCAACTCTGCCCTCTCTTTCAAGTCACTATATCCAAGCCTTTGCCACCTCCTGTCGACTCCAACTCAGAAATATCGCCAGAATTCGTACATTCCTTGACCAAGAAACAGCAAAAACACTCGTGCATGCCCTCATCATCTCACACCTCCTACTCTCTGGCCTCCCTCTAGCACTCTTGCACCACTCCAATCTATCCTAAACTCTGCTGCCCAACTAATACATCTGTCTCCCCATTATTCCCCAGCCTTCCCTCTCTGCCAAGCCCTTCATTGGCTTCCTATTGTCCAGAGGCTCTAGTTCAAAGCCCTATGAGATTTAAAGCCATCTCCATACATCTGTGACACGATCTCCCGATACTTACCTACACACAATCTCCGATCCTCTCAAGATCTCCTTCTCTACTCCCCATTCATCTCTTCTTCCCACAATCGAATACAAGATTTCTCCTGCTCTTCTGCCATACTCTGGAACTCTCTGCCCAACACATCAAACTCTCACCCACCTTGGAAACCTTGAAAAGGAACCTGAAGATCCGCTTCTTCCAACAAGTCTACAACCTGTAATGATCTTCAGTCTACTGAACTGCTGAACGACCAGCTCAACCCTCTCCTAGTGCATCCTTACCCATCCCTTGTAGACAGTGAGCCCTTGCGGGCAGGCTCCTCTCTCCTTCTGTACTTGTGTGTGCCTTGTATTTCTCATGTTTATTGTACTTGCCTATGTATGCCCCTTTTCACATATAAAGTGCCATGGAATAAATGGCGCTATAATAATGAATAATAATAATATACAGTACAGACCAAAAGTTTGGACACGCCATCTATTGAAAGAGTTTTCTTTATTTTCATGACTATGGAAATTGTAGATTCACACTAAAGGCATCAAAACTATGAATTAACACATGTGGAATTATATACTTAACAAAAAAGTGTTAAACAACTGAAAATATGTCTTATATTCTAGGTTCTTCAAAGTAGCCACCTTTTGCTTTGATTACTGCTTTGCACACTCTTGGCATTCTCTTAATGAGCTTCAAGAGGTAGTCACCGGAAATGGTCTTCCAACAGTCTTGAAGGAGTTCCCAGAGATGCTTAGCACTTGTTGGCCCTTTTGCCTTCACTCTGCGGTCCAGCTCACCCCAAACCATCTCGATTGGGTTCAGGTCTCGTGACTGTGGAGGCCAGGTCATCTGGTGTAGCACACCATCACTCTCCTTCTTGGTCAAATAGCCCTTATATAGCCTGAAGGTGTAAAAAAAAGAATCACAGAAAAGAGAGGCAGGCCCCAATTATTATGCACTGCATACCTCACCCTCATCTGTAGGGTTGAGAATGCCGGTCTGTCGGTTATCTTTTCAGCCAAAAAGTTGTCGGTCTGTAAAATTGGCCAGTGTTTCTGGAGTATTTCCCGCATTTTCCCCCATTGGCCATTGTATGTTGATACAAATCATATCACATTAATTTCAGATTTCTTCTCCTGTTTGGACAAAAGGTGCTCCCTCTCTGTTCTTTTCGCTCTGAGGTACCCCTTCTTGATACAGCGTGCGCTGTAACCCCTACTCTTAAATCTCTCACATAGATCCACTGCCCGTGCTTCAAACTTCTGTTTATTAGAGCAGATCCGTCTCATCCTGAGAAATTGCCCCACGGGTACGGCCCCAATGGTGGCCGGAGTGTGTGAAGATGATGCATGCAACAATGCATTAACGGAGGTTTCTTTTCTGTGTACATCTGTTTGCAAAACACCATCCTCACCCACCCCGATCTTAATATCAAGGAACTCCACCCCACCCTGACTCATTCCAAACGTCACCTTTATATTCAAGTTGTTACTATTTATGTCCGACATGAATTCACTCAGCAGAGATGCGGACCCTCGCCACAGGAGCAGCACATCGTCAATATACCGGAACCAATGTACCACCCTTTGTGGTATAATGAGTATAGTAAGGGGTTAATGCTTTTCTATATAGTTAGGCAGCATGTAGGTGACTTTCGTTTGCAGCTTCCTATAAGTCTTGTAAGGATGTAGTTCCGTGCACTGGTCCCTCCCCCTGTCAGCCTAGTAGCGCTCCTACTAAAGGGGCGTCAGAGAGGGACATTAAGAACAGTTGCACTTGAAGAAGGTTACACCGAATCGGCGATGGGCACACAGGACAGCCTTGTTATCCTATTTTCTAGCACATATGGGTAGGTGCAATACATAAATTTGACTTTGACTTTGAGATATGGAAATACTCATGTTCTGGCAATACTACTGAGGTGGAGAATTGAATGTTTTACGGTGGTTTTTGTCTCCCAGATTGGGGGGACCACGGGTTCTCCTTCACATGTTGAATGAGGGGTTCATTCCCTGGATGATAACCTTCCCTTATAGTGATATTGTATAATGGAATATTACACAGGTCTGAGTTGTAGTACAAGGTTAATGATGTGCAACAGGACACACTCAACCTGACTATGTGTTTTCTTATGCCATTTGGATTGATATAAGGATATAACAATTCTGGTCCTATTACATTGGCCTGAACTGTACACCCCAGTCACATGTGTGGGATTACTACTTTGTCTTTCTAAATTATATGAGATAAATAAATAAAATTTGTACTACAATTACTCCATTGTGTGTTTTCACATGTTTTAATAGCCTGAAGGTGTGGTTGGGGTCATTCTCCTGTTGAAAAATAAATGAGGGTCCAACTAAACGCAAACCGGAGGGAATAGCATGCCGCTGCAAGATGCAATGGCAGCCATGCTGGTTCTGTATGCCTTCAATTTTGAATAAATCCCAAACAGTGTCACCAGAAAAGCACCCCCACACCATCACACTTCCTCCTCCATGCTTCACGGCGGGAACAAGGCATATAGAGTCCATCCGTTCACCTTTTCCGCGTCGCACAAAGACACGGTGGTTGGAACCAAAGATTTCAAATTTGGACTCATCAGACCAAAGCACAGATTTCGACTGGTCTAATGTACATTCCTTGTGTTCTTTAGCCGAAACAAGTCTCTTCTACTTGTTGTCTGTCCTTAGCAGTGGTTTCCTAGCAGCTAATTTACCATGAAGGCCTGCTGCACAAAGTCTCCTCTAAACAGTTGTTGTAGAGATGTGTCTGCTGCTTGAACTCTGTGTGGCATTGACCTGGTCTCTAATCTGAGCTGCTGTTGACTCACCGTAGCCGGGATGTGCACGTCGCAGGCATTGCTTCTCCTCCTGTCATGGAACCGCACCTGCGGCTGTGGGGACCGGTGGTCCAGATCAATAGGGGATGGCTGAACAGTAAGGGATTTAGTAGTCTTGTCGTGACGCCACCTGCGGGTGTTCCGGTGATCTCACCGGCGCTGCTTGGGCCTCCGGGGGATATATGGCAGCAAGATGGGACGCTCCCAATAGGATGAGCGGGAGTCCCCGGGGCCTGGAGCTGCACCTGATGGTGTGTGGCAGCTCGGTAGGGCTGCGTATCAGGACCAGGAATAATGCGCAGACTTATTAAAGTCTTTTAGGTACCTTTACTGGTGGTCATCGGTACACTCGGACCGGGTGATGAGGTTGTCGCTCCTGGAGTTTCCACAGCAAACAGTGTGTAGGCTTCCTTTCTCTAATACTCTGGTTGGGTCGGGTGGATATGGAATCCTGCCGGACCGGGTAGTACGTCAATGTAACGTGTTTCCCCTGGGTTAACTGCACTGAGGGCACTGTTAAAGGGGTACTGCACCTTTCTGCAGCTCTCCTAGCGTCTGCACACTCTGATGTTTCTCTCTCCAGGACCCTATTTATAGGGGGAACTGGCTCAAAGTGACCAGTGGAGCTCCCCCTAGAGGCCTGGGGTGAAACAGGTGTTCTAAGGTGTTGTTAGGTGTTTTGTTTGTTTGTGAGTGATGCTTGCTGTTTCCACTCCACTTGCGTACCAAGGATTCTGTGGTGCCCAACAGGGTGACAGGGTGCCACATTCCCCCTTAATTAACTTCAGTTCTCCCGGACTGAGCAAAAAGTTTTCTTTACAACTTAACTCTAAACATTTTATAACATTTAATAACCGGTATTTACAAAGTCTGAAGGAAAAATACAAAAATCACTGAAAAGAAAAAGGGAAAAACGGAAAAAATATGAAAAGTAGTCCATACAGCACTGGTCCATATGGCGCAGGCTGGAAAAAGGTAAGTTTTAGGTCACACAAGTCCTGTGACAATTGTCCAAGTTTATGAAAAGGGAAAAAGGGTAAAGTCCAGCAGTAAAGTCTCTGATGGCTTAAACTCGGGTATACATTTTAAATTTTATACATTCTCTATGGGTGTCTCTGCTTGGGAGGCCAGGTCTAACCTTTCTTACTCTACCAGGCACTTTCTGTCTCCAACTTAATTTACTTGGGACAGAGCCCAGTTCCTCCACCCTTCTGTACACTACTTTTTACAGTTTTTGAACACGGGTAGTATTTACATTTACTAACAGGTAATAAGGTTCCACTACATTTTAAACCCATTCTCCATATCTATTTGGTGTTTGGCCTAATGTACTACGTGTGGATCTGCATAGTGTGGGTGATTCAAAAGCTGTGTCTGTAGTGTACAAACTGGTCGTTGGTCTGTTGCTTCTTTGTCTTTCTGTAATACCATGGTAAGTACGTAGTCTATCTACTGGGATATCCTCTGTTAAAGGTGGTAGTGTAGGTAATTATCTACGAGTACTTTGTCTTACTGTGAGACTAGCAGGTTCTCCGATTACAGGAATCTCAGGTTCCCCTCGAGACCTAGCTGGTTATCTCTGGAAGAAGCAAGACAACCGAAACACAAGCTTAACTTACTCCTGTTATCACATCTATGCGACAAGTTAAAAAAGCTCCCAAAGGAACTAACTACCAAAGCTACGATACAAGCATGGAAACAACTCTCTACAAAAGCATCAGAGAACTCCCCTGCTTCACCCCACGATTGGATCCCGGTAGAGATTCTAACACTGCTAATTCCATCTCTCAATATAGACTCATGGAAAAAAAAAGGAATCAATTCCCTATCTGACATTTTTGACAGACTCAACTCTCTTATTCCATTCTCCCTATTACAGTCCAACTTTACATTGCAAGACACAGACTTCCAAGTATGGGAAAAAATCAATATCTACGTAACTAAAAAATCTCCAAACTTCCAGTTGCCGCTCACTATAGTGCATTTATTCAAATTTCACCACAGCCCCATATTTTGGACTACCAAAAATATTTACAAAATAATCAACTCGGACTTAACACTGATCAAAACCTCCAACTTGACGGCTTGGGAAAGAGAGTTGGGAACCTTAATCGAAACCGAAACCATGAGCCAAACACTTTCGAATCTTCAAAAGATGATCCCCTGCTCGACTCTACTAGAGACTCACTATAAATCACTCACAAGGTGGTATTTTACCCCCCAACGCCTACATCTGATGAAGGAAGACAACTCCCCACTTTGCTGGAGATGCAACAACGAAACTGGATCCATCTCACACATTTTTTGGTTCTGCAAGGAACTGAATACCTTTTGGAATAAAGTTCAACTGCTAGTATATGACCTCACAAGTAATTCTCTGACCCTAACACCAGAATTCATCACTCTTTTGATAGGCATAGAGCAAATACCTCCGCAACTTAGACCTATCATAGTCCACATTATACTGACCGCAAAAACTTTAATAGCCTCAATGTGGAGAGACACTAACAATCCTTCTTTTCCAATCCTGTTGGAAAAAATTGCCTCGCATAATTCTCACGAATTCGCCCACGCATTAAGACAAAATAATACAACCAAATACTTCAAAAAGTGGGTCCCGTGGAACAGGATATTCCCTCCCGTAAACTCTCGGAACGTGTACTTAGGAAATCCATGAACACCGCTCAACTCACTAAACAGACAGACTCTACCTCCCTCATATTCTCCCCTCCCTCCCCATTGCCTCCTCTCCCCTTTCACCCTTGACTCTATAACCATTACTCTACTTACTTTACCGTACGAAATGTTAAACAACATAGAAGACTTCTTCTTTCCTTCTTATATCTCTAATATAACCAAAGTCAAACTATCTTAAAAACTTTCACTTAAACCATACAGAATTTGAGAAAAGCATACACCGACGAAAGAAATAGTATTTTATAAATACATTAATTGTATGTTAATTTAAAATTATTGTTAATGACAATACCTGTTATAAACCACTTGTTTACGTTTGTATTCAACAATTAATAAAAACACTTGAACAAGGAATCTCAGGTTCCAAAATAACAGGCTGCATCTCTTGCACTTAAACTTGTTCTTGTTGGACTTGTTGAATTGGTAATGGTTGATTCTCTACAGGCTGGTAGAAATGCATAACTGGTATGATGAATGCTCCATTGCATTGTGGCCAGTCGGCTGGTAAATCTCCAATTTCTGTATGGACGAGATTTTCTTTAGGTTCTTCAACTGTTGTTACTGCAGGGTAACTGGTTTTTTGTGGTACTAACTGCTCTGGACATTTCTTCAAATGGTCTCTGGACACAGTTGTGAAGGTAATTCCTTGATCTTTGCTGATAACACAAGTTTTAGAGTTGTCATATTGTGATGGCATAACTGTATAGGGTTCAGATTCCCAATTATCATCTAATTTGTTTGTTTTTCTTTTTCTTTTTAGCACTAATTCACCTGTGGCTAGAGGTTCTGCTGAGGCGTGCTCGTTAAAGTCGTGCTCTTGTTTGGTTCTACTGATATTCAGGTTCCTCTCAACACTCTCTTGTATTTTCTGGTACTGTTCTTGGCGTTGATTTACCCAATCTTCATCAGAAGAATCTTGTGTTGTTTCAATAGTTCCCATCTGTAGGTCAACTGGCAATTTACCTGGTCTTGCTCGCATCAAGTAAGCAGGTGTATAGTTAGTTGAACTAACAGGTATGTGGTTGTAGATGTCCACAAGGTCTGGAAATTTTTCAGGCCATTGATTTCTTTCTTCGATTGGCAAGGTTTTGAGCATGTCGATTACAATGTGGTTCATTTTCTCACATAAACCGTTGGTTTGGGGATGATATGGTGTGGTTCGGATCTTCTTACACCCATATAGTCCTAGAAATTCTTGGAACAGAGCTGATTCGAAGGCTGGCAATTGGTCAGTCAAGACTTGGTCTGGATACCCATGTGGACAACAGAAGTAGCCCTGGAAGGCTTTGGCTACTACCTCTGCAGTTAAGTCCTTAACTGGAACTACTACCAGGAACCTTGAATAGTGATCAACAATGGTGAGAGTGTAGGTGTACCCAGTTCGACTTGGCATTAGCTTCGTGTGGTCGAGAGCAACTATTTCAAGGGGTTTCTTGGTAACAATTGGTTGCAACGGAGCTTTCTGAGTTAGATGGTCTTTCCTTCGAAGGTGACATGGTCCACAGTTTTTACACCACTTGTCAATTGATCCTCGCATACCGACCCAGTAAAACCAATCCTTCAGGAGTCTCTCCAGCTTCTTCCATCCAAAGTGTCCTGCATCATCATGGTATGCTTCATGGATCATTTGGACTTCAGTTTTCGGAACTACAATCTGCCAGATGAGCTCGTGTGTTCTGGGATTCATTTACCTTCTGCATAGTTTACCTTGATAGACAAACAACGTCCCCTTCTCTTTCCATAGGCGTTTAGCATTTTGGGAGGCATCAGGGTCCATGCTGGCGTGCTCTTGAGTTATCAGCTCTCTGACCAAGCTGACATCTGGATCGTTAGCTTGAACCTCCTTCCAGTCATGGTAGTTCTATCTCCTCCAGGTCATCTATGTCTTCTCTTTCTTCAGGAAGGTTAGGCATTCTGGACAGGGCATCAGCATTGCCGTTCTTGTGACCTGCCCGGTACTTTACAGTGAAATCATAGTTTGAGAGTCTTGCTACCCAACGCTGTTCTAGGGCTCCCAGCTTTGCAGTCTCTAAGTGGGTTAGAGGGTTGTTATCAGTGAATGGTGTGAACGGGGCGGATGCCAGGTAATGCTTGAAACGCTCTGTGATTGCCCAGACCAGGGCCAGGAACTATAGCTTGAAGGAGCTGTAGTTCTCCGGGTTCCTTTCTGTGGGACGGAGCTTTCTGCTGGTGTAGGCTATAACCTTTTCCTTGCCCTGCTGACGTTGAGATAGGACTGCTCCTAAACCTTCATTACTTGCATCAGTGTACAATAAAAACAGGAGATTGTAATCAGGGTAGGTTAGGATCTCTTCTCCAGTTAAAGCATCTTTGAGCTTCTGGAAGGACTGCTCCTGTTCTGGTCCCCAGTGGAACAGGGGACCCTGATCTTGCCGTTTTTAGATTGACCTACTAAGAGATCTTGCATGGGTGCTGCTATCTTGGTATAGCCTTTTATGAATCGTCGGTAGTACCCGACCAGTCCTAGAAATTGACGTACCTCTTTGTGAGTAGTTCTTGCTGGCCAGTCCTTGATGACGGTTACCTGGTCCGGGTCAG
Source organism: Allobates femoralis (assembly GCA_033576535.1). Classification (NCBI taxonomy): domain Eukaryota; kingdom Metazoa; phylum Chordata; class Amphibia; order Anura; family Aromobatidae; genus Allobates; species Allobates femoralis. The sequence continues at coordinate 624,536,616 of JARQOC010000003.1, forward strand.
GTGCTATGCCTTCGGCACTAACCACATGTCCTAGGTATTGGACCTTGGGTTTCAGCAATTGACCCTTGGACGGTTTCAATTTCATCCCGTACTTGGACAGTGACTCGAACACTTCACTCAGGTGCTGCAGGTGGTCTTCATAGGTCTGAGAGTATACAATGACATCATCAAGATATAACAGCACAGTCTCAAAATTTTTGTGGCCCAGACAACACTCCATTAGTCTCTGAAATGTTCCTGGGGCATTGCACAACCCGAATGGCATACTGTTGAACTCGCAGAGCCCCATGGGGGTCGTGAAGGCTGTCTTCTCACGATCCTCCTCTGCAACGGAGACCTGCCAGTACCCACTAGTAAGATCTAATGTGGAGAAGTAGTTGGCAGATTTGAGTGCAGCTAGTGACTCCTCTATGCGGGGTAACGGGTATGTATCCTTGTGTGTGACTTTATTGATTTGTCTGTAGTTTACGCACATCCTCATACTACCATCTTTCTTTTTAACCAGGACCAGAGGTGCTGCCCAGGGACTACAGCTATCCCTAATGACTCCTGCATTTTTCATGTCCTGAAGCATTTCTTTTGCTTTTTGGTAGTGTGTGGGTGGTATAGCTCTGTACCTTTCTTTGATAGGTGTATGGTTACCTGTGGGGATATGGTGTTGTACCCCCTTAATCCTCCCAAAGTCAAGTGGATGTTTGCTAAACACTTGCTCGTACTCCCAAATTACCCGGTAAACTCCCTTTTTCTGATGAGTGGGTGTGTTGTCAGTTCCTACACTGAGCTCCTGACACCATTTCTCTAACTGATCCTTGGAGTGAGGGGGTTCGTCAGTTACTGTTTGGGAAGAGGATTTTACATCAATTACAGCATTGTTTTCAACCTGGTACAATTTTGCGACAGTTGCATATCTTGGCAGTCTGACTTCGTCATCACCATAATTTAATATGCGTACGGGGACTCTCCCCTTTCTCACATCGACCAACCCTCTAGCTGTCAAGAGCATAGGACTACTATCAGACATTACAAGTTCTACTACAGCTTGGTAGTCCTGCCCTCTGAGGCCTATGGCTGCTCGACACCAGATCATCATTTCACTTCTGGGTGGTACCACAATTGGAATGGGATCTGTTACCTGTACTCTGCCAATTTCACCATTTGACATTTTTACCTGTTGTTGATATACCAAAGCTCGGATCTGTTTTTGGATAGGTCTCTTTTCTCTTGGTCTACCCGCATCAACACTCTGTTGGAGTAAAAACAACACTTCATCGATACATTTGACCATAATATTAGTACCCAGTATTACATGTGGATCCCTCTTGTTTGGTCTGTCCTGAACCACTATGATACCCTGGTTCTTCAGCTGCACCCTCCCCACCTTTACTGTAGCTTCCCATTGTCCCTCTACTGGAACTATCATACCATTAGTGGCTTCAATGTTCAGATCGGGGTGTGGGTGTTCCAGCTTAACATCTGGCCAGAACCACTTGTAAAGGATACAAGGGATGGTCGTCACCTGGGATCCAGTGTCTATCAAGGCGGAGGTAGCGATGCCATCAATGATGATTGGTAGGTATGGACAGTCTCCTACGTACTTGTATTCACAGTTAGTCGGGCCTGAACAGTCTACTCCTGGGGTTGTCCCTTCTCGCCCAGGGGTTGCTCGTTTAAAGGACGGGATTGGTGGGTGCGTCCTTCCTTGTCGCTCTGCTGACTGACGCGGCGTCTGTCAGGGCTGCGGTGATCTGCATGTTTTCCTCGCGGCGGCTGTGTCTTTCTCTTCATCCACGGAACGTCGTCGGGGCTGTCAGCGAGCTGGATTTTGTCCGATGACCTTGCTTCTGTCTTGGGCCTTCTCCCAGCTTGGAGCTTGGCCATGTCCTTCATCAGCTGCTCTACATTAGCACACAGTTGTTCAAACCGGTCGGGTGTTATAGTCTGTGCACTAGACTGAACCGCAGGGATTGGAGATGCTGCTGCCGGCACGGAAGGGGTGTTGGTATACTGCTGCTGTGAGGGAAGATCAGGCACTGTAGGGAGCTGCTGTCCCCGCACTGTTAAGTCTCTCAAAGTGCCAAACTCTGCACCAGGATTTTGCAGGGCCCACCAGCTTGCTTGTTTTCTATCATCCGGTAGTCTAAGTCCCACAACAAATTGTCCAATTAACGCTTTGTTCTCATCTCTGACACTATCAGGATCGACTTGTTTTAACTGTCTCATTGCCTCTTGCAAGCGCAGTGAATAGTCCAGGACACTCTTCTGTGCCCCTTGTTTACAATGATAAAACATCAGTCTTAACTCAGCCTCAGTATGGTGTTCAAAAACCCGGGTTAATTTAGCAAATATCTGCTCCACAGACTCCTGAGCTTCTATCGACCAGTTTCGGCTCTGCAACTCCGCTGCGCCTGTTAACTGTTCCATTATAACTGAAGCCCTCTGCTTACCGGTCATAGTGTACATGTCCAGCACTTGGCATATCTTCCTTTGGAACGTTTCCAAGGTACCAGGTGTACTGCTGTACTTTGGCAACCAGGCTGCATTCGGAACGTATGGCAGAGATATCGGCATAATCAGGGCGGGTTGTTGCGGCATACCGCCGGCGTGTTGTTGTCCGTCTAGAGGTATGTTTAGCGGTACCTGTTGGTTTAGTAGCGGGGGTGCCGCGTTGTTGGAATCCGGGCTACTCATCCTTGTTCCCCCTTAGTTAAGCGCGGCCAGCCCTTTCGAATTAAACGGAAGTTGTCGGCCTCGCGGTGAGGAGTGAGGCACCACGGGAGTTTCCGGCTCCTGCTGCGTTCAGGGGAAGTTTTCAGAGCATGGGGGCGGGGCCTAACTTCGCACCCTTTGCATAGTAACGCCCCTTCTTTTCCCGCCTTCTGCGCAGCAATGGCGATTCAAATGTACAGTTCAATAATCACAGTCATTAAATAGCACACAATACCCGTTAAGGAACGGGCCTACTCGAGTCCTGTTCGTGATGCCAGATTCTGACTCACCGTAGCCGGGGTGTGCACGTCGCAGGCGTTGCTTCTCCTCCTGTCACGGAACCGGGCCTGCGGCTGTGGGGCCCGGAGGTCCAGATCAATAGGGGATAGCTGACCAGTAAGGGATTTAGTAGTCTTGCCGTGACGCCACCTGCGGGTGTTCCGGTGATCTCACTGGTGCTGCTTGGGCCTCCGGGGGATGTATGGCAGCAAGATGGGATGCTCCCCACAGGATGAGCGGGCGTCCCCGGGGCCTGGAGCTGCACCTGATGGTGTGTGGCAGCTCGGTAGGGCTGCGTATCAGGACCAGGAATAAATCGCAGACACATCAAAGTCTTTTAGGTACCTTTACGGTACACTCAGACCGGGTGATGAGGTTGTCGCTCCTGGAGTTTCCACAGCAAACAGTGTGTAGGCTTCCTTTCTCTAATACTCTGGTTTGGTCGGGTGGGTATGGAATCCTGCCGGACCGGGTAGTACGTCAGTGTAACGTGTTTCACCTGGGTTAACTGCACTGTTTCCACTCCATTTGCATACCAAGCATTATGTGGTGCCCAACAGGGTGACAGGGTGCCACACTGTTAACCTGCTATTTCTGAGTCTGGTGACTCAGATGAACTTATCCTCCACAGCAGAGGTGACTCTTGGTCTTCCTTTCCTGGGGCGGTCCTTATGTGAGCCAGTTTCTTTGTAGCGCTTGATGGTTTTTGCAACTGCACTTGGGGACATTTTCAAGGTTTTCCCAATTTTTTGGACGGACTGACCTTCATTTCTTAAAGTAATGTTTTTTCTTTACCTAGCTGCTTTTTTCATGACATATTACAAATTCTAACAGTCTATTCAGTAGGACTATCAGCTGTGTATCCACCAGACTTCTGCACAACACAACTGATTGTCCCAACCCCATTTATAAGGCAAGAAATCCCACTTATTAAACCTAGTTGAAGGACGAAGTGCCACTCGACCTTCGCTGCTGTAAATGACCACCAAAAAAAAGGGATATTTGGGTTGAGATGTTAAATTTTATTCCGACGCATTTCGGAGCTGCTACCGGGCTCCTTCCTCAGGAGCTCAGTTGCAGCTCCGAAACGCGTTGGAATAAAATCTACATCTCAACCCAGATATCCAGTGTTTATGGTGGTCCTTTACAGCAGCGCAGGTCGAGTGGCACTTCGTCCATCATTTTGATTATCTTCACCGCGGTTTACCCGTGGAGGTGCGGATCGTGCAGCAGCTGTTTTCTAAGCGATCATACTTGGTTGTGGGTCACAAAACCATATCAGGTGAGCAGCTTTCAATAAGCTTTTATGCCGTTATCTGTTTAAAGGATAAGACCCTATTGCGCATTTTCTCATATTTCACACTTATTAAACCTGACAGGGCACACCTGTGAAGTGAAAACCATTTCCGGTGACTACCTCTTGAAGCTCATCAAGAGAATGGCAAGAGTGTGCAAAGCAGTATTTAAAGCAAAAGGTGGGTAGCTTGATGAAACTAGAATATAAGACATATTTTCAGTTGTTTCACACATTTTTGTTAAGTATATAATTCCACATGTGTTAATTCATAGTTTTGATGCCTTCAGTGTGAATCTACAATTTTCATAGTCATGAAAATAAAGAAAACTCTTTGAATGAGATGGTGTGTTCAAACTTTTGGTCTTTACTGTGTATATTGTGAGGTAGCAGCCGGGGAACCCGCTTGCATAACGACAAAACACGTGTTTATAATTTAACCCATGTCTACCCGTTTATTTTTCACATATAAATAACATAACCCGGGTAGCATGTTTGACACATTGCACATTGATTATAAACACCATACATAAATACACCATACATTTACATATAACATTACATAACACCTATATTGCACATAACATCTTCTAGTTACCCGGGACCTGTAACCACCTCTCTGTCCCCATTGGAGCTCTAACAACCGCTCCTGTGGTAGCTACGGCCTCCGGCCTATCTACATTTCACATACATTTAGCAATACATCAGTTACCATATCAACGGGCCCTATGGGTCCCAATGGCGGAACCAGCCGCCTGGCTTTATTTCACCAGCTCCATACTACCCCGGCGTCAGGACTCCAGCCTCACCGGGTTCTTACACACAGTATGTGATCCATCCTATAAGCCACCATGGACCACACATGTCCTTTCACACGCTCACAGCCCATCATATAAACATCCATGGACTGTGGCACATCTGGGTTCAGAACAGGGATTGGCAAACCTTAGTACCTGGGACAACCATCCGTTACCCTACTATTTGAGCCCTATTAACCCCTGCATCTGACCTCTGGTACATATATACATTGCGGTTCTTCAGGTCCATCCATCGACTATTTCAGTCGGACCTAAGGGCGGTCTATGCCCGCCTGGCACACTTCATAAAATCGCCTCCCAAAGGGCTACATACATTTGCCTCCCGAAGGGCTACATACATTCCGGTTCATCAGATCCATCCATCCATCGACTATCTTACTCGGACCTAAGGGCGGTCTATGCCCACCTGGCACACTTCATACAATCGCCTCCCGAAGGGCTACATACACTTGCTGGGTCTTTTAAAAAGCCATAAAATACATTCCGGTTCAACAGGTTCTTCAATAACTGACTAGTAGGACCTAAGGGCGGCTACGCTCGCCTGGCATGATTTACACACAGCTCACTCTGTCACACGGGAACTGCCGTCTTACCAGGCACGGATCCGGGTCTCGCTACCTGTGTCACAGGTCCACCATGCATCCCCTCGGGCTCCTTCCCGGACGTGAGGTGAACCACGTCCTGACCAGCGTCCACCGGGTCAGCCACGGCTTCCCCCTCCAGGTGCTGTTACGACCTCGGTCCTAGACCCCGGCATGGAGCTAGCATGCTCCCATCATACACACAGAGCCCTGGACTGCTCTGCACTCTGGCTGGTCATCAGGATCATCATGCTCTCTGGCTGATCTCTAGCTGATTATGATCTCACATGTCTCTCTCAATTTTCCAAATCATCTCAGCTGGCAGGCTCTTATCGTGCCTGCCACTCCCACACTGACTCATGCAGCTGGGCTGCTAATACTCAGGACACACCCACACCAGCTGCTACCAATCAGGACACACAGTTCCCATACAGCCACTCATTGGTCTCATGAATGCGTCAGAACTCACTCTCACATTTAACACCTTGTGTTCCGGATAGGTTCACACAGTGTCATCCACTATAAAACCGGCCAGTGTGAGCAGGAGCATACCCTGATCCTGCATGTGATGCGCCCCGCCCATGGGGACCATGCAGGCGGTGCCTGACAAAATAAATATATATATATATATATATATATATATATATATACGGTAATATGATATGATTCTCTTGTTATTTCCTCTTGGGGTATATATATATATATATATATATATATATCCACAAAAAATAGCATTCAGCACTCCAGGTTTCAATGCTTCAAAGACCTTTATTGGCAATATAGTGCAAAAAACAAAGTGAGCAACGTTTCAAACCGTCTGTGGTTCTTTCTCAAGCTCGTGCTTTTTTTGTGCTGCTCTTTTTTCTGACTTTATATATATATTCATATATATATATATATATATATATATATATATACTAGCTGTAGTACCCGGTTACGCCCGGGTTAATAAATAACTGCTGTTAGCTATAACAGAATAGAATTTGAATATGTCATATTAATGACCTGTAGGAAAATAGAAGCTGAGCTGTGATTGATTGCTATAGGCAGCCTAATAAATCTCCAGCCAACAGTAAACCCTCCCCCTGGCCGGGCAGTATATGTTACCTCACACATACACATAATAGACAGCTCATGTGACTGACATCTGCCTTAATTCCCTATATGGCACATGTGTTGCACATTGGCTGTTTTTAATCAGATGTTTATGTTTGGAAAATAAAGATAGCACACATGTGAGGCGAGTTGTGTGAGGTGATTTGTGCACATCTGTGTCTGTCTGTGTGGTGTGTGTGTCCCTGGGGTGTGTATGTGTGTGTCCCTGTGGGGGGGTCTGTGTGGTGTGTGTCTCTGTTGTGTGTGTCTCTTTGTGGTGTGTGTGTGTGTCCCTGTGGGGTGAGTGCATGTGTCCCTATAGGGTGTGTATGTGTGTGTCCCTGTGGGGGGTCTGTGTGGTGTGTGTGTGTATCTGTGTTGTGTGTGTCTCTTTGTGGTGTGTGTCCCTGTGGGGTGAGTGCATGTGTCCCTATAGGGTGTGTATGTGTGTGTGTCCCTGTGGGGGGGGGTGTCTGTGTGGGGTGTGTGTGTCTCTGTGTTGTGTGTGTCTCTTTGTGGTGTGTGTGTGTCCCTGAGGGGTGAGTGCATGTGTCCCTATAGGGTGTGTATGTGTGTGTGTCCCTGTGGGGGGGTCTGTGTGGTGTGTGTGTGTCTCTTTGTGGTTTGTGTGTCCCTGTGGGGTGAGTTCATGTGTCCCTATAGGGTGGCTATGTATGTGTGTCCCTGTGGGGGGTCTGTTTGGTGTGTGTGTCTGTGTCATGTGTGTCTCATTGTGGTGTGTGTGTGTGTGTCCCTGTGGGGTGAGTGCATGTGTCGCTATAGAGTGTGTGTGTGTCCCCTTGGGGGTGTGTGTGTGTCTCTGTGTTGTGTGTGTCTCTGTGTTGTGTGTGTCTCTTTGTGGTGTGTGTGTCTGTTCGGTTGCATGGTGAGTATCCAATGTTGGGGCTGCACCTTAGCGACTATACACTTGCTGTTACTCTTTGTGTGCGTGTGGTGTGTATACATGTCCCCGTGCGTGGTGAATATCTCATGTTGGGGCCCCACCTTAGTGACTATATGCTGGTATGTGCTGTTAGTCTTTGGCGCTATCATTAAGCCCCTCTCATTCACAACTATCAACTGGTAACTGTCACTTTTTCCACATTATGTAGATAGGGGCAAAATTGTTTAGTGAATTGGAATGCGTGGGGTTAAAATTGCGCCTCACAACATAGCCTATGACGCTCCTGGGGTCCAGACGTGGGACTGTGCAAAATTTTGTCTCTATAGCTGACAGCTGTCGATTTTGCTCCAACTCTTTTCCATTCACTTTTTCCCCATTATGTAGATAGGGGCAAAATTGTTTGGTGAACTGGAACGCGCAGGGTTAAAATTTCGGCTCACAACAGACTATGACGCTCCCGGGGTCAAGACGTGTGACTGTGCAAATTTTTGTAGCTGTAGCTGGCAGCTGTCGATTTTTCTCCCACACGTTTCCTTTCCCTTTTTCCCCATTATGTAGATAGGGGCAAAATTGTTTGGTGAACTGGAACGCGCAGGGTTAAAATTTCGCCTCACAACATAACCTATGACAATGACACTCTCAGGGTCCAGACATGTGACTGTGCAAAATTTTGTCTCTATAGCTGACAGCTGTCGATTTTCCTCCAATATTTTTCCATTCACTTTTTTCCCCATTATGTAGATAGGGCCAAAATTGTTTGGTGAACTGGAATGCGCAGGGTTAAAATTTCGCCTCACAACATAGCCTATGACGCTCCCGGGGTCGAGACGTGTTACTGTGCAAAATTTTGTGGCTGTAGTTGCGACGGTGTACATGCCAATCCCGGATATACACACATACACACACACATACACACACACATACACACATTCAGCTTAATATATTATATATATATATATATATATATATATATATATATGTACCGTATATACTCGTGTATAAGCCGACCCGTGTATAAGCCGACCCCCCTACTTTTGCCCCAAAAATCTGGAAAAACCTATTGACTCGTGTATAAGCCGAGGGTGGACCTCAGCACAGGTATACAGCCTCCAGCAGTGTGGTATACAGGCCCCCCCCAGTGGTATACAGGCCTCCCCAGTGGTAGTATACAGCAGCCCCAGTGGTAGTATATAGCATCCCCAGCAGCCCCAGTGGTAGTATACAGCAGCCCCAGTGGTAGTATATAAGAGCCCCAGCAGCCCCAGTGGTAGTATACAGCAGCAGCCCCAGTGGTATATACAGCCCCAGTGGTGTATACAGCCCCAGTGGTAGTATATTGCAGCCCCAGTGGTGTACACAGCCCCAGTGGTAGTATATTGCAGCCCCAGTGGTGTATACAGCCCCAGTGGTAGTATATTGCAGCCCCAGTGGTGTATACAGCCCCAGTGGTAGTATATTGCAGCCCCAGTGGTGTATACAGCCCCAGTGGTAGTATATTGCAGCCCCAGTGGTGTATACAGCCCCAGTCGTAGTATATTGCAGCCCCAGTGGTGTATACAGCCCCAGTGGTAGTATATTGCAGCCCCAGCGGTAGTATACAGCAGCCCCCGTAATCCAGGGGCCCCCCAGCCTGACTCCGGTCACCTGTAAAGGAAACTATACTTATCACAGTGCCGCTGTCCGCGCCCGCTCGCACCCGCTCGCAGCTGCCGTAAGCGATCCTCCATCTTCATGCCTCTTCTTCCTGTTTCCTTTGCTCGTCGCAGGGAATGACGTCATTGCCTGCGACGAGCACAGAAACAGGAAGAAGACGCATGAAGATGGAGGATCGCGTACGGCAGATGCGAGCGGGTGCGAGCGGGCGCGGACAGCGGCACTGTGATAAGTATAGTTTCCTTTACAGGTGACCGGAGTCAGGCTGGGGGGGGCCCTGTATTACGGGGGCTGCTGTATACCGATGTATACATCGGTATGTACCGATGTATACATCGGTATACAGCACTGACTCGCGTATAAGCCGAGGGGGGTACTTTTCAGCCCAATTTTTGGGCTGAAAAACTCGGCTTATACGCGAGTATATACGGTATATTTCCATTTCTAAACATAGTAACATTTAGGGTACCGTTACACGTCGCAATATTGCTAGGCAATTTCACTTGCAATTTGCTGGTTGCAGTGAAATCATGGACACATTGTTACATTTGTACACGGCAACAAAATAGAACAATGTCTCCATGATTTCACTGCAACCAGCAAATTGCAAGTGAAATTGCATGCAATGTTGCAACGTGTAACGGTACCCTAAGGCTGGTCAAAAAAAATTCCATAGAGTTGATCTTATACTATACATTAATCCAGAGGAAGGTAAACATCCCAAAAATGAATTTTCTGATCTATGTACTCTTACAGTAATGCGTTCCTGTCTGTGATCATTGTGAAAGCTTATTTTTAATAAGTGTATCCATCCTACCATGGCTACTGACAATGGTACAAAAATATTGCTGGACAGATTTCTGTAATGTCACTCCACTTATTTGTGTATAGTAATTAAAATTGTTCTGAACTATTTTTAAGATAATTAGCCAGAAATCTAATTGCTTTTTGGCACTAGAATTCAGCTATGAATTCAATCATCCTTAACACCCACTTTAGTTCATCTGTGTGTTTAGTTGAAGATGTAGAAGATTTACCAAAAAATATAAAATCAACAAAATTCTGTCTAAAATTGAGTTAGTTTCTCGTGTACATGCCTGTGCCTCATTTATTAAAGGGAACCTGTCATCAGTACCTAAAAAACACCACATTTATCTAATTCTTCATGTCAGTCCACAAACCTGTACATTATCTTCTACCTTTTACTGTATATCCCCAAAAATATCATTTGTACTTTTCCTGCTCTGTATGTAACTTCCTATGCTCTTGTCTGATGGGTGTCAACACTGTGTTGTCCTCACCCCCTCTTTTTTCCTAATCTTCATTCTCCGGCTTTGTTTGATGTAGATGATGCGTCCACATCATCCACTTAGCGCAACAAAATCTTGTGACTGTGCAGTAGGCTTTTGTTTGGATACTGAAAAGCTGGTCACAGGTGTCCTTTAAGGGTTCCTTCACACTGCGGCGTGATCCGGTCGGGGGCTGTCCGAGATGACCCTGACAGCCGCAGACCGGATCAGCACACAGGACTGGAGGGCTATTATGCCATCCGGTCCGGTGTGCAGCCGTACGCAGCTGCAGCCGCCGACAGGTCAGGACCGCGGCGCCGTGGTCCTGACTTATCAGCAGTGGGAACTGCGTGCACTGTACACTGGACTGGAGGGCATAATAGCCCTCCAGTCCTGTGTGCTGATCCAGTCCGCGGCAGTCAGGGTCATTCTGGACAGCCCCGGACCGGATCACGCCACAGTGTGAAGGCACCCTAAGGGTACCTTTACACGCGGCTACATTTCTAGGGTGGCTAAAGGTAACTTACTGGTTGCAGTGAAATCATGGAGAGATTATTTCATTTGTACACAGCAACAAGATAGAACCTTGTCTCCATGATTTCACTGCAACCAGTAAGTTACCTGTAGCCACCCTAGAAATGTAGCCGCGTGTAAAGGTACCCTAAGAGTTTCATGCACTTTTTTCTCTTTACTAGACTCCCTTAGGCTAGGGTCACACTTGCAGATTTTACAAGCGTTTTTGGAGACCTGCGTTTTCAAAAACGCATGTAAAAAACGCACCATAGGCCCCCATGTTAAAAAACGCATGCCCTAATAGCAAAAACGCATGTGTGACAGTACCATGCGTTTTTGGTGCATTTCCAAAAACGCATGCGTTTTTTAATATGGGTCCCTATTGGAAACGCATGCAAAAACGCATGTACAATTAGTACCATCCAAAAACGCATGCGTGTTCCATAGGAGCCCATGTTAAAAAAACGCATGCGTTTTAGAAAATGCATGCGTTTTTTTTAACATGGGCTCCTATGGAAAACGCATGCGTTTTTGGATGGCACTAAAAGGTACTAATGTACCATGCGTTTTTGCATGCGTTTTCCATAGGGGCCCATGTTATAAAAACGCACCAAAAAATAGTGCATGCATTATTTTTTGGTGCGGATTTAAAACTGCAGCCAAAAACGCAGGGAGCCATCACACACCTTAAAAAACGCATGCCAAGTGTGACCCCAGCCTTACAAAGTGTATAAACACAATTGGTGCCTAAAAATGTGTGCAAAATTCACAAAATTTACTCAAGGAGTGCTCCACTTTGTCGCTTGAAAAGTATTTTAAAGGAAAGGCTGGGGTCACACTTGGCATGAGTTTTTTTAGTGACTCATGCATTTTTGCATGCGTTTTCCATTTCTGCATGCGTTTTTTAATGTGTGTGATGGCTCCCTGCGTTTTTGGCTGCGTTTTTAAATCCGCACCAAAAAATAGTGCATGCACTATTTTTTGGTGCGTTTTGAAAAACGCATGCATTTTTATAACATGGGCCCCTATGGAAAACGCATGCGTTTTTGGATGGTACTAATTGTACATGCGTTTTTGCATGCGTTTCCCATAGGGCCCCATATTATAAAACGTATGTGTTTTTGTAAATGCACCAAAAACGCATGGTACTGTCACACATGCGTTTTTGCTATTAGGGCATGCGTTTTTTAACATGGGGGCCTATGGGTGCATTTTTACATGCATTTTTGAAAACGCAGGTCTCCAAAAACGCTTGTAAAAAATGCTACTGTGACCCTAGCCAAAGACAACTATTAGCTGGTAAAAAGTTACACTAAGGCTGCTTTCACATCACAGATATTTCAGATCCGATGCTGTCCGATCAAAATCGGACAGCATCGGATCCGAATTTGGCCCCATGCAGCCCTATGGGCATCGGACCGAATGGGATGTGCACTAAATGCCATCCGATTTGGTCCGATCTGATTCTGTCCGATTTTATTATCGGTGCAAAAATCGGAGCTTGGTCCGATTTTTGCACCGAAAATAAAATCTGACAGATTCGGATCGGACCAAATCGAATGGCATTTAGTGCACATCCGATCTGACCCGATCCCTATAACATGGGGCCCTATGGAGAAGGGTCCGAGGAAACATCTGATGTCTCCTCGGACCCTATTTTACTGTACTGAGCATGCTCAGTACAGTAAAAATGCTCAACTGGGAGCGCAGGGGTTAAAGAAAAAAAAAAAAGTTTATTCTCACCTCCCCCCAAGCCCCCGCCGTCTCCCGCCATCTTCTTTGAGGCTCTCGGTGGCTCCCGCAGGCTCCCGGTGTCAGCAGAAGTCTTCCTCTGCTGTTCAGGACCTGCGGTGATGTCACAGTCATGTGACCGCGGGTTACCATGGTGAACCCGCGGTCACGTGACTGTGACATCACCGCAGGTCCTGAACAGCAGAGGAAGACCTCTGCTGACACCGGGAGCCTGCGGGAGCCACCGGGAGCCTCAAAGAAGATGGCGGGAGACGGCGGGGGCTCAGGGGGAGGTGAGAATAAACTTTTTTTTTTTTCTTTTTTTCAGCCCGGAGGCACCGATTTTATGCCGGAATCGGATGCCTATTTGGCACCCGATTCCAGGCATCAGAAGGGAGCCGATGCTGTCCGATTTATATCGGACAGCATCTGCTCCCTCAAAATCGTAATGTGAAGGTAGCCTAAACAGTGTAAAATTCATGACATTTATCATCCTATTTGAGCAACTATGATAAACTTGGTGCTTTTTAATACTGTCTAGTCCACGTTTATGCTAACAGTTGCACAGAATTAGTAATTCTGCTTATGTTCTTGTTTTGTGCATCTATGCTTCCTTTTGATGTTCCCATGATTTTCTTTGCAGCTGCCTGACACTCAGTGTTTTCCTATGTAATACATACTGTAATTGCAAAATGGGCTTTTCTAGTGCATAATTGAAATCCCACCTAATCTTCAACCTGTGTGCCAAAATGTGAAATGCTCCAAAAGCCCTCTATGAAATTATAGCTTCCTTCTTTAAAGTGTTAATGCTACAAAATACTGAAAACTAAAAGCTGACAAGGATCTAGCTTTTAAAGCCAATTCAACTGGGAATATATACTGCAGATAATATTAGATTTTCTTCACATGTATCATCTACAGTTGAAACCAGAAGTTTATATACACTACATAAAAGGATACATATGTATGTTTTTCTCACTATCTGACATGAAATCAAAATAAACCTTTCCCGTTTTGGGTCAATTAGCATTACCATAAATATTTATATCTGCCAAATGCCAGAATAATGAGAGAGAGAATGTTATAAGGCATTTTTATTTATTTCTGAAAAGTCAAAAGTTTACATGCATTGATTATTACTAGTACATCTCAATGAATTAGAATATCATCCAGAATCAATGTAATATTGCCATGTTTCAGGGCGTTTCTGGGAGCCCTGGAAGACATTGACTAATAAATCAATACAGTGAGTCCCCGCTTAACGACGGGTTTGTTTAACGACGACTCGCACTTACGACGATCAGTATTTTCAGAACGACCAAATTTCAAAGTTAAGACGGACCGCTATACGACCGAATTTCAAAGTTACGACGGACCGCTATACGACCGAATTTCAAAGTTACGACAGATTTCGCGCGGGAGCGGCAGCACAGTGGAGTGTTGAGGCTAGGGTCACACATTACATGCAAAAAATCCCTGCTGAAGTGGTGCTTTATTATTGGGGAACAGAGATCTCTGCTTTCCAAACATGGTTACCTCCTGTCTCACCCATTCTTAACTACAGTACAGTACAGTACAGTACTGTACAACACTTACCAGAATGTCTCTTGAGATTATGAAAGGTGATTTCCCTGGTGGCTCTGGGTCTCAGGATTCTGGTACATTGTACTGTGCAGTACAGTACTGTACAGTACTGTACAGTATTCGCAAACCGGAGTCCAGTTATGCTGTCCAGTTGCTGCTTCCATCTGCCCGCATGCTGTGTTGTACAGCTTGCGTCCGCCCATGCTGTACACTGTACATTCCAGCACTCTGTGGGACGTGTTTAAACGGTGCACAGGAAACGTTTCCTGTGCACCATTTAAACACGGCCCTCCAGGGTGCTGGACTGTACAGCATGGGCGGCCGGAAGCTGTAGAACACAGCATGCGGGCAGATGGGAGCAGCAACTGGACAGCATAACTAGACTCCGGTTGGAGAATACAGTACAGTACAGTACTGCACAGTACAGTGTACCTAAGTCTTGAGACCAGGAGCCACCCTGAAGAGGGCCTAAAACAGGACAGTACAAGTGTGACCCAGTACTGTACAGTGTACCTGAGTACTGAGACCCTGAGCCACCTTGAAGAGGGCCCAAAACAGTACAGTACAGTACAAGTGTGACCCAGTACAGTCTACCTGAGTTCTGAGACCCAGAGCCACCCTGAAGAGAGCCCAAAACAGGACAGTACAGTACAAGTGTGACCCAGTACAGTGTACCTGAGTTCTGAGACCCGGAGCCACCCTGAAGATAGCCCAAAACAGTACAGTACAGTACAAGTGTGACCCAGTACAGTGTACCTGAGTTCTGAGACCCGGAGCCACCCTGAAGAGAGCCCAAAGCAGGACAGTACAGTAGTACGTACAGTACAGTGGCCTGGCTGGAGGCAGTTGGCAGCCTCCACCACCTCCCATCAACATGGCTGACAAAAGGAAGAGTACAACTCCTACAGGATCTTCTGCTAAGAAGCCTAGAAAAGCCATCGACATGAAGATGCAGATCATACAGAAATATGAAGGTGGAATGAAAGTTTTAGCAATCGCTAGTAGCATGGGGTTTTCTCATTCCACCATTTCAACGATACTTAAGGATAAAGAGAAAGTGAAGGAGACAGTGAAGAGTACTGTGGGATATAAGGCTGTTATCACCAGGCAGCTCAAGGGCCTGATCCATGAAATGGAGAAACTGCTGGCGATTCGGTTTGACGACCAAATAAGCAAGAAAATGCCCCTTAGTCTCCATATCATAACGAGCAAGGCACTTAGCATCTTTGCTACGCTGAAAGCACGTGAGGGAGAAGAGTGCACTGAAACATTCAGCGCAAGCAAACGTTGGTTCCATCGCTTTCACCGCCGATTTAGCCTACACAACAGAAGCATACATGGTGAAGCAGCAAGTGGGGATACAGAGGCAGCTGAGGAATTTTTGGATGTGCTGGATGAGATAATTGAGGAAGGCGGCTATCGACCAGAACAAATTTTCAACGTCTACGAGACAGGTTTTTTCTGGAAAAAAATGCCTGAAAGAACATACATTCATAAAGAAGCTGCCAACATGCCTGGGTTCAAGGCTTTTAAAGATCGTGTGACTTTGCTGTTAGGCGGAAATGTGGCAGGGCATAAATTAAAACCCTTTTTCATTTATCGCTCCCAGAACCCACGCGCTCTGACGAACGTGAACAAACACACACTGCCAGTGATCTATCGGGCAAACAACAAGGCGTGGATGACTCAGACTTTATTTGAAGACTGGTTTCTGACCTGCTGTATTCCTGCTGCCAGAGAATACTGCCTTGAAAAGAATGTTCCTTTCAAGATTCTGCTTCTCCTTGATAATGCTACAGGACATCCCCAACATATCGATGACCTGCATTGTGATGTCAAAGTTGTTTATCTCCCCAAAAATACGACTTCAATTCTGCAACCTATGGATCAGGGGGCCATAGCAGCGTTTAAGGCGCATTATTTGCGTATTACTTTTGGTAAGGCGGTAACGGAGAACGACAGGATGACTCTTCGCGAATTTTGGAAAGACTACCACATTCTTCACTGCATGAAGAATATTGACAGCGCGTGGCGTGAAGTGACTGAAAAATGTATGCAAGGTGTTTGGAAGAAATGTTTGAAAAGGTTTGTGAATAACTTTGAAGGGTTTGACCAAGAGGAAGCAGTACAACAAATCAATAGTAAAACTGTAAATCTTGCACATGAGTTGATGCTAGAAGTGGAAAGTGAGGATGTTTCGGAGTTGGTGAATTTCGTAGAAGGTGAATTGACGGACCAAGACTTCATTGAGTGGGAAGAGCAACAACACATGGACGAAATAGAAGAAATTGTGCAATCAGATGTATCACCACCGAAAATGTTCACGACTAAGGGCTTGGCAAAAGTGTTTTCGAAAGTGAATGAGATGGCACATCCAAGATGGCCGCCGCATAGGGAGGACGTGTCTCGCTGCGCTCCCGTTCTCTGGCTGCAATCTGGCACCATCCTGCCCCGGAGAACACCCACAGCCCTCACCCTTGGGCCCATCTCTCACCTAAAGCCCTGCAGCCTTTGAGAATCGGCTTTGGACCAGGTGATCACCAGAGGGGTACCTCGTGGAGCGCTAGACGTGGCCTCCCCCCCTCACTGCCCCTTACCCTGCGGCCGGAGGGCTCTGAGGCCGAGGTGAGCCTATCAAACGACCCTGTACGACGTGCTGCTGGGGACCGGAGAGAGGAAGCAGACCCTGTCAGCGCGCCGCTGCTGTGGACCGGGACAAAGACGCAGAAGGCCCCTGAACTGTGAGTAGGAGGAAGAGGCAACATGTGTGCGCCGGGCCTCCTAGGATGCATCGCTCCCATCGGATCCCTGTTGTGCAGAGGCGTCTGAGGCTGCAACTGAGCGGTGAGTGCAGTATAACGATCCCGGCAGGGCACCCGGAGGCGGCGCATTTAGTCCCGTCCTAGCAGACAGGGGAGACCACCCGTGGAGCCCACTGTGAAGGGGAGGAGAGGCAAACCGGAGCGAGACACAGAGGGAGCGGGAGCCTGCATTCACCTCCGGTGCTAGGGCAGAGAAACACAGACAGTGTGTGCAGGGACTGTGGCCCACACGGGACTAGCTACAGGCTTCTATATAGAGGAACTGGAGTCCGAGTCACACAGGCCAGCAACTTTAGGGATAAGATCAAAGAAAGCCACAGACACTCTGAAGTAGCCGGAGCTAAATCCAAAGCCACAAAATAAACAACAGTCTGTCCACAGACGGCTATCTTATATATAATCAATACACAGACACTCTGATCTCTGCGCTGACCGAGGTGTCTCTCTCTCTGAGGAGCTACACACCAGCTTCTTTTGGATCCTAACACAAAACATACTACAGAGAGATCTCCCTGTATCATCATGCCCCTGGAGCAGTATTAACCCCTGCTGCGCTGCGGTCAAGCTGTTCTGTCTTTCACCACCGGAGGGGGCAAGCGCTCCATTGAATGCTGCCTATTTACTGCAAAGTGCTTAAATTCATTAAATTCCCACAAGCAATGTGCACCATGTCTACCTAGTCGATGGCATAAGACCTAGGGGAGGCCTAACAAAGACCGAATAAAAGAACTTTCCACAGAACTATAGCTAAACATGGGGAAAACAAACATTAAAACCCCCAGAGTATCTTCTAAATCCACTAATTCAGTTACCCAGGCCGATGTGGATAAATTCCTCTCTAAACAAACCGACCTCACGACTCATCCTAAATCTACCAAACGTACGTTCCAGCTGATGGCTGAAGCATCCGACTCTGACGTGGAGAGCGATACGGACACTGAGATGGACCCTAAAGATAATAAAGTCACCCGCTCTTTTATAAAGCGCATATTGACGAAAGCCATAGAACCGATAAGCAAAGAACTTGCTGAAATAAAATTAGATTTGGCTCAACAAGGTCATAGGCTGGGGACAGTAGAAAATGACCAGGCGACCACAATGACACAAACCAATAAATTACTAGACTGCCTCAATGCTCACGAAACTCAACTACATGCCATCCACTCAACGCTTGAAGATCATGAAAACCGTGAGCGTAGGAACAATATCCGCATAAAATACCTTCCAGAATCAATTGCATTTGAAGCCCTGCCCTCAGCTGTGAATGAAATCTTCCATAAACTGCTCCGAGAAGACGACCCCAAAGACATGGAGATTATCAGAGTTCACAGGACACTACGCCCCAAGCCAAACCAAAGTGACCCGCCCCGTGATGTACTGTGTCGCTTTCTAGACTATAGAACAAAAGAACTCATCCTACGAAGAGCCAGGGAGACAGAGACTATCGAATATGAGAACTCTCAACTGAAATTGTTCCAGGACATCTCTGCCATAACCTTAAAGAAGAGACGCTTGCTTAAACCTTTCACAGATATTCTGACACAAAAGGGATATCGCTTCCGCTGGCTGTTCCCTTTCGGAATTTTTATTACAGCTGGCGAAAAGAAACTAACGGCCAGGACGTCAGGAGACATCAGAGACATTTGCCAATCACTAAGCATTGAATTACAGTCTTATCCTGACCTAGAGACCTTCCACGCAGCGTCTTTACAAAAACCTCTACAAGCCACCCCTCCATGGCAAGTCGCTGGAACTCCGAAATCACAGCGCCTTCGAAAAAAGCTATCCAAAACACCACCGCCAAAGGATGGTGTGGAGACGACCTGATGTCTTAGCTCTGAGATACAAAGAACTCTCTTCCGTCTGCTTGATAGCTAACTATTCTTAACACTGTGTTCACTGATCATCCATATATGCCATTGATTGGAATGCTGCCAATCCGATATCGGGTTTTCTTACCCTTAAAACCGAACTATCCACTTTAGTAACTCTACATTTAACTACCACCCATCCACCCAATTCCCTCCTTTGTCTCCCCCCCTTCCCCATCCCTCCCATCCCCCCCCCCACCCCATACCACCATGACACTCGAACCCCTAAATAATGCACAGCTACCATGTGCCTTATTGACTAGGGTACTAACCACAATACACGAGGCCTTACTTAAGAGAAGATGGCCTAGACATTCCTATAAAAGAGACCTTTATGTTATACAAGTTATACTACTTTTTGTATAATGTTAGGTTATACCTTTGTTCTGTACTATGTTTGACTTCTAGTTCAACAGAAGTTCTGAGTCCATAGACACCGTATAGGTGTCAATACAGACCTGCAACCATTAGACCTTTTCCTCTTCCCTTACCCGCTACCCCCCCACTCACACAACGAAACCCAACCTCCCTTCCCCTTACCCCATCTCCCCAATACTACAGCAGGTATTATTTACTTATGGTGGAACCACTAATAATCTCCCCCATATGGTCCATATTGCTGTGTTGCTGATTATTAGACATGTTGTATATGATTGCAATGGAAATGTTATTAATGCATATCTCTTTTCTTTTGTTTTTTCTCCCTACTTCTCTATCTACTTTTCTTCCTTCTTACCCAACCACCCCCCCCGGTCAGGAGGATGGAGTCGAGGACCATTCGAACCAAATACACATCTATCCGACATCAATCCCCCATTGATGGCGTCTCAACATAAGGTATTTACCTTTGCTACGCTCAATGCTAAAGGGCTAAATTCCCCCATACCAAGGAGACACACTCTGGACCTACTTAAGAAACATGCAGCAGACGTGCTATTGATTCAGGAAACTCACTTTATCCCTGAAAAACTACCTAACCTTGACCGGTCACACTATGATACCTGGTTCCATGCCACATCACCACAGCCCCGGTCACGAGGAGTCTCGATTGCTATAAAAAAGGGAATCCCTTTCCAAATTCGAGAACATCTAATTGACGCCAACGGTCGTTATATTTTCCTCAAAGGTCTGCTAGCTGGTAATTTAGTTACGATTTGTTGCCTATATGCCCCCAACAAAAAACTTCTAAAATGGCTCCACTCGACTTTGAGGAAGATAGGAGATTTCCGTGAAGGCACACTGATAGTAGGAGGAGATCTTAAGATTGCACTAAACCCGCTAATAGACACCACAACGAAGAAAAGTACATACTCACAAGGTGATCTTAATAAAATCAAAATCCACCTTCGCGAGCTCCAACTGCTGGACGTATGGAGATACCTACACCCAGATGACCGCGACTATACCTTCTATTCTCACCCACACGCCTCTTACCATAGATTAGATTATTTCTTGTTTCCAAAAACACCCTTGCTAAAGTACGATCAACGAATATTAACCCTAACATATTCTCAGACCACTCCTTCGTAACGATGGCGCTGACATTACATAAGACCTTTCCAGTTCACAGATCGTGGCGACTCACGGAGTCGGTGCTCGACAACCCCTCCACTCATTCTCGCATAACCAAAACATTGGAGCAGTATTTTGCTCTAAACGATAATGGTGAGGTTGCGGCGCCGATGCTCTGGGAAGCTCACAAATCTGTGGTCAGAGGAGAATTTATCTCAATCACAGCGTACATTCATAAACAGCAACAGAGACAACTTGATCTACTATATGAGGAAATCTCTGACCTAGAAACCAAACACAAAAAACTAATCACCCCCTTAATAATGGAACAACTAACCCTTAAAAGGCGTCAACTTAAAGATATCCTATTCCTACAAACGGCAAAATGGTTCGCTTCATGGCGCACTAAAATGTACGTTCACGGTGACAAGGCCTCGAAACTGATGATCTCTAGAATCAAACAACGACAAACTCGCACTTCCATATATTCCATTAAAACCGCGGAAGGACGATCCACAACCAATTATAACCAAATAGAAACAGCGTTTCTGCACTATTATACACAACTATATAACCTACGCCCCGAAGAATCTAAAACAGAAGAAGCCACAAGAAAGCAAAAAATTAAACGTTACTTGTCCCGCCTAAATCTTCCGAGCTTTACCCCACAACAGCAATTGCTGCTAAATAAACCTTTTAGTTTAGAAGAACTACGGTCCACCCTGTCAAAGTGCCCACCCAACAAAGCGCCGGGACCAGATGGATTACCCAGTGCCTACTACAGGTCCTTCCCCTCGATTCTACAACCACACATGTTGAATATGTACAATTCCATATTGCAGGGTAGTCGATTCCCGGCTCAATCCTTAGAAGCAAAAATATCCCTAATATACAAAGAAGGGAAAGACCGGGAAATGTGTAGCAGCTACCGACCGATCTCCTTACTAAATGTTGATTTAAAAATTTTCGCCAGTATGATCGCTCGTCAAGTAGCTGCCTACCTTCCGGACAAAATCTCACTGAACCAAACTGGATTTGTGGGGGGAAGAGAGGGGAGAGACAACGTGCTGAAGGTACTGCACCTTACTCATTATGCCAACCGACAAAAAATTCCACTGGTCCTCCTGGGAACGGACGCTGAAAAAGCCTTTGACAGGGTGGACTGGCTATACCTAGAAGAGGCGTTGCTTAGCTTCGGCATCCCGACCCAACTAGTTGCGGCGATTTTAAAAATGTACACCAACCCAACCGCTCGCATCAGCATCAATGGCTCCCTAACAGATACCTTCTCCATACACAATGGCACGAGACAGGGGTGCCCACTATCCCCTCTATTATTTATCCTAGCCATGGAACCCCTGCTGATTGATATTCAGCTTGATGAAAGGATTCGAGGCATTACACTAGGAGGGACGCATCATAAAACGGCTGCCTTCGCAGACGATTTACTCGTATTCATGACCAATCCTTCTAAAAGCTTCCCCCCCTTATTAAAAATCTTTGACAATTACAGTGCCCTCACCAATTTCAAAATAAATACATCGAAATCGGAGGCCTTGGACCTGAACGTCCCACTACCAATCCTATCCAGATTAAAAACCACATACCCGTTCTCATGGCCCAAATCGCACATCACTTATCTAGGCATAAAAATTAGCAGAACTCATAAAGCTCTCTTCTCCCTCAACTACCCCCCTTTATTAGACAGAGTAACTGCCACTATGAAAACTTGGCGTGACCCTTTCTTATCCTGGATGGGTCGTAAGAACATCCTCAAAAGCCTCATCCTGCCTAAATTTACTTACCTCTTCTCTATGTTGCCAATACATGTCCCTAATGCGTATTTAAACAAGGTCAACTCTCTTCTTTACGCCTACATTTGGAAAAATAAGAGACACCGCTTAAATCTCCGCACTCTTTCTCTTCCAAAAGTAAAAGGTGGAATGGGCGCACCAGATATTAAAATCTATTATCACGCAGCAGTCCTCTCTCGCTCTGTTGATATCATACGACAATCACACAACAAATTATGGATTGATATAGAAAACAAATTATCCCCACAGCTCCTACGCCCCTCCTACTGACGCACTGCAGTGACAAATCACCTGAACGCCAACATAACCCTCTCACAAGCACACTCCTACGAATATGGACCAACATACATACCCACCTGAAGCCCCCATCGACTCCTCTCCTTACCCTGTTAGATATCCTAACGGGAGCGAACCTAATACACAACCCCAGCAAATACCGCATCGGACTACTTGCCAGCCTAACAGCGGATCAATTATATGCAGACGGAGCACTTCTCCCGTTATCTAATCTGCACAAAATACCTGGCCTCGAATCTATTAATTTCCTCCAATATAAGACTCTACAATCACTTCTACACAACATTCGATTCGATACGGCACTTACCCGCAATCCCACGGCATTTGAAACGCTTTGCGCAAGACAGATTAGACCTACTAAGATCCTTTCTACCATTTACCAAAGCATTTTGGAAAGAGATGTGCCCATGAAAAGAGCCTATATACATAGTTGGGAAAAAGATTTAGGTTATAAGTTTACGCCTCAACAGATTTCATATATCTACACCCACTCACATGGCCCGACTAAATGCATCAAGGTACAGGAGAACTCCTACAAAATTCTCTCCCGCTGGTATACTGATCCGCTGAGAACACACAAATGGAAGACACAATTCCCTACGAATTGCTGGCGCTGTGGTGATGTAAACAGGAACTATATCCACCTTTGGTGGCATTGTCCATCCCTGATCCCCTACTGGAACCAGACAACACGCCTGATCAGAGATGTGACTAAACAAAATATCAAGTTATCCCCGGAAGTAGTCCTGTTAAATCTACCCCTAGACGCTTCCCATGGTGAGTTCTCTGTGTTAATCTGTACAATACTGGCTGCAGCGAAACTTCTTTTACCAACGGTATGGAGATCTCCTCAAATCCCGACTCTTCAGTCGTTAATTGATAAAACTGACCAACTGTATCTAGTAGCGAAACTAGCTGCCTCTGTGAACCACACACAAGCATCTATTAATAACCAATGGCGAGCTTGGGTACTCTTCAAAAGGTCGCTCATAACACCGTAATCTTGACCCCTCGCCTCATTTACTCCATGGAGATCCTCTAGGCTCCACCTCCTGACCCACCCTCCCCGCCTCTTACTTCCCCTTCAATCTATTATTCTCTCTCCTATTCTCCTACCTATCCTCTATTCTTCTTTCACTTACTATGCCTTCTTCTTCTTGTGCTTAAACTTTCTCTAGATAATTTGACAATAACCGTACTTAAACATATGTTTGGAATTAATTAATCATTTTCCACTGATTGTCATGAGCTGAATTCTTCTTTTCTGTAATTTTCTGATTAACATCTTCATATCTTGTAAAACAATAAAAAGAATTTTTGAAATGAAAGTGAATGAGATTGTGGGTTATTTAGAGGCAATGGACCCCAACATTGAAAGGTTGTCGAAATTTGAAAGACACTTGAAAGAAGCGTTTGCCTGTTATCGTGAAATTTATGATGAGAAGAAAAAAAAAAAAAACAGTCGTCCATGTTAGACTTCTTGCAACAAACTCCGACTCCTACCCAGGCTTCAACCCCTACGCCTGCCCCTGTCTCAGTAACAGACTCCCTCTCTGCTCCGACGATTCACATGATGAAGATCCTGATGACACAACCTGCATGTTTGACAGTGACGATGAAGATGTCATATTTAAAGGGTTTTAGAGTAAAATTCATACTGTTTCGTGAACAAGCTTTATTTTTCATAATTTTGCTTTGTACTACATACTGCACAGTATCTTGAAATTGTTTAGTACAGTACTGTTAGTTATTTTTTCAGCCAATGTAACAAAGTATTTCTTTAATGGTTCGTGATACACTTTTGTATCAGATGTACCTGATGTTTCTGTCGAAGCGGAACTGTTCCCCATAGGGAACCACAGTACTGTACAGTACGTACTTACCTCTCCGACCGCTGCACAGACTGCGCTGTGCAGCCGCGGGAGAGGTAAGTAACAGTTCCCTGTGGGGAACAGTAGCCCCAGTACACTGTACACTGTACTGTAGTGTACGTACTGTACTGTACTGTACTTGTTAGAATTATTTTTTCAGCCAATGTAACATAAAGCATTTCTTTAACGGTTCGTGATACACTTTTGTATCACATGTACCTGATGTTTCTGATGAAGCGGAACTGTTCCCTATAGGGAACCACAGTATTGTACACTGTACAGTACGTACTTACCTCTCCAGCCGCTGCACAGACTGCGCTGTGCAGCCGCGGGAGAGGTAAGTACAGTAACAGTTCCCTATGGGGAACAGTAGCCTACATTCATGTCTTGTTTTCAATTTAAAATGTAGACTGTGCTGTGTAAGTTGAATTTTATTTGCTTACATTTTCCTGATGTAGGCTACCTGTTTGTTTTTTTCAATTTAATTTGTATGTGTAAGAATTTATATTTTTGTCAATAAAACAAAATTACTGCTGTACACTGTAATATGAATAGTACTGTGCATGCATGCAAACACTAGTACAATAACATGAAAAAAAACATGTACCATGAAGGTTGCCCTTTAAGGGTCATGCTTAACGACGGACCCTCTGGTCCCTAACCCCGTCGTTAAGTGAGGACTCACTGTATTATATTCCGCTTTGATGTCTCGTGGAATACAGCAGTGTGGTTTTAACCCTTCATCCTCCCTACTTTAATTTTCTGAGATAATGACCTTTTGGTTGTCATTAGCTGTAAGCCATAATCATCAGAATTAACAGAAATAATAACTTTAAATAGAACACTCTGTTTGTAATGACTCTACATAATTTATGTTTTACTTTTTGTATTGAACAGCTGAATCACACTGCTTTATTTTGTAGCATCATGGGAAAGTCTAAAGTAATGAGCCCAGATATCAGGAAGAGAACTGTGGACTTGCATAAAGTCTGATACATCCTTGAGTGCAATATCCAAATGGGTATCTCGTTCATTTGTACAAACTATTTTCTGGCCAATTAGGTGGCCGCTAGTGATCACGTGGTTGTGACATGTCGCCATTTGATCTGCCAGATTGCTACCGGCCATCTGATTGACTGGAAGTCACAGGTCCTTGTCGCAGGTCTTCTGGGACAGTCCCAGTGCAGGATTCGGAGAGTTGAGTATGTAATGTTATTATTTTTAAGAACTTTTATTCACTTTTAGAGTACTTTCGCACTGTATCTATGGAAACACTGCGAAAGTAATCAGACTCGCTATACTCACAACGAGTACTGAGTACCGATACCTACTCGTTGCGAGTATAGTGATTCCGAATATTGCAGTACTCGCTCATCCCTAATGTAAACTACTGCTTTCAACTGTACTGTATATTTTATAGTTTATAGAAATTGTTTGGATTTTAAGATTTAGCACTAGCAAACATGATTACTCTCCTTACTAAATATTTACGTTTCTAGCTTTTCCATACCATTAAAGATTACAGTACATATAGTTTTTTTTCACTCATTTAGAATCATATAAAAGCCCTTACTTAAGAGTGCAATAAAGTAGGTGTCAGTGGTATTTATATGGAGCACGGCCTATGATATTTTAATGTAAATGTGCTGACGCTTCTTCACTTACAATACCCCATTGATGAAATCGTCTAATAAATTATCTTGCATTTAGATCATCAAAATTGGATTACGTTTTAGACCTCCTTCACATGTAAATTTTTCCAGTATGTTTGTCACCCATTTGTTTTTACCGATACAACATATACCCATTATAACCTATGGTTATCTTCAGGGGTGTCAATACTTTTGAACAACACTGTAGTGTAAACATTTAAAAATCTATTTGCCTACAGGAAACATTTATATGACTAATTAAAACCAAGTAGTAAGATCAATATTTATTTGCTAAAAAATTCTGAATAGAAAATTGACTACATGATTAAAATATAAATGAATAAACAGTATTTTTGCTTTATTGAAAGTATTATTTATCTTTTGTTTATGTTACAGAATTTCACTTTTTCACACACTGTAGTGATTGATGGAATTGAATATCAGTAAGGCGGGCGTCACACGCTGCGATATATGCAAACATATCGCTGGAAAGTGCCTGATTTGGCATCGCTCCTACGATGTCGTTGCGTGTGACAGCATGATACGACTAGCGATAAGTGGTCAGATAGTTATATCCAGATATGGGAACCGGACCTCATATCAGACGATGTAGATCATGCAATCTGCTGCATTGTTCTGTGTGACACCGCTATAACCGATCTCCTGACCTATTTCTCCTATTCACATCATTGACAAGCATCAATCGCTGGTTGGGTGAACAATCCCTGCACGTAACATCTCTGCTGCGTCCTGAACGTTATCTATACATGTGACACCTTGCTAACGATGTGTCCACGAGCGCCAACCACTGACATCGTTATTGAGTTCCCACACAAAATCGTAGTGTGTGACGGCCGCCTAAGAACGCTGTTGCTCTGCTCACATCAAGATGAATAAATCCAGCATTTCAGAAATCATTCTATTAGGTTTTTCTTTAAAAGAAGATTTGGCAATCTATCTACTTATATTATTTTTTCTAATTTATATTTTAACCCTTGTAGCCAATGTGCTGATCATCATACTTGTATATACCAACAATCATCTTCATTGTCCAATGTACCTCCTTGTTAGCAATTTTTCATTCCTTGAGATCTGCTACACAGCAGTGACTGTGCCCAAAATGCTTTCTGATTTAACTGGTCAGTGTTGGTCAATTTCCATAGCTGGCTGTATCACTCAATACCATTTTTTTCTCTTTGTGCTGCAACTGAACATTTTCTCTTGGTTACTATGGCATATGACCGTTTTTTGGCCATTTGCCATCCTCTCCATTATGGCACTATCGGGTCATTCCATGTCAAGTGATCCAAAAATGAATATTTTTTTTCCCTGACGTCCTCAGATTTTTAAAAAATTTTTTCTATATGAAGAACAACTTTATCTAATTACAAAAAAAAAGTTTTTAATTTTTTTTCTTTATCAGTTAATTTTTTACAGATTTTTAAAGTTTTAAAAAAGTGCGAATTTTGGCCTGGTATGGCTTTACATTTTCTATCATATCTCGGGCTAGAAATAAGATAGAGAAACAAAATAAACACCATTCTACTCAGAACTGTCCAGGCTTTCATCAGATGTGTCACAAGAGGATCTTTGTTAATATTTTACCCATGTGATCGCAAGCGCAAAACTTTAAAACGCATTTCCGAAAAATCGGCGCTCTTTAAATATTTCAAAAACTGCCCATGTGTCTGCTTTGCTCTTAGCCACATCTGTACCAAATTTCAAGTTGGGATCGCAATGGGATCATATTTTAACATATTTTACTAGTAATAGCATCAATGGGTCATTCCATATCAAGTGATCTAAATATGAATATTTTTTTTACCTGACGTCTTTAGATTTTTTTTTTTTTTTTCCTTTATGAAGTACTACTTTAGTTAATTACAAATTAAAAGTTTAGAATTTTTTTCTTAATCAGTTAATTTTTTACAGATTTTTAAAGTTTAAAAAAAGGGTGAATTTTGGCCTGGTATGACTTTACATTTTTTTATCTCAGGCTAGAAATAAGATAATGAAGTGGGAGAGGCATCATTTTACTCAGAACGGTAACAGCTTTCATTTGAGATGTTACAAGACTATGTTTCTTTATATCAAATTCAAACTATTGACGGGCAATTGTGAAAAAATGACTGATTGTGTTCTTGGTGATTTTTGAATTGACACTATAATAGTTAAATATTTTGCACTTAGGTCCAATGAATGCGTCCATGGGGTCAAGCTGGGACAGAGTCATCACAAATTAGCCTTATTTGCAGATGACCTGCTACTTTACATCTCCCAGCCCCTGGTCTCTCTCCCTTCGGTCTTAATGGAGTTTGAACAGTTCGGACAATTGAGCAACTTTAAAGTGAATTGCTCCAAAACCGAGGCACTCAATATTTCTTTGCCTGGAGAATTGGTTTCTCATCTATCTAAACAGTTCCCATTTAAATGGAAAGTAGAAGCCATTAAGTACTTGGGAGTCCTTATACCAAAAGATCTTAAACAAATATTCAATTTAAATTATCAACCCCTTTTGACTAACGCGGAATCGGCATTTACCTCCTATAGACAATTAAAGCTATCCTGGTTCGGGAGAATAAACGTAGCCAAGATGGGTGTCTTGCCCCGACTCTTATATACTTTTCAGACAGTTCCTGTTCTATTGGATAGAGGCTTCCTCTCCAAAATGCAATCTATGATCCTTAGATTTGTCTGGGGGGGCAAGAGGTCCAGATTGCGAATGAATATCCTATCCTTGCCCAAGACCAGAGGAGGGGTTGGACTACCCAACATACGAGCGTACTTTGTGGCTTCCTCTCTTGTTAGAGCTCTAGATTGGCATTATCATGCGTCCTCCAAGAAATGGGTAGGGGTGGAGCAAGAGGATTTGGGGATTCCGCTGAAACACCTGCTTTGGATTTCCCCTAAAGACTCCACAGACCTAGTACCTTTGACAGACATGACCAGAAACACCTTGAAGGTATGGCACCTAGTGACGAAAACCCTCCGCTTAAACGACAGACTTAGCCCTTTGACTCCCCTTTTTTCCAACCCATCTTTCCCACCCAGATTTGACAGGCAGAGATTTTTATGTTGGCGGATTGTGGATGACACCCGAGTAGGACAGACTCTGTCCAGTGGTGGTTTGCCCCCGATGGCAGAGCTACAACTCAAAGAACCTACGAGACCTCTTAAGTGATTCGAATTTCTCCAATACAGAGCATACTTATATTCAGCTGACCACTCTTGCAGGGTAAGATTGACGCCCAACGTATTGGAGAGGTTATTCCAACTGGAGGCTCCACCGAGGCGCAAAATATCAGTTCTATACCAGGCCTTAGGGTCCATGAGACAGCAGGGCACCCTTTACTTCCAACGTGCTTGGGAGAGGGAATTGGGGTGTAGCATTTCAGAAGCTAATTGGCAGAAATGCTTTATATTTATCACTCACTAGCTAGCGCTTGTTCTGCACAAGAAAGAAGCTATAAGCTGCTCACTAGATGGTACTTGTGCCCGACGACACTCCGGAACATGTTCCCTGGAACCCCTGATACCTGCTGGCGCTGTGTGGGGAAGAGAAGGGTACAATGATACACATTTGGTGGAGTTGTGGGGAAATCCGGCGGTTCTGGTCTGAGGTTTTCAATGCATACGGCCGGATAACAGGTAAACAAGCCGAATGCTGCCCAGAATCGGCAATGTTATCCATTTTTCCAGGTCCTATTGGGCTACAGAAGAGGGATATTCTCCGCTTTTGCATCTCGGCTGCTCGTGCTGTGATCCCGAGGTTCTGGAAATCAAGCCGGGCTCCATCTCTACTTGATTGGTTCAAAGAATTGATGGACATATATCGAATGGAGGAGCTCGCAGCTGATGCGTCGGGATCTCGGAACAAATTCTTAGGGATTTGGGTTGAATGGATTCTTTTTCACGACTCTGCAGAATTTAGGAGTATCTTTTCCAGCACAGATAATATGGCTCGACCTCTGTCTGATGGGGAGCCAGTGGGATGAGTACCCTTTCTCCTTCCCATACCTCACCCGTCCCCCCCCCCTCCTTTTATTCTTTTTTTCTTACGTGGCTTTTCTTTCCCAGTATAACTTTTTCGAATGGTTTTTGTTTCTCTTCTCTCTCTCTTCTTTTCTATCTCTCTTTTCTTCCCATCTGATACGTTCAGTCTAGGTATTTCCTTTCTACACCTATACCTTCAGAATTCTAGTGAACATTAGACAGGTATCGGAAACTCTGAGCTGTGAGTAGATCATTAATATTTCGGCCTTCCTTTCCGGTACACCAGTCGATAGACTATTCCAACTAGGCCTCAACGGGTAATGACCCACTTACGTGGTCAACCTGTTAGAAGGGGCCAAGTGATAAAAATCATTCTGCTTGGGCTACTTGTCCCCTTGACATCAGAACATCTCAAAACCCTGAGAAAGGTTGTATACTTGAGTGTTTGGAATTATATTTAGATTGTAGTATATATTGCACCAGAGATAAGCGCAAAAGTAAATTTGCAGCTTATCTTAAAGTTACTAATAACTTTGTGAATTCTCTTTTTGTATATTTTATATGTCTCAAGATTTTGTTAAAAGATTGAATGTATGTCTTTCATATGTTTTTTTCAAAATTTAATAAAAATGAGATTAACCATAGTTAAATATTTTAAAATATGATCCCATCACGATCCCAACTTGAAATTTGGTACAGATGTGGCTAAGAGCATAAAAGACACATGGGCAGTTTTGGAAAATTTTTATTAAAACGTTTTTTCGGAAATGCGTTTCAAAATGTTGCGTTTGCATTCGCATGGGTAAAAAATTAAAATGAACAAATATACTCTTGTGACATATCTGGTAAAAGCCTGGACAGTTCTGAGTAGAATGGTGTTTATTTTGTTTCTCTATCTTATTTCTAGCCCGAGATAAAAAAATGTAAAGTCATACCAGGCCAAAATTCACCCTTTTTTTAAACTTTAAAAATCTGTAAAAAATTAACTGATGAAGAAAAAAATTCTAAACTTTTAATTAGTAATTAACTAAAGTAGTACTTCATAAAGGAAAAAAAATAACAAAAATCTAAAGACGTCAGGTAAAAAAAAATATTCATATTTAGATCACTTGATATGGAATGACCCATTGACGCTATTAATAGTAAAATATGTTAAAATATGATCCCATTGCGATCCCAACTTGAAATTTGGTACAGATGTGGCTAAGAGCAAAGCAGACACATGGGCAGTTTTTGAAATATTTAAAGCGCGCTGATTTTTCGGAAATACATTTTAAAGTTTTGCGCTTGCGATCACATGGGTAAAATATTAACAAATATCCTCTTGTGACATATCTGGTGAAAGCCTGTATAGTTCTGAGTAGAATGGTGTTTATTTTGTCTCTCTATCTTATTCCTAGCCTGAGTTATGAGGAGAAACGTAAAGGCAGGCAACAGCGAAATTCACACTTTTTCCGAACTTTGAAAATCATTTAAAAAAAAAATAAATTTTTAAAAAAAATTTTCTCTTCACATTTTGCATTGTCTGACATGCTATTATCAAATAACAAAATCTCAAAAGAATTAAAAATATAGAGGTAATAATCATTGGTTCACTTGACATGGAATGACCCTATCATGAGTAATATATATTTTGCACAGCTTATTGTCGCATGCTGGACGATTAGTGAATTTTCTCTCACAATGCCAACAGTTTCGGTTGCCAAGCTTCATTTTTGTGGTCCAAATACAATTGATCACTTCTTTTGTGAATTTAACCCTTTATTAAAACTTTCCTGCACCGATACCTACACTGCTCAATTTATTTTCAATTGTCTCGTCTGGATTATTATACTTGGTTGTTTAATTTTCATTGAGATCTCTTATATCAAGATTATCTCTACAGTTATAAAAATCTCTTCCAGCCATGGCAAAAGGAAAGCCTTCTCTACATGTACGTCTCACTTCACAGTAGTTATGAATATTTTATGGTACAGTCATTTTCATATACCTCCGGCCAACAGTGAACGTTCCATTCCATCAAAATAAAGTGGTGTCTGTTTTTTATATTGTGGTGACTCCAATGCTAAACCCTATTATTTATAGCTTCAACAATAAATTATTAAGGAAAGCTGCTTCCAAGTTAATTGACCAAATGTTAACAAAACTTGTGAGAAAAGTTTGATTATTTAAAATTTTAAAATAAAATTAGTTGAAAATTAATTCTCCTTTAAATCCCCTTTAGTTACTTATTTTCTATTGCATTTTATATTATGTTGAGCAAATATATTCAGCACTGTTCAATTCTCCAATGCGTGTTGGACGCAATGCCTCCACACCTGTGGGAACCTGTGGGTCATTGCAGGGAGACCGCATCAGCCCTGTGCTCAAGATTTGCGGTGGATGCAGGGCGGCTTCTTCCTGCGTTCACCTGATGGCAATCACTTCCGAAAAAACATGGCGCTTACCCAGCTTCTCTCATTTGGCCTGGTGTGGTGACAATTGCGGCAATATAAGGGGTTAATGACAGCTGTGATTTGTCAAAACTCCCAGCTGCCATTAAACTCTGGTTTGGTAATGGAGAGATGTCTATGAGACATTACCAACTCTGCCCATAATAAGAAAAAACACACACAAAATTCCTCTATTTTAAAATTAAAAAAACACCAACTTATTAGCCCCCAAAACACCCCTGCAGATCCAATATAATTCACACGCTCTCCCACAAAAATCTCGGTTCTGCTTCATCCAGAGGCCACAGTCAGTGGTGACGCAAGACATAACCGCTCACAGCGGCAGCATGTCTAAGAGTACCTTTACACGCCGTAATCGCGGCGTGGAATCTGTCCGGCGATATGTGCCCTGGCACCATCGCCATCAAATTGACTCCCAGTTGTGGCATGTAATTCGAGAATTTGGCGGCGATAAAAAAACAGTCACCTGGTTTTGATTACAGAGCACTGCTCCAAAATCAGAGGCAATCATGAAGGCGAGATTCCCGGCTTTTAGCGTGTGAACGGGCGATAGTGATGGAATCTGCGTCGCCTATTGATTTCCTGTAGGCGTGCCACAGCGTGCTGGAGTCCGCGCCCCGTCTGAAATGATTGGTGTGGGGTACTGTGTTCCCATTGGCTGTCACTTGACACCGCGCCATATTTGAAGAGCTGTCCTTTCACCACCACACAATGGCAATGGCGTCATGTATTAGCCAGCCTTCCAGCGCAGGCTGTCCAATCATAACGCTATTGCGTTGTCTAATCAGCGTGTTTGGCGCGGTATACACCAGCCTGCCACGCCTATGTTCTCGCGACGCTGAACATGTACACCCACATTTGTTTGGGGATTGCGGCGTGTGAAGCAGCGAGTGGAGTCTACCGGATGTTTCCCGCTGTTGGTGTGGCGATTTCTGGGGCAACACATCGCCTTCGGTTGAGGGCGAAATTGCGGCGTGTAAAAGCGCTTTCGGCGATCTGAGGTGAGCAGGAAAAACGTGCACGCGCACATTAGATTGCCTCCGATCGCCACCAAAAATTGCGGTGTGTAAAGGTACCCTTAGTGGCAGTGCAATTGACAGTCCTGCACTAAGTCACCTGATGTCACTTCTGGTCATTCGCACAGTACCTACTGTGTGAGCCACCAGCTGCAACTTCAGGGGAACTCAATGCCAAACTTTCAGAGTGCGTGCATTGGCAGTAATGTAGTCCAACAGACTGATAGCTGTGAAGACTAGAAGCCCTAAATGAGACTTTAACATAGACTTTAAGGTTTCTGGGTTTCTCAGCTGTTGGGACACCTGGAGGATGTTAACTCACAGAAGAGTTTACAGCCTCTAGATGTTCCAGCAGCTTGGAACTCCAGGAGCATTGAAGTCTCCCTTTAAGGTTCCTTTAAGGTTTCGGGCCTTACGCCTGCCAGAAGACCCAGTTCCTGTGAACTCAAGTAACCTTTAGGCTACCAGAGTTCACAGCTTATGGGTCTTGCAGCAGCTGTCAATGCTGTGACCTTAAGGGAGCCTTTAAAGGGCGCCTTTATGGCTGACGGACTTCCCAGCTGTTAAAATACCTTGAGCCTTTGAACTCTGGGAAGAGTTCACAGCCTCCAAATATGCCAGCAGCTGGGAACTCCAGGAAGCTTAAAGGCTTCCTTAGAGGGAACCTGTAATGCCCTTTCTTGTTATTAAACCACCCCCAAGTTATTTAGATCATGTATTGTTCATCAATAACCTTTCTTAAAAGAAAAAAATGTGTTGTATTGATCCCACAAAAGCATTTTAGCAACTTACATATTTTGATTAGTTAGCTTGGCAACAAGTCAAGCAGTCATTTGCCTGGTTAATAGTTAACAGTTGTGTCAAATTTCAGAAAATTCTGACAGGACGTGTGTGAAGTCACGAGCTTGTGACTATAAAAGGCAGAGCTAAGTTTAAATAGACCTTAATGATTTTGCTTTCTTAGCTCCACCAATTATGATCACATGGTTGTGACATCACAAGTCCTGTCAGCATTTTCTGAAATTCGGCTGAACTGTTAACTATTAGGGTATATGCACATGATCTGCATAGTAGACGCAATGTCTCCAGACCTGAGGAAGCCATGGGTGAATGCAGGGAAATTGCAGATGCCCTGTGCACATGATCTGCTTTCGGTGCAGAGTGGCTTTTCCTTGCATTCACGCGATAGTGATCTCTTCCAGTTTTGCAGCATGAAATTAACATTCTGCGGAGATGCAGAAGTCCGGCAACCAACACCACAGCTGAAAACACGCTGTAGTGGGTAGAAGCATAGTGGGCATGAGACGTTTAGAAATCCCATCCAGTAAGCTGGTATTGTACACTGCAGAATTTTGGACGCTGCTATTCCAGGTCATGAGTATGCACCCTTAACCTGGCAAACCTGACTGCTTAACTTTTTGCCCAGCAAGCTAATGAAATATGAAAGTTGTTAAAATGCTTTTGTGGGATGAACACAATTTGGAGTTGAGTTAAAGAGAACCTGTCAGATCGTTTATGCCTCCCAAGCTGACTAGTCACTACCACATGTACATAGAAAATGTAAGTTTATAAATGCTTAACCATTACAATATTGGCTAAGGCTGTGGTCACAGTTGCCATGCGTTTTTTTAAGTGATTTAACAAAACTCATGCTTTTTTTCATGTCAGCATGAGTTTTGTAAGGTGTGTGATGGCTCTCTGCGTTTTTGGGTGCGTTTTTGAATCTGCACCTAAAAATAGTGCTTGTAGTATTTTTTTGAGCGTTTTGAAAAACGCATGCGTTTTTGTAGAAAACGCATGCGTTTTTATAACATGGGTTCCTATGGAAAACGCATGCAAAAACGCATGTACAGTTAGTACCTTTTAGTGCCATTCAAAAACGCATGCGTTTCCCATAGGAGCCCATGTTAAAAAAACGCATGCGTTTCCGGAAACGCATGCGTTTTTTTTAACATGGGCTCCTATGGGAAACGCATGCGTTTTTGAATGGCACTAAAAGGTACTAACTGTACATGCGTTTTTGCATGCGTTTTCCATAGGAACCCATGTTATAAAAACGCATGCGTTTTCTACAAAAAACGCATGCGTTTTCTACAAAAACGCATGCGTTTTTGGATATGCTCCAAAAACGCATGGGACAGTCACACATGCTTTTTGGCTATTAGGGCATGCGTTTTTTAACATGGGGGCCTATGGGTGCATTTTTTACATGCGTTTTTGAAAACGCAGGTCTCCAAAAATGCATGTGAAAAATGGTACTGTGACCACAGCCTAAGACAGGGATGCTTGGAATAGGACTATGAAGCTTAAAGGGAAACTCCAGCGAGAAAAAACTTTTTGGTACAGTTCTTGCCCTCCATGATGAAGCAGAGCTGTACACTGCATTTCTATAATCTATAGATCTCTTATAATTCAATAAAATCATATCTGCTCCTCTGCTCTAGCCCCCACTTCAGGGAACCGAAATCTCTGCCTGAGAGCTTCATGCAGAAGCAAAAAGCAGGAGGTGTGTCAGGGGTGTGGATGCTGGGAGCTGCAGGATCAGCCTACATTCACACCCCCTCACATTTCTGTATAGGGAGGGGGCATGGCAGGGGGCGTGACCGCCGGACCCATGTTCACACATACACTCCAGCCCCTGATATACCATTCTATGTGACAGCACAGCACTGCAAATAAAAACAGCATGAATGCTAAGAAGGATGCAAAAATAATCATGGAAGAGCTGACATAGGCTGTGGTCACAGTACCATTTTTCACATGCATTTTTGGAGACCTGCGTTTTCAAAAACGCATGTAAAAAACGCACCCATAGGCCCCCATGTTAAAAAACGCATGCCCTAATAGCCAAAAAGCATGTGTGACTGTCCCATGCGTTTTTGGAGCATATCCAAAAACGCATGCGTTTTTGTAGAAAACGCATGCGTTTTTATAACATGGGTTCCTATGGAAAACGCATGCAAAAACGCATGTACAGTTAGTACCTTTTAGTGCCATTAAAAAACGCATGCGTTTCCCATAGGAGCCCATGTTAAAAAAACGCATGCGTTTTCCATAGGAACCCATGTTATAAAAACGCATGCGTTTTCTACAAAAACGCATGCGTTTTTCAAAACGCTCAAAAAAATACTACAAGCACTATTTTTAGGTGCAGATTCAAAAACGCACCCAAAAACGCAGGGAGCCATCAGAGACCTTAAAAAACTCATGCTGACATGAAAAATGCATGTAAAAAAGCATGCGTTTTTAAAAGGCACTAAAAAAACTGTGACCACAGCCATACTGCAAATCTGAAGACATGCTTTGTAGGTTCATATCTGCAAGAGAAAATAAGCAGCAGCAGCGTGACCATGACATTTTAGGAATCTCAGTCACTTTCCTGGTGCTGTGAAATGCTGCATTTTTGCATGTTTTGGGCTGCATAACTACATGGATAAATCGACACAAACTGAAGCTTGTGAACAAATATTTGTAGTGCATGTTGCAATTCTTTACACATGGGCCTGAGGTGTCACATAGCCTAAAACTGCCTGAGTACAAGACCATAAGGGTATGTGCACACAGGGTGTTTTTTGAGCAGTCCTGAACGCAGCAAAACCTGAGGATCCTAGAGTCCTTGACAGGAGAAGTGCTATGATCTTGTCTGCGTTTTTGATGCTGCGTTTTTCCTGCATTTTTCCCATTGACTGCACCAAAAACGCAGGAAAATAGAGCATGTCAATTCTTTCCTATCCGCACCAAAAATGCAGGTATTTGACAGTTCTTGACACTTGCAAAACCAATGTGTGTGCACAGTGTTTCTGTGAAACACATTGGTTTTGCTGGGAATGAAAACCGTAGGAACAAATTAGCATACATTACCATAAAACCAATGGTTTTCTGCATGCGGAAAACGCAGCAAAACCGCAGCAAAAACGCCCTGTGTGCACATACCCTAACACAAACAGAAAGTGCCTTCACATGGATTGACAAACTAAATAAACCATAGTACTGTACATGTATTCCTACATTTAACTTGATCTCATAAAAGACAATCTTTAATTGGGAACATTGAAATAGCAATTTTTTTAGCTGTTAATAGATATTACGTGATAATACAGGTGTGTACTATAATGTGTGTGTGACAGATGCTGCAGACTTTGGATGCCTTGCTGTGCCTGTCACTGAGGAGTGATGATGATGATCCTTTGAAAGTTGCAGGGACAGGAATCTGCCATGTTGCTATGGGGAAGGGGAGACCATGTAAAGCTGAATCGATCACTGTAATGATTTTCCTCTGCTCGGATCTTCACATTACCAGTACACATTACGCATCATCATACAGCAGAGGATCACAGCGTGTATCTGTATCTGCTTGGTGACATGAGTGCTATTTGAAGCCTGGACCTCGGTCACATAGAATGATATATCAGGGGCTGGAGTGTATGTGTGAACATGGGGCTGGCGGTCATGCCCCCTGCCATGCCCCCTCCCTATACAGAAATGTGAGGGGGCATGAATGTAGGCTGATTTTGCAACCCCCAGCATGCACGCTCCCGACACACCTCCTGCTTTTTCCTTGTACATGAAGCTCTCAGACAGAGATTTCGGTTCCCTGAGGTGGGGGCTAGAGCAAAGGAGGAGGTATGATTTTATGGAATTATAAGAGATCTATAGATCCTAGAACTGCAGTATACAGCTCTGCTTCATCATGTAGGAGGGCAGGAACTGTACTAAAAATTTTCTCTCACTGGAGTTCCCCTTTAAGGTAGCTAGTGATAGGTTGAGGGGTTTTAATAATCTAGCAGTTTCCCTTTAAATGTTCCTTTAAGGTTTCCAAGCCTCAAAGCTGCTGGTAGACCCAGAGGCTTTGAACTCTGGTAACCTCTAGGTTGCCAGAGTTCACAGCCATCGGGTCTTGATGCAGCTGTCAAACTAGTGACTCTAAGGGAGCCTTTAAAGGGAGCCTTTAAGGTTCCTGGAATTCCCAGCTGGGAAGAGTTCACCGCCACCAGATGTGCTAGCCTCCAGTGTTCCAACAGCTGGGAGATCTTAAAGGTTACTTGAGTTCACAACAAATTGGTATTCTAGAAGCTGTAAGGCCCATAATCCTTAAATAAACATTTAAGGTATACTTTAGAGCTCCTGGAGTTCCCAGCTGCTGGTACATCTCTAGAGTCTGTGAACTCTTCCCCCAGTTCCCAGAGCTCCTGGAGTTCCCAGCTGCTGGTACATCTCTAGAGTCTGTGAACTCTTCCCCCAGTTCCCAGCCTGCAGGTGTCCTAACAGCTGGGAAGACCAGGAACCCCAAAGTCTACTTTAAAGTCTCTTTTACAATGTACCATGTGAGCTGTCAGAAGTGACCTTAGGTGAACTTAATGCAAGACTGACAGACTGAGCTGCTGCCGTGACACGCACTCCGAGAGTTAATTGAGTTAACTTGAGATAACTTCTAGCAGGTTTCACAGTGCTGTCCATGAGTCACAGAGGCAATGGTGACTGGTTATGTCTTTTAATGTCACCACTATCTGTGACTTCTTTATGTAGCAGAGTGAGGATCTTTGTGGGACCTTATTTGTGGATTACATCGGACCTACGATGGTATTTTGGGGGTTAGTAAATTGGTGAAAGAGGGTGTGTTTTCTTATTTAATATAAAGTATGTCTGTGAGTTTGTGTTTTTTTCATTTAACTTACAGAGTTGGTAATAGGGGTGTCTCATAGGCTTAATGGCAGCTGTGAATTTAGACAAATCAAAGCTGGCATTAAACCATTATATTACCTTGATTGCCACAGCACCAGTACAGGATGAGCCAGGTAAATGA
This sequence comes from Allobates femoralis, assembly GCA_033576535.1. NCBI lineage: Eukaryota > Metazoa > Chordata > Amphibia > Anura > Aromobatidae > Allobates > Allobates femoralis. Next base: position 624,576,167 of record JARQOC010000003.1, read on the forward strand.
AAGATTAGCACATCTAATGGATGCACTAAATCTGGGAAGCTGCGGGCTGCTATTTTTAGACTGGGAAGGAAACAATAATAATGGGCCTCTCTAGTCTGAGAATAGCAGTTTACAGCTCTTTGTTTTATATGCACTGGTTATTAAAAATGGGAGGGGGGAAAAACCCATGTCGTTCTTTTATTATTTATTTAGATTGTTAAAAAAAGAGTGGGGGAGCCTCTATTTTTGATAACAAAAAAAGATAAAGCACCGAGTTGGGGTTGCAGCCCTCAGGTGTCTATATTACTTGCAAATAGCCAGGGGACTGCACATCTTTTTTTTCTTTTGTTTTACTTAGCCGGCCAATCATGGCACACAGCTGTGAGTCAGTAATGCATGCCAGGCATCTTCTCCATGCTGTTTCCATTCAGTTTCAGGAGTTTTCCATCCGTTTCTGAATTTTTACAGCCCTCCCAGATTTCCAGCTATGGTCTAATAGTAAATTACTCTTAAGTCCCATTGACTTGCATTAGGTTTGTTATTCGTAAGACATACACGAATATTGCAAAATATTTGGTACTAATAATAAAAATCTGAATATTTTGGTATTCACTCATCACTACACTGAGTGCAGAATTACTAGGCAAATGAGTATTTTGATCACATGATACTTTTTATACATGTTGTCCTACTCCAAGCTGTATAGGCTTGAGAGCCAACTACCAATTAAGTAAATCAGGCGATGTGCATCTCTGTAAGAGGAGGGGTGTGATCTAATGACATCAACACCCTATATAAGGTGTTCTTAATTATTGGGCAATTTCCTTTCCTTTGCAAAAATGGGTCAGAAGATAGATTTGACGGGTACTGAAAAGTCCAAATTTGTGAGATGTCTTACAGAGGGATACAGGAGTCTTGAAATTGCCAAACTCTTGAAGCGTGATCACCGAACAATCAAGTGTTTCATGGCAAATAGCCAACAGGGTTGCAAGAAGCGTGTTGGGCAAAAAAGGCACAAAATAACTGCCCATGAATTGAGGAAAATCAAGCGTGAAGCTGCCAAGATGCCATTTTCCATCAGTTTTGCAATATTTCTGAGCTGCAACGTTACTGGATTATCAAAAAGTCCAAGGTGTGCCATACTCATGGACATGGCCATGGTAAGAAAGGCTCAAAAACAACCACCTCTGAACAAGAAACATAAGATAAAACGTCAAGACTGGTCCAAGAAATATCTTAAGACTGATTATTCAAAGGTTTTATGGACTGATGAAATGAGAGTGACTCTTGATAGGCCAGATGGATGGGCCAGAGGCTGGATCAGTAAAGGGCAGAGAGCTCCACTCTAACTCAGAAGCCAGCAAGGTGGAGGTGGGGTACTGGTATGGACTGATATCATCAAAGATGAACTTCTGGGACCTTTTTGGGTTGAGAATGGAGTGAAGCTCAGCTCCCAGACCTACTGCCAGTTTCTGGAAGACAACTTCTTCAAGCAGTGGTACAGGAAGAAGTCGGTATCGTTCAAGAAAAACATGATTTTCATGCAGGACAATGCTCCATCACATGCATCCAACTACTCCACAGCGTGGCTGGCCAGTAAAGGTCTAAAAGAAAAAAATAATGACATGGCCCCCTAGTTCACCTGATCTGAGCCCCATAGAGAACGTGTGGTCCCTCCTAAAATGTGAGAGATACAGGGAGGGAAAATAGTACACCTCTCGGAACAGTGTCTGGGAGGCTGTGGTGGCTGCTGCACGCAATGTTGATCGTAGACAGATCAAGCAACTGACAGAATCTATGGATGGAAGGCTGTTGAAGAAAGGTGGCTATATTGGTCACTCATTTTTTGGGGGTTTGTTTTTGCATGTCACAAATGTTTATTTCTAAATTTTGTGCAGTTATATTAGTTTACCCGGTGAAAATAAACAAGTGAGATGGGAATATATTTGGTTTTTATTAAGTTGCCTAATAATTCTGCACAGTGAGGGTACCGTTACACGTCGCAATATCATTCTAATATCGCATGCAATTTCACGGGAGCGCGCACGTTTTTGGCACTTGTCCAAGATCGCATAGGAGATGTCACACAGGGAAATATCGGCAGGCAACGCAACTAGGATGTTGTCCGCAACTTTTGTGCGCTGGGTGTGAGCAACCCAGTGTCCGAGCATTAACATTGTAGTGAATATGGGAAGTTGCGTTCAAGATCGTAGTTGCGCCGTCACACTGCACGACAATGCCAGATCGCATATGCAACATTGTACGGTTGATGTGCTTGCACAATCTTCTTGCAATATCGTACCAGCGATTTTTTGCAGTCGCATTGCTCTGTTACACGATACAACGCACCAACGATATCAATTGCAACGACCACACCACGTGACTTTTTGTCGATGTTGCATTGCGATATTGCGACCTGTAACGGTACCCGAATAGTTACCTGCACAATCAGATATCCTACTAATAGCCAAATCTAAAAAAAAAACCACTGCAATTTCAAAAATACTAAGCTTTAATATTTGAGTCTTTTGGGTTGATTGAGAACATAGTTGTTGATCAATAATAAAAATAATCATAAACAATACAACTTGCCTAATAATTCTGCACACAGTGTATATACATAATATACTACATATAGTTATTATAAAAGTTCCATACTATAGATATAAATTGTGTGAGGATTAATGTAACTGAAACTGTAATGAATAGCAAACAAGGACAGTCAAAGTTTTAAGTTGTAAAGTTCTTCTCACAAAAGGTATTTATCACCTAATCTTAAGGTACCATTACACGTGGCAATATTGCTGTGATGTTGCCGGCAACTTCACGGGAGCAACCATGTTTTTGGCACTTTTCCAAGATTGCCTTGGAGATGTCACACGCAGAGATATCGTAGGCAACGCAACTAGGATTTTGAAAGCTACTTTTGTTCGCTGGGTTTTGTGCTACTTATCAATGTAGTGAAAAGGGGAAGTTGCTTTCAACATCGCTATTGCGGTGTCACACAGTGCGATGCTAGTAGATCGCCTGAGCAACATCGCCAGGTTTCAGAACATGTTCATAAACCTGGCAACTCTGTTCAAGCAACTTATCGCCGTTGAATTGCCCTGTCACACGTTGAAATGCACTAGCGATGTCAACGGCAACAGCGATGCTTTCGTCACTTTTCGGTGATGTTGCCGGCAACATTGCCTCGTGTAACGGTATCTTCAGGATAGGAAAGAAATATCTCTTTGTTTTAGACCAACTGCTGGAATTTATACTAATCACTAAAGGTACCTTCACACGCCGCCATATCGCCGGCGAGATGGCTGGCAATTCCCGAATTCGCCTATGTGGAAACCACATCGCATGTGTGTAGTGGCGTGTGACTGGGCGATTCTATGGCAAGAAATCGCTGGTGGAGCATCACATGATTGCCCTGCACTGCAAGGAAATCAGGTGATACCCACCAGGTGATTTCAGCACATCATGGCGTGTCTCAGGGCGATAGCTTCAAAAGGGGGATGAAGTGCATTAAGAATTCCTATCATGCTATCCAGGGGATAAGACTAGGGATGGGCGAATCTACTCGCTAGGACTCGTTACTCGGCGAGTGGTACGGGACTCGCAGGACTTGGTACTCTGCGAGTTTCCCAGTGATTACTCGCACAGCAACGAGTCCAATGCAAATCAATATCAATCCTAGTTTTGTCACAGACTCTGACAAAACTAGGATTGCCTTTGACTTGCATTGGACTCGCTGCTGTGCCAGTGATAGCAGGGAAACTCGCAAAGTAACTGCTGTTACTTTGCGAGCCGAGTCCAGCTGTCTTCTCTGTGCAGGCTGCCGCAGCTCCAGGGTCCTAGAGCCCGCCTGCTCACAGAGATGATGTAGCAGAGCTGCGATTGTTCTCAGTCTGCTCATTCCCTGTGCATAGACATCTATATCTATGCACAGGGGATGTAGCAGAGAGGACATCGCGTTTTGGACTACGTCGGATGGAAGAGGATTTTTTTAATTAAAGATGGAGTCCCTAATGGCTTTTTTTTTTTTATTTCTAATAAAAAATTTTCTCTGTGTTGTGTTTTTTTAACCATTTATTGGAGATTCTTAGTGGCTGGGTCAAACGTGGCCTGACATTAAGAATCTCTGGCTTAATACCAGCTTGTATAACAAAGCTGGTATTAACCCCTTTATTACCCAGCGTGCCACCGCCACCAGGGCCGCTGGAAGAGCGGGATTCAGCGCCAGAGGATGGCACTTCAATGAACGCGCCATCTTCTGGGGCGGCTGCGGGCTGCAATTTGCACCAGGGGGTGCCCAGAAAGCTTGGGCCTCCCTGCGCTGCGGATTCCAGCCCCCAGCTGCTTAGCTGTACCTGGCTAGACATAGAAATTGCGAGAAATACGGCGAAGCCCACGTGAAATTTTTTTCTGACAAATCCATGAAACAATGTAAATAAAAGGGACTGCATCTTTATTAACCCCTGGACCATGGGCGAGGGGTTAATAAAGATGCAGTCCCTTTTTTAGGATTGTTTTATTGATTTTTCAGAAAAAAAATTACATGGTCTTTCTGGAACCAGCCAGATCCAGCAGGCAGCGACGGGCTGCCCCCAACCCCCAGGTGCCTATTTGTACCTGGTCAGACACAAGAATATAGGGGAGCCCTTTTTTTTAATTATTTCATGAATTTCATGAAATAATTAAAAAAAAATGCGTGGGGCTCCGCGCAATTTCTATGTCTAGCCAGGTACAGCTAAGCAGCTGGGGGCTGGAATCCGCAGCGCAGGTATGCCCAAGCTTTCTGGGCACCCCCCGCTGCAAATCGCAGCCCGCAGCCGCCCCAGAAGATGGCGCGTTCATTGAAGCGCCATCCTCTGGCGCTGAACCCCGCTCTTCCAGCGGCCCTGGTGGCGGTGGCACGCTGGGTAATAAAGAGGTTAGGGCCAGCTTTGTATTATCAGCTGGCCCTAAGCCCGAAATTTATGGCGGTCACGCCAATATTAGACATGACCGCCATGAATTTCTATTAAATTGTTTTAAAAAAAACACAACACAGAGAAAAATTTTATTAGAAATAAAAAAAAAAGCCATTAGGGACTCCATCTTTAATTAAAAAAATCCTCTTCCGTCCGACGCAGTCCAAAACGCGATGTCCTCTCTGCTACTTTCCCTGTGCATAGATATAGATGTCTATGCACAGGGAATGAGCAGACTGAGAACAATCTCAGCTCTGCTACATCAGGCAGCAGGCGGGCTCTAGGACCCTGGAGCTGCGGCAGCCTGCACACAGAGCAGACAGCCGGACTCTTATCTGTGCGAGTTTCCCAGCGATTAATTGCACAGTAAACGAGTACAATGCAAATCAATGGCAAAACTAGGATTGCTTCAGGCTGAAGCTTCCGAGACACATCTGTGATTTGTAAATCGCACACTACTCGCTATTGCTCGCTTCCCCATTCATTAACATTGGACTCGCTAGACTCGCAACGAGTAGCGAGTCCCGGGCTCGGCCTCGCTAGAGTCAAGCGATTCCGAGTAATTTAGGATTCGCCCATCACTAGATAAGACCCTATCGCGCATTATCTCATTCACAGATTATTATACTCTCAGGGCGATAGCGACATACACAGCGATCATGAAATCAATCCCGTAGGCGTGCTTGGATGGTGTTTTTTTGCGCTGCATCTGCGGCGATTGGTGGGTGATACTGCGTTCCAATTGGCTGGCCGTGTTTGAGGCACCTTATTTGATGACCCATGTGTTCATGTAAGGCTGACCAATGGGAACGCAGTTCCGTCCACCAATCGCAGTGATACGAGTGCGGTGAAACACACTCTGGCATGCCCCTACTGAAACAGTATGGCCTCATCGCTGCTACGATTGTGGTGTGTGACGCAGCGATGTCTGAATGAAAGATCGCTTCCGGTCTCCTGCAGGCAATTTCTTGAAAGCAGGATCACCAAAAATCGCACGCTAGATTGCTACGTGTGACAGCTCCACAGCAGTATGAAAAAAGTGCCCGAAACGTCACCACAGGCCCTATCAGCAAGAGGACCTAGCCGGAAAGGTTGAAATAGACATTTTTATATTTTGAACACTTTCTTTTACTTAATTAAGTAAAAGAAAGTGTCCAAAATATAAAAATGTCTATTTTAACCTTTCCGGCAAGGTCCTGTTGCTTATAGGACCTGTGGTGACGTCAGTAAGCAACAGGACCTTGCCGGAGCCATCGGTGGACCGCCGGACAGGTGAGCATACATTTTTTTTTCTTAACACTTTATGTTACTTAATAGCTGTTTATTTTGGCTGAAAATGCAGCAGATGCGATTTTCTGACCGCATCTGCTGCATTTTCGAACCAAAATCGAACAGCTTGTAGAACTGCCGAATTTGAACCAAATTGTTCGAATTCGTCGAATGACTCGAACACCGCCAAAAACAACTCAAATTTGAGATTGGCGAACAATTCGAGTCGAACATCGCTCATCTCTAGTTGATAGCACTTTTATGTTTGTGTCAGCCAAGGACATTCATCTATTCAAAGAACTCTTCACTGTGGTCAAGCAATGAGCAGAAACAGTGGGCTAAATACAAAAGTTCTAGTAGGCCATCTGATCAGACATTCATATTTATCTTGTAGATCAGGAATAAATACATGATTAGAAATAAATATACATATAGTGTAAATAAATGTACCAATATTACTTTGCTGAATGCTAGCATGAATAAAAAGTGTCTGAATCACAATTATATTACCGTATATACTCGTGTATAAGCCGACCCCCCTACTTTTGCCCCCAAAATCTGGGAAAACATATTGACTCGTGTATAAGCCGAGGGTGGACCCCAGCACAGGTATACAGCCCCCAGCAGTGTGGTATACAGGCCCCCCCAGTGGTATACAGGCCTCCCCAGTGGTAGTATACAGCCCCCAGCAGTGTGGTATACAGCAGCCTCCCCAGTGGTATATACAGGCCCCAGCAGTGTTACAGCAGCCTCCCCAGTGGTATATACAGCAGCAGCCCCAGTGATAGTATACAGCAGCTCCAGCAGCCCCAGAGGTATACACAGCAGCCCCAGTGGTAGTATACAGCAGCCCCAGTGGTAGTATACAGCAGCCCCAGAGGTATATACAGCAGCCCAAGTGGTAGTATACAGCAGCCCCAGTGGTAGTATACAGCAGCCCCAGAGGTATATACAGCAGCCCCAGTGGTAGTATACAGCAGCCCCAGTGGTAGTATACAGCAGCCCCAGTGGTAGTATACAGCAGCCCCAGAGGTATATACAGCAGCCCCAGTGGTAGTATACAGCAGCCCCAGAGGTATATACAGCAGCCCCAGTGGTAGTATACAGCAGCCCCAGTGGTAGTATACAGCAGCCCCAGCAGCCCCAGAGGTATATACAGCAGCCCCAGTGGTAGTATATACAGCAGCCCCAGAGGTATATACAGCAGCCCCAGAGGTAGTATACAGCAGCCCCAGCAGCCCCAGAGGTATATAGAGCAGCCCCAGAGGTATGTACAGCCCCAGTGGTAGTATACAGCAGCCCGCCCGCCACCTCCATCAGTATACAGGCCCCCCATTAGTATCCAGGGCCCCCCCCTTGCTCCGGAAACCTGTAAAGTAAAATCATTATACTTATCGCTGTCCTGTCGCCGCCGTCCCCACCACTGCCATCGCGATCCTCCGTCTTCATGCAGCGTCTTCCGGCTTCCTGTCGGCGCAGGCAATGACGTCATTGCCTGCGCCGACCACAGGAAGCCGGAAGATGGGGGGGCCTGTATACTGATGTGGGTTGCCGGCGGGCTGCATATGTATATGACTCGCGTATAAGCCGAGGGGGGTACTTTTCAGCCCAATTTGTGGGCTGAAAAACTCGGCTTATACGCGAGTATATACGGTATCTTAATTGGCAGAATTATAACTATAAAAAATTATATTCATATTTCTCAGTACCTTCAGTTGCCAATTTTGTGTTGCTTGGAAGACCAATACTAAAAGAATGCACTCAGTCAACTCTATAACCTGTATGACCTTGATAGACCGCAATGTTTGGACTGGCCGTAAGTGTGCATGATAGCTGCATGTATGAAACTGTCAAACTAAGGTCAGGAGAGCTGCAGCCAATCAGAGCATTGCAGACACATCTTGATCCAATTTATATGATCATTTGAATGCACCTAAGCTGGTGCAGGGCTGTGGGGTACCCAGTTCCGGGCGATGATTTATTGGGGGATGTCACAAGTGGCCTGTGCCCGGACCTGTGGCACTGGTGGTCGCTGAAAAAGGGGAAAATAAAATAAAAAGTGTCTTGTAACGCCACCTACAGTATCCATTAATGCTGCTGCAGACCTCCAGGGATGATTATGAGGCAGCTAGTTGATAACTCTCCCCGTAGGTGGAGCGGGGTCCCCGGAGCAGTGATAAATAAATAGGGATTTACACAAGGAGGTGGCTCGTCAGGTGGAGATGATGGCACACAGTCTATGTTAAGGGCAGGATCAGGGGCCGCAATAATAGACACACACATGCTGGCAGTTGTTTCCCTACCTTTTACTGGTGGTGATGGTTCAAGGCAATATCCAGGGTACTGTCCAGGTGGTCGGGTGGCAGTTCAGGATTTCTACACCCGATGAGCTGTGAGGCCTCCTTGTTTCTGTGTGTGTGTTTAAGTCCTGGCCTAACTAAATCCTGGCCCTGACCTCTCCTGTGTCCCTCACTTGTATAGCAGGCTGTGAAAACCTTCTGTTGGGCACCACTGCTCCTCTGCGGTCCCTGGCTCTGTTGATTGCTGTGCTACAACTGTCTACCAGGAGACTGAAGTCTCCCTGGTCCTCCAGTATTCTCTGCATGGCTAACTGGACCCGTGCAGACTCGGACTTCAGCGTCTGTGTTGCTTCGGTTTCTTTCCTGGGGTGAACCGGTATGGTTCCTCAGCCCCTGGCTCTGTCCCAGGTACGCCTTGCCTCCGACCCTCACTCTTGGGTCCCTTGCACTGGCTAGGCTTCCCTCTGGTACAGGCCTAGCACAGCTCCATTCACCAGGTGTCTTCCTCAGTACTGCTCCGTACTGAACTGCCTAACTCCTCCCCCGGGCCTGAATTTATAGGGGACCTTGCCTGAAGCCAGCAAGTAGTACTCTTCCTTCAGGTGTGGGGTGGAAGGATGTTATATGTAAGTTTACCTGATGTGGAAATCCCTCCCTGCACCAGGTGTTCTTGTGGCAACTCAACCGTAGGTGTGCCATAGTACCAATTAAATTTTTGCACTGCTTTATATCCTTCACTGGATTTGAGATTTTTAGGCTAATGCATTTCTCTAGATTTTCTTCCAATATCAGCAAAAGAATATTTCAATAAAATTAGGCTGTGTCTATCATGAAAAACAGAACTTAAATGTATTTGAATAATACAATGAAATCAAATCTCTTAATGCCACATGTAGTACTAAAACTGAAAGTGTGCCTAATTATAAATAATTGGTAGAAGAACAGTGTTCCATGGACTTGCAATAACATCAACCCATGCCATGACACAAAATCTTTGAATTAATCATCGAAGCAAACAGTGAGAATTATAAAAACTGCAGCAGAACAGTGTACTGCAGGATGTATCGCTGCTAAGGGCAGGAACTAGGGTTTTGTGCAAATCAGTTTGCAAGGCCCAGTTCAGTGACCACATTGGTTGTGTGTGTCTCTGATGGACTGGAAGCTGGAAAATTGTCTCTTACTAGTGATGAGCAAGTGCATTCGTTGCTATTCGCTACTCGCACGGTTAGTATGGTATTCACAATATTCGTTACTCGATGAGTATCTCTGGTGCTCGTGAGTGATGTGTCGATTGCTTTGCTATCAATCTGACACAAATCGTCAGCTCCCTTCAGTACACAAAGTGAGCTGGCACCTCAGGGACAGCAGATTGAATGGAAGGGTCTCTCTGGGGGCACAGCAAGGTCTTTTAGGCATTGAAATTGTAAAAAAGACCACCCTCTCACCTTTTCATGGAAAGACCCGTTTTATTGCCTGATGTGTGTGCACGGAGACTATCGCTAATTGACTAATATTGGACTCGCTATTCAGACAAATATGCGAGTGTTAAAAACTAAATATAGCGAGTGCGAATATTTCAGTACTCGCTCATCACTAGTTCTTACGTGACAGCATTCACTTTTAATTTGGCAGCCTGCCCCAACATTATAATTGCAGTGTGATGCACATGTGATTTGTGCAAGGCTGGCTAATCAAAAGAAGAGCTACAAGTTAAGAGTTTGTGCTCAGGGCTAATGTCCAATAACCACAGATTATTGAATTGGCTGATGAACAGGATCCTGTGAGGGAATTAGAACAAACTCCAGAAGTTCTTCATTAAAAGCCTTTAAATTAGAGTGTGAACAAGATTGTGGGTGTGATTTGTGCCGAAGTGGGTGACTTTGCTCATGGAGCTTTGAAGGGGGTGACTATTAGTTTTCAGTTGATTGTATTTAGAAAACAATTGGAGAAATTCCTATGTTTTTGGTATCTGTGGTATTTCCCTTAGTATGCGCTCCATGATTAACAATACCATCAAAAGTGCATATTGTGACACTCTGTTAGCAATTGATTAACAATGCATTCTGCTATGCAAGATATGTGCATGTTGAGCATTTGGTATCCCAGATGCAGTTTCTAATTTATAAAATTGCAACACTGAAATCCATTCTCTACACAGAAAGGAAATTGCAGTTCAATGAACAGGCTTTCTTTGGGGTAAGTGTTGGAGAACAATGCTACCATGTAGGTATCTTCAGTCTTCAATAAAGATTGTGAATTCTTAGACATTCCTTGTCTCTGGGGAGCCTTTTTGAATCTCATGTAGGAGTAGGATTATGAGGTAACAGTTGAATACAGCAAAGTGTTAAGGAGGTTACTCCTGATCTGCCTTACCCCAACAAGTTCTTTAAATTGGCATGTTGAAATGTTATTACATTTGTAGAAGTGCTGCAGAAAGACATGTCCCTACAAATTCAGGGAAATATGTACTCCAGTAAATTGGGAAATTAAGCGTAGGGCATGCCAGACAGGTGCTAGTAGTAGCATGTTTAACTTCAAGGTGAACAAATTAGGCAATTTTAAAACATAGGAAATGCACCTGCACCATTTAGTGGATAGCATGTGAAAAAAGAAACAAGAAGTAGAATCAGTAAGAAAAGCTTAGAGATCTAAAGATTAAAGCTCTAATAAAACACATTTTTCAGTGGCTGCGCCAAGGTAATTGCCATAAGCTAAGCTCGATGATTGGTAACAGCGATGATACATCCCATCAACATGACAGCACTGCTAAAGCCAAAACACATAAGATGGCACAATAATAACTAGTAAGGGAGAGTACACTACCATTCAAAAGTTTTGGGTCATTTAGAAATGTCCTTATTTTTTTAAGAAAAGCACATTTTTTTCAATGAAGCTAACATTAAATGAATCAGAAATACACTCTATACATTGTTAATGTGGTAAAAGATTATTCCAGCTGTAAACGGCTGTTTTTTTCATGCAATATCTACAGTACATTTGTGTATAGAGGCCCATTTCCAACAACCACCACTCCAGTTTTTTAATGGTATATTGTGTTTGCTAACTGTGTAAGAAGGTTAATGGATGTTTAGAAAACCCTAGCAAACCCTTGCACAAGTATGTTAGCACAGCTGAAAACTGTTTGGTTGATTTAAATTTGAAGCTTTAAAATTGACCTTACTTTGTGCTACAGTAGTTGAGAATCTGGACCATTACATTTGTTTGTTCTATGAAGCTCTCAAAAACGCCAGAAAAAGAGAACTTTCATGTGAAACTCGACAGTCTATTTTTGTTTTTAGAAATGAAGGCTATTCTATGCGAGAGGTTTCCAAGAAACTGAAGATTTCCTCCAACGGTGTGTACTACTCCCTTCAGAGGAGAGCACAAACAGGCTCTAACCAGAGTAGAAAGAGAAGTGGGAGGCCCCGCTGCACAACTGAGCAACAAGACAAGTACATTAGAGTCTCTGTTTGAGAAATCGGTGCCTCACAGCTCATCATCTGGCAGCTTCATTAAATAGTACCCGCCAAAGGTCTGCAATGCTGTAATTACTGCAAAGGGAGCATTCTTTGTCGAAAGCAAAGTTTGAAGGAGAAAATTATTATTTCAAATAAAAATCATTATTTCTAACCTTGTCAATGTCTGGACTATATTTTTTATTCATTTTGCAACTTTTTTAATGAATAAAAATATGTGTTTTCATGGAAAACAAAAAATTGTCTGGGTGACCCCAAACTTTTGAACGGTAGTGTACTTGCTCTGTTTATTTTAGATACTTTGGATAATTTGTGATCTTCTTTCCTAAACCATTGGTTTACACCATAATATAATCTCCTACACTACCTGTTTTATTTTCCCCACGTCATTAGCAGAGTTAAGTCTACTAATAAGACCCTCTACCACATCTGTATTAGACTGGCTTCACACCACGTTTTTTGAGATCCTGTTCTGTCCGTTTTGAAAAGGACAGAACAGGATCCTGTTTTGCCTCCCATGTATATCTATGGTACTGAATTGGTCATAAATGGCCATCCGGTTTTGCCAATTCAGTCCCGGTTTCGTTTCTGTCCTGTTTTATCCCAGGCCACAAAATCAGAGACTGCTCTGATTTTGGGCTCCAGTGAAAACAATGGACCAAACTGGACAGAAACGAATTAGGGGCAATCCGGCACACATAGCATGGGAGTCTATGGGCGAAGGATTCGGGAAAAAACAGGATCGTTCCCAAGATCCGGTTTTAGAGTGCTAAGCATGCTCAATACACTAAAACTGCTATGTTCCTGTATGGTACCCTGCTCACGCAGGTAGCCACAACCTTTCCTATTGCACAGCTGCATTTCCACAGCAGGTACCTACTACATGCAACACCTTCCACCCCGACACAGTAGGGGGAGCTAGACTCACTGACTTTAGGTGAGATCCCCTATAAATACTGTTGCTGGGGGGGAGTTAGTTAGAGTGTGCAGACGCTAGGAGATCTGCGAAGAACTCCTGGTGCTCGGTGCGGCGTTTAGGCCCAAACCAGTGACCCGGAATGGCCCTTCTATGGTCGGCCAAGCCTAGGAGTGGGGACAGAAGGCAAGGAGCTTTGCCAAGGGAGCAGAGGAACTACTGGAAGTTTGCCCAAGACTTACTGGACTTCGGGTCCACACCTGCAGGATTACTCCAGGACTGCAGAGAACCCTGGCACTCAGTGAAGGCTTTAGTCACCGGTCCCCCTGTGTACCCAGCAAAAGGGAGCCAGGCACCGTAGTGTGGAATAACACCGCAGTGATCAGATAGGCTAACCTGTGGACCGCACAGGAGGAGAGAGAGAGGACCAGAGAAAGTGAGGAGGCCAGTCATTTTCCATACAGACAGGGCTTCAGCAACAGCAGGAAACCTGAGGAGGCCTTATACCCACTTGCTGTGGAGACTCACTGTGCACCTGGGCACCCGACAGTGCTCTGGACATGTTAATATGTGAATACCACCAGTAAAAAGGTAAAAGAGACTTTCTTAAGTGTGTGTGCGTTATTCCTCTCCATCCCCATCCTCCATATAGACTGCCCCACTGCTTCTCCCCTGGCCTCAAGTCCCACTTCAAGCTGCCCCTTTATTCTAAGCTGCCCTGGAGGCCCAGCTTCATCTGTAGGGAACTTTGCCATCCTTGAGACAATACCATCACCCTCCGGAGGACTGTGATGGCGCTGGGGACCCATCACCAGGTACTACAAGTTGCGTCACAAGACAACAAACTCTTATCCCCTGTACATAACCCCTCTTTGAAGTCTCACCCAGGCCACGGGCTCAGGCACCGCCACCCGTAACATCCCCGTGAACCCCTCTGAGCCTGATATCCGAGTACCCCACGGACCTGGGGCTCGACACCTGTAATTTCACTTTAGCAGTGTATCTACATATTGTACACTGCTAAAGTGAAATTAAAGAAAGCAATGGTTAAAAATAAAAAAAATGCTCACTTCTCCTCCGAATGTCTAGCGATGCGAGGCGTCCATCTCCGATGGCTGTGGACCTTAATCATCTGACTGGGTGGGGCAATCTGATAAGCTGATGTGTCACATGACAGCATCAGTTGAGCAGTTTAAATCACCCTCAGTGTTGGCGGGCGATTTAAATGACTCAGCTGATGCTGTCATGTGAAACATCAGCTGATTGGGTGACTGCCATGCGCAGTCAGCTGATTAAGGTCCTGCAGCCATCGGAGGTGAACACCTTGCATGATGGGACACTCGGTGGAGTGGTGAGTTTTTTTTTGTATTTTTAACCATTCCTTTCTTTCCTTTTCGTAATCTATGTAGATATATTGCGAAAGTGAAAGTACAGCTCCCAGCTTTTTCTGTGTCCGGATCATTCAAAATCCTGGATCCAGACACAGAAATGGCATCTGGAGTTACACATCCGGTCCTGTCCGTTCCTGTCCATGTGGTCCTGCAAAAAACAGGATCCCTACGGACAAGAACAAAACCATGGTGTGAGCCCAGCCCAACTGTTATGAACCGATGACTCAGGAATAACATTCAGATTCCATAGAAGTCGTTGGTAACTGTACTGACCGCAATCCCTGACTACACACCTCAACTAGAAGTAGCAGTGGGATGTAACTAACCAGACCTAGACACCTCTGCACAGCCGGAGAACTAACTACTCCTAAAGATCGATGTAGGAAAAGCTATCTTGCCTCAGAGCAGAACTACAAAAGAATATGAGAAATGGGGGACCCAGGTATGACCATGTTAGGGGCAGACTACTTAGAAAACATTGTAAAAACCAGATGAATAAGAGTTCTATTGCCCATGTAATAAACGTAAATCCCTGTCCACACAAGTGTTATTTGCAAATATACTAGTTTATTAGTTGCAGAGGATACAGAGAATAAATGTTTTCAATATAAAATTTGACAAGGATAGAGGTAAAGGAGGAAGATAGATGACCGGGGCAAAAGTGGAGGAACCAGAAAGGGGTCCAGAGGGGCAGTAAAAGTGCAAGTGCTTATATGGTGCATAAACTAGGCAGACATAGATGAAATATCTCTGAATAGTCTTAATCAATTAGCCTGGTTTAAGAAGGTATACATTAAAAGCACAATGATTGTTGCTTACCCATGGGCCCTAGTGACAAGGTCTTCCACACTGCCTGGAGGTCTAGTAGCCCCGACACGTGTTTCGCGTCGGCTGCTTCAGGGGGCTAGTGGTGAGGAGTGCTGGTGATGGGGGTTTATATATTTAGCTTAGCCAATGGCGATCCGCTCATTTGGCTGCATGAGGCACTGTGAGAGCGTTCACAAAACGGCGGGGAGGGCATTCAGGGGTGCACAGGGTCCGGAACGCAACTTCCGGTGACGTCATTTCCCCGGTGCACCCGCAATAGACGTCCCGCCCGCCGCCTGCTTCCTGTCTCACTAGTGCGCATGTGCGCGGCGGCGATCGCCATATTGGATGAGGGCAAAAGCTGTGGGCACAATCTTGGTGACATGGGAGTGATTCCCAGTCACCATTAAGGTAAAGAAGGTGGCGTTTTGGCTCTGCCCTACAGGGACAACAGTATAGTAGTCATAGATCTAGCGAATATAACAGAGTGAGACCCCGACAGGGGGGACAGGGGGGAGAGAGGAAAGACACAGAGATCACATAAAGAAACAGCAAATCATGTATCACATAAGCATTTCTGCTGGCTATAACCAGTCCATATATAGATACAATGCTGTATTCTTGTCCCTATTTGTAGTTTGGTTTCCTCCCCAGTCCACCATAGATCAGGGTATCCTCCGTATGTCCAGTCAATGACATTTGAGGGCCAGCTATCAGTCATAAACTCCCAGGGTATATAAATAAGTGAATCTATAAAAAAGTGAAAAAAAGCACAAGTTAAAAAACTGACAATCCATGATTATTAGGATACGAGGGAACGGCGAACATCATACAGAAGTAATGATGATCTTGGGGCAGCATGATTCATACAGATCATCTTGACTCGGATGAAGGTGAGCTATGTAGGGGACAGACAGCTCAGATACACAACAGGGGATGGCAGAATAATACCCAGGTATGACCCCTTTATAACAGCAAGTAGTTCGCATAACCATCAGACAAGTACATATTAGGAATATATTAAAATAAGAACTCATAGACCCATAGGGTGTCAGAATGTAGTTTAAAAAGACACTCCAATTTATGGCTCCATCTGTGTGGGTATAGAGATATCAGGTATGTCGCATAAGATCGCAAAAAATGGCTCCAGGACTCATAGGAAGGATGCGAAGCTAAGTCTCTCATTAAGGCCTGCCGGTGACATTGTGCCTAAAGTCACAATCCACCGGCATTCCATCTTGGCCAGTTCTTTCTTAGCATCACCCCCTCGTACTCCAAGTTGTAATTTGTCAATTCCACATACCCTGAGAGTCTCTGGGTTGCAGTCATGAAACTTTTTGAAGTGACGAGGGAGAGTGCGTAGAGTACTTAGATCCTCAACATCCTCCGCTGCCATTATACTTTTTTCATGCTCCCTTATGCGACGCCTTAGTTCCCTTGTTGTTAACCCTACATAGATGAGGCCACAGCCACAAGTAGCATGGTAGATAACACCAGAGGTGCTACATGTGATATATTTATTGATAGTAAACTCCTTGGATCCGTCAAAGTTCTTAAAAGATCTAGTCCGAATGATGCTGCTTCTACAGGAGAGGCAGAAGCCACAAGGATAACAGCCCACTAGTGCACGTCCGGTATTAAAGGGGAATAATGGTTTTTTAACGTAATGGCTGTGCACTAGTCTGTCTCTAAGGCTGCGACCTCTCCTAGCAGTCATTAGGGGTCGATCTGGGATGAGAGAGGAAAGGGTGGGTTCAGTCTTCAGGACACCCCAATGGCGAGTGAGGACTCCCCTAATTGCCGTCCACTGATTATTATATGTGGAGATAAATCTCAAAACCGGGGAGCCCTCTTCGCCTTTTTTGTACTTACTAGCCAGGAGGTCGCAGCGAGGGGTCTTTTTTGCTCTTACATAACCCTTTTTGATACTCCTCACGCTGTAACCTCTCTCCTTAAATCTCTCCTTCATGTCCGCTGCGCGTTCCTCAAACATATCACCATCGGAGCAAATTCGTCGAAGCCGTAAGAATTGGCCGACTGGTATCGCTCCGATGGTTGATGGTGTATGTGATGAGGTAGCATGAAGGAGAGAGTTAACTGCGGTTTCTTTCCTGAATATATCAGTAGCCACTTCTCCATCCTCTTTAACCATCACCTTAATGTCCAAAAAGTCTATCTCCTCCATAGCATATTTGAAGGTTAGTTTGATATTCAGGTCATTAGTATTAAGGGACTGAATGAACATCTCGAGTTCGGGGACGGTTCCACTCCAGACGACAAAGATGTCGTCAATATAGCGGAGCCAGCACAGCGCATGGGGGAACAAAGCCTGCCCCCCGCCGAAGACCCCCCCCTCCCAGCGACCCAGGAAGAGGTTTGCATACGACGGGGCGCAGGCCGCCCCCATCGCCGTGCCGCGCCGCTGTAGGTAGAACCGGTCCCCGAACACGAAAAAATTATGAGTTAAAATATACTCAAGGAGTTCCAGAATCAGATCCCTCAACTCCTGGTCCCAGTTAGACATACCAAGGAAATAGCTAATTGCCTCTAAACCATCAGTATGCCCTATATTGGTATACAGTGACTCCACGTCGATAGTCACCAGCAACACACCACCCCTATCCAAATATAAGCCATCAACCCTCCTCAGAACGTCCGAAGTGTCCCTGACATAGGAGGGCAGCGTCTCCACCAATGGATGCAGATAGTATTCAATAAACTTGCAAGTTGCATCACACAGCCCTCCTATGCCAGAGACAATCGGACGCCCAGGGGGGACCATAGGGTTTTTGTGAATTTTTGGCAGTAGATAAAAGGTGGGTGTTACTGGTGATTCGACGAGGAGTCCATCCAAAACTTTTTTCGGAATAATGCCAGCCTCGAAAGCCCTCTCTAGGATGGACCGGAGCTCCAGAGAGAAGCCGTTAATCGGGTTGGAGGGGAGCACTTCATAATGGTTTTTGTCCTTTAATTGGCGCAATGCCTCTTTTTCATACAAGTTCGTGGGCCAGATAACCACGTTTCCCCCTTATCCGCTGGTTTGATCACCACTCCACTCAATTCTCCAAGTTGTTTCAGTGCCTGTCTCTGGAAGAAAGATAAATTATCCCGAGGATGGCCTTTATTCATACTTTTCAAGTCTCGGGTGACCAACCTATTAAAAATATCAATTTGGGGGCACACAGAGAAGGGGGGAAACGTGGTCGATCTAGGCATCACATCCCTTGGAAAAGTATCCGAATGTAGTTGCGTCAACTCACCCTCCAATTCCTCCAGCTCTCTTAAAGTCTCCGACTCCACTTCCGAGAGTTCTGTCAATGCATTATCCTTTTTATGGTGAAGCTTGCAAAGCACCATCCTCCGCAGAAACAGGTGGAGGTCCTTGATTACTGTAAAATAATCGAAATTTTGATTAGGTACAAATGTAAGACCCAACTTCAGGACCTCAATCTGGGTGGGAGTTAGAGTGTGAGTGGAGAGGTTAATTACCTCAAGATTCCCACTTTTTCCCGTTTTCTTGTTCACCTGTTTGGGGGAGGCAGGTATGCGTTTATTGGGATCTTTTCCTCCGTTCCCCTTTGCAGCTTCTGCTCTAGTTTGCGGTCTACCTACAGGATTTGATACCAATGGTTCCTCCTCTAGGGAGGAGATAGATGAGGCAGATACTATTTCAGGTATTGGTTCCTGTGGTAAAACTGGGACGTTTGGTGTATTGGGTCTCTTCTTGTTTCTCCACCGATAAACGCGGTTATTTTTATAGTCCGCCAAATCCCTCTGATACTTCTTAGTTTTTACTGAAACGATCTCCTTCTCCCACTTTGCAAACTCCTTGTCAATACTCGTATTTAACTGACACAGTGCCTCAGTGGAGAGCTCGGATGCAAGTTTCACTCTACAAAAGAGTAGCAAGCCCCCACAGATATTAACTGGGAAAGCAGAGAAAGAAAAACAAACACAGACAGAGTAAAAGGTTTAGCAAAACAGGCCAAACTAGCTATATAGGAAAGACAGGATAGAATACTATTGCTGTCAGTATAAAACACTATCAAAAAACCACCAACAGCAGATAGAACAAAAATTACCGTGAGTCACTAAGACTTGGCGCCCTCTATATCTGCAGACTTCTATAAATCAAATGCCAGCAGAACTGAAATAACAGATAATAATGAATGGTAAAATTCCTAGGAAGAAAACTTCCTATCTTAGAGCAGGTAAACAAATATACAGACTAAATTGCAAACCCACAGCTCAGAGTAAGACAAAACAAGAGCCGAACCTTAAGCACACAAAGTGTGCCACAAAATATCAAAAAAACATCCACTTAGCTTGCAAAGAATTCCACAGAGCAGAAGAAAACAGAGAGATGTGAACTCCTACAGGAACCAAAGACAACTGGCAAGGATTGATCCACTTCAAACCATTATATGCTCCAAGAACCAGATTGCCAATCATCACCATCACCTGTGAAGCCCACACAGTCAGCTGCATCACCAGCAACAACCACCCTTGAGGAGGGGTCAACAGAGGTCCCAGGCCTATCAGGATGAGCCAGATGAAAAGCACAAACCAAGTCAGGGGCATGAACATCCGAGGCCGAAATCCAAGAATTATCCTCCTGGCCATAACCCCGCCACTTAACAAGGTACTGGAGCCGTCGTCTCGAAAGATGAGAATCTAAAATCTTCTCAACCTCATACTCCAACTCACCATCAATCAGGACCGGGGCTGGAGAGGCCACAGCAGGAACCATGGGCTCAATAAAGCGCCTCAACAAGGACTTATGAAAAACATTATGAATCGCAAAAGAGCTCAGAGGCGCCAACCGGAAGGAGACAGGATTAATAACTTCAGAAATCCTGTACGGACCAATGAACCGAGGCTTAAATTTAGAAGAAACCTTCAAAGGAACATGGCAGGAGGACAACCAAACCAAATCATCAACACAAAGCCGAGAACCAACACACCAACAATGGCTAGCAAAACGCTGAGCAGCCTCCTGAGAAAGATGTAACTTGTTAAAATCACAATACCAAATCTGCTGCAACCGCTCAACCACAGAATCCACACCTGGACAGGCAGATGGCGCACCCTGCCCCGAAGAAAAACGAGGATGAAAACCAAAATTACAAAAAAAGGCGAAACTAAGGTAGCCGAATTCACCCGATTATTAAGCGCAAACTTGGCCAAAGGCAAAAAGGCAACCCAATCATCCTGATACGCAGACACAAAGCATCTCAAATAAGTCTGCAAAATCTGATTAGTTCTCTCCTTCTGACCATTAGACTGCGGATGAAACGCAGAAAAAAAAAACAAAGCCACACCCAGCTTAGCACAGAAAGACTTCCAAAACTGAGAAACCAGCTGGGCACCACTGTCAGAAACAATATATACCATGCAAACGAACAACATGCTGAAATAACAACAGAACCAAGTCAGAAGAAGAAGGCAATTTAGCCAAAGGAACAAAATGAACCATCTTAGAAAACCAGTCACAAACAACCCAGATAACTTTCATCCTCTGGGAAACAGGAAGGTCCGAAACAAAATTCATAAAAATATGCATCCACGGCCGCTCAGGTACAGGTAAGGGCAAAAGCAACCCACTAGGACGGGAACAACAAAGCTTGGCCCGTGCACAAGTCCCACTGCCCTGCACAAAGGAACGCACATCCCGGGACAAAGAGGGCCACCAAAAAGATCGGCTAACCAAACCTCGGGTGCCAAAGATGCAAGGATGACCAGCCAACACAGAACAATGAACCTCCAAAATCATTCTAGTAGTCCACAGGGCAGGAACAAACAATTTCCCCACAGGGCATCGCTCAGACTTATCCACCTGAAATTCCTGAAGAGCAAGCCATAAATCGGGGGAAAGAGCGGAAAGAACAACCCCCTCCTTCAGAATGCCAACTGGCTCCGAAGGTTCAAGAGAATCAGGCAAAAAATTGCGAGAGAGAGCATCGGCCTTAACATTCTTAGAGCCAGAAAGATAGGAAACCACAAAATCAAAACAAGCAAAAAACAAAGACCACTGAGCCTGCCTAGGAGTAAGCCTCTTGGCAGACTCGAGATAAACCAGGTTCTTGTGATCAGTCGAGACAAATACACGATGTTGAGCCCCCTCCAGCCAATGATGCCACTCCTCAAATGCCAACTTCATGGCCAGCAACTCCCGATTGCCGACATCATAATTGCGTTCCACCGGTGAAAATTTACAGGAAAAGAAGGCAGAACCAACATGATTCCTCTGAGACAAGAGAGCCCCTGCACCAATCTCAGAAGCATCAATTTCCACCTGAAACGGAAGGGAAACATCTGGTTGATGCAACACTGGAGCAGAGGTAAACTGTCTTAAGCTCCTGAAAGGCAAAAATGGCCGCCGGAGACCAATGCTCCACATCAGAACTCTTCTTAGTCAAATCGGTCAACGGCTTCACCACGCTGAAAAAACTGGCAATGAATCGACGATAAAAATTAGGAAAGCCCAAAAATTTCTGAAGACCCTTCACAGACGTGGGCTGAACCCAATCATGAATAGCCTGAACCTTAACAGGATCCATCTCAATAGAAGAAGGAGACAAAATGAAGCCCAAAAAAGAAACCTTCTGGACACCAAAGCAACACTTAGACCCCTTAAAATACAAAGCGTTGTCATGCAGAATCCGAAAGACCGACCTGACTTGATCCACATGAGAATCCCAATCGTCAGAAAAAATCAGGATATCATCCAAATATACAATCAAGAACTTGTCAATCAACTCCCGAAATACATCATGCATAAAGGACTAAAAAACGGAAGTAGCATTAGCCAACCCAAAAGGCATCACAAGGTATTTAAAATGGCCTTCAGGCGTATTAAACGCCGTTTTCCATTCATGTCCCTGCTTGATATGAACCAGATTGTAGGCCCCCCTAAGGTCAATTTTAGTAAACCAACATGCCCCCTTAACCTTAGAAAACAAGTAAGAAATCAAAGGCAGAGGATACTGAAACTTGACCGTGATCCTATTCAAGAGGCGATAACCAATACAGGGTCTCAGGGAACCATCTTGCTTGGCAACAAAAAAGAACCTTGCCCCCAACGGCGAAGAGGAAGGGCGATTATGGCCCTTCTCCAAATAATCCTTAATATAAATCCACATGGCAGCATGTTCAGGTAAAGACAAGTTGAAAAGTCAACCCTTAGGAATCTTACAGCCTGGCACCATATACCTGCGCCCAAAACTGAGGATTGTTCTGTGCAAGAGGTGTAGCGTCGATGCTCCTTAAAGGAATATGGTCCCGCAATGGCTGTATAGGGAAGCCACAAGGACTAGCAAACTCAAAATCCATCAAATTTAAGGCGGCACCTGAATCCACAAATTTCATAACAGAAAATAATGACAAGGAACAAATCAGAGACACAGATAATAAGAACTTAAGAAGATTGTATAGTACTGATGGTAAAGAAACATCCAGGGGGTGTTTTGTATTGGAGCCTGCTTGGAAATGGGAAACTGGTTGTTTCCTCCCAGTCTCCTAAAAACACGCCCCCTCCCCAGTCTACACTATGGCCAGCTACTCCCAGGGCTCCTACAGCCCGCCCCAGCCCGTAATGTCACCACCCACCTCCATTGTACACAGCAGTCCCCACTGCACTGACACACTGTGCCGAATCTGCTGCTGTGAAGGAATTTGGCACACTGTGTCAGTGCAGTGGGGACAATTTGGCACACTGTGTCAGTGCAGTGGGGACGGCTGCATGTCTGTGCTCACCCTGTGGGTTCTGTGCAGAAGAGCCGAGGTCAGCACTCTGCAGCCCAGGTCTCTGCTGTGGAGCCCGATGCTTCGCTTCATAACTCCCGTACCAAAGAGCTGTTGGAGCTGTATAGAAAGGACCACTCCACCGTCTGTGTGATTTATGGTACGGGAGATATGCTGCCCCACAGCAAAGATCCGGGCTGCAGAGCGTGGACCTCATTTCCCCTGCACTGAGCCCACAAGGTGCAGCGGTCCCCATTGCAGTGACTGCACTGATACAATGTGTGCCGAATTGCTCTTACAGCAGCGCATTCGGCACAGTGTGTCAGTGGAGTAGGGGACTGCTGTGTGCAATGAGGGTGGGTGGTGACATTAGCGGCTGGGGTGGGCTGTAGGAGCCCTGGGGGTGGCTGGCCATAGTGTAGACTGGGGGAGGGGATGTGTTTGTAACTGGGAGGAAATGACCAGTTTCCCATTTCCATGCAGGCTCCAATACAAACACGCCCCCTGGACGTTCTCTAGCTCCCGCAAATAAGTGGTATCTAGGCAATCCTGCAAACTATTGACAGCATGTATAATACAAACTGTCAACATTTTGTAGCCTAGATACACATATGAATTATAGCAAAAGCCTGGATAACCCCTTAACTAATGATAATATAAAATTTCCTAGGTTCCAGATTCTGTTCCCTTATTGCCTGTTTTAATTGACGCAACATGGTGTCCGCTAACAATTTGAATGGAGAAATAGCTCCAATTGCTAGCGGACACCATGTTGTGTATGGAGAGCCCCTATGTGCCTAAACATTGGAGCTCCCCCACAAGTGACCCCATTTTGGAAACTAGACCCCCAAGGAACTTATCTAGATGGGTGGTGAGCACTTTGAACCCCCAATCTGTAAAAAGGAAAAAAAGAAATTTTTGTGAAAAAAAAAGTACTTTTTCATTTTTACAGATCAATTTGTGAACACCTGGGGGGTTAAAAGTGCTCACTATGCATCTAGCTAAGTTTCTTGGGGGGTCTAGTTTCCAAAATGGGGTCACTTTTAGGGGAGCTCCAATGTTTAGGCACATAGTGGCTCTCCAAAACTGACATGGTGTCCGCTAACAATTTGAGCTAATTTTCCATTAAAATTGTTAGCGGACACCATGTCACGTTTGGAGAGCCTCTGCGTGCCTAAACATTGGAGCGTCCCCAGAAGTGACCCCATTTTCGAAACTAGACCCCCTAAGCACTTATCTAGATGCATGGTGAGCACTTTGAACTCACAGGTGCTTCACAAATTTATCCATAAAAATGAAAAAGTACTTTTTTTTCACAAACATTCTCTTTTTTCATTTTAACAGATTAATTTATGAAGCACCTGGGGGTTCAAAGTGCTCAGTATGCATCTAACTAAGTTCCTTGTGGGGTCTAGTTTCCAAAATGGGGTCACTTGTGGGGAAGCTCCAATATTTAGGGACACAGGAGCTCTCCATATGGACAAGGTGTCCGCTAACAATTTGAGTGGAAAATTAGCTCCCATTGTTAGCGGACACCATGTCGCATATGGAGAGACCCTGTGTGCCTAAACATTGCAGCTCCCTCACAAGTGAGATTTTGCACTGAAGATATAGGCTCCACTGTATTTTTAGTCACCAGCACAGGTACAATAGGCAGGTACAGGTTGCCACCCACCCCTAGCTGCTAAGTTTTACCTGGCTGGTAATCAAAATTTACCGCGGTTTAGCCAGGCTTATTTTTTTTTTAATCTTTAATTTTTTTTTTTTTAAAATGACGTTGTGGCTTTGCCATTAATTTTTTAGTTTCCAGCCAGGCAGCTACAGGCATACCTCCACCCCCAGCTGCTTAGTATGGACCTGGCTGGTAACCAAAAATAGAGCGAGCCATTTTTTTTAAAAAATTATTTCTTTGAAATAATTTTTTAAAAAATGGCGTGTTGCTTCCCCTATTTGTGGGCACCAGCCAGGTAAACAAGGCAGCTGGGGGCTGGAATCCTCAGCATAGGGAGTCCCAAGCTTTCTGCCCCCCACCCCCCCGCTGCGAATTGCAGCCCGCAGCACCCCAGAAATGGTGCATTCAAGAAGTGCATTTTCTGGCGCTGTATACATCTCTTCCGGCTGCCGTGTAGTGGTGGCAGACTGAGTAATAAGGGGTTAATGCTAGCTTTTTGGCAGTTGGCACTAAGCCCAATATTCATAACATCTGGCCAATATTAGACGGGCCATTAGGATTCTCTAGTAAGTTGTAAAGAAAACACAACACAGAGAAAAATATTTTTATTGGAAAAAAAAACCACAAACACGTATTTAGACCCCATCTTTATTAATGTAATGTCTGACGTAGTCCAGTGGGATGGTCTGACGTAGTTCAGTGGGAAGGTCTGACGTAGTCCATTGGGAATTCCCGCAACGATTCTCATTCCACACTGGGATGATGATCTGCAGTTAACCCCTTGTGACCACACAGGGATGAAGATCTGAAGTTAACCTTTTTGGGGTCACAAGATAACGCAGATCACCTGTGTTGTCACACAGGGGTTAACTGCAGATCAGGTAACCCCTTGTGACCACACAGGGATGATGATCTGCAGTTAACCCCTTGTGACCACATAGGGGGTTAACTTTAGATCATCATCCCTCTGTGGTCACAAGGGGTTAACTGCAGATCATCATTCCTGTGTGGTCACAGGGGTTAACTACAGATCAGGTAACCCTTGTGACCATACAGGGATGATGATCTGAAGTTAACCCCTTGTGACCACACAAGGGGTTAACTTCAGATCAATCCCTGTGTGATCACAAGGGGTTAACTGCAGATCAGGTAACCCCTTGTGACCACACAGGGATGATGATCTGCAGTTAATCCCTTGTGACCACACAAGGGGTTAACTTCAGGAAGCCGGGACAGAGGCAGAGAGAAGACGGCGACGCTGCAGGACAGATGGCCGGCACCGGAGGTTGGTAAGTATGAGAGGCAGGGAAAGGGTGGTCGGGGGAGGCCGGAGGGGTGCAGAGCGGAGGGGAGGGCAGGGGGAGGTGGAGGATGACCGGAAGGGTGCTGACTGGGGGGGCGGGGAGTTACTGGAGGGGTGATAACCTGGGGGGGATGAGAGGGGTGAGAACCTGGGGGGGCGGGAAATGGCAGAGAAAACTCCATCCGATCTGACGTTTGATCAGATCAGATGGGTTATGAGGAGGCACTGAAGCTGGGGAGCGGAGCAGGGAGGAGGGGAAGCGGAGATCACAGATGGGGTGGGAGTGGCATTGTGGGGCCACTCGAAGTGACCCCCAGGAATGGCATCTCTATGTGATCTGACCTGTCAGATTGCATATAGATGCAGCGGAGGTGGCGGGTTTTACCGCCAGACGCCGCCATTTTGAGATGGTCAGGGGTAGGGATGGGGGTGGGGTGATGATCCCCGGTATCTTGGTGTGGGGGTCTTGGGGGAGTTAGGGTTAATGCTTTCACTTTGATCCGACAGTGTTTTCATGTCGATCAAGGTGAAAGCATTTTTACCGGCAATGTCACTTTTTTAATGTGATGATCGGTAAACGGTGCTGACCGGTTATCACATTACTGATGCCAGTAAAATGCTAGCCGATTTCTAATTTCTAGGGTAGCTGAAACCCAGGATATTTTGGCTCCAGGGTGTGCACCTGGGCTTACTCCTGCCTTACATCTACAGATGTCGGCCAGGCATAAGTAACCCTTTTTTTCCGACGTCTGTAGACGTAAGGCTGTTGATAAGAGATTAAAGGTAGTTGATAACAGGCCTTATTCCTCAGCAACAGATTTTTAACTGTGTTGAGGAAAGTTGAATAAGCACTCCAGGATTAGTGAAGTTCCAGCAGGTGACAGCTGTACATGACAGCTGACACCCTCAGGCACCAGCCTCAACTGATTTTGGAACCAATTAGGGCCAATCAACAACTTAAGTACCATTTTCAATTGCAATAGTAGTATCTAAGATTAGAGATGAGTGAACTTTCCCTGAACATGGTTGCCAATTTTACATTTGGCACGAACATTGTAGATTTTTTTTGGGATTGGACACCCGAGAAATTTCCCAAAAAAACTGCGAGTACGGCTTTCATTGAGAAAAAAGTTTGAAATTTAAAATGGCCCTAAAACTTTCCCTAATTGTTTGGGACCAAAATGCTTTCTGGAGAACCCATTGGATTATCTACTGGCTTGTATCAAGCTGTAGAATTATTTTGAAATTTTGGAAATAGTGCCAGAAGTGGCAGCAGCTGTGAAGTCCAGGAAGTTTACAATGTCTTTAAAACATCTGCTTAAGGCTACGTTCACACATTGCGTATTTTGGCACGCTTTTTTAAATGCAATTTTCAAAATACGCAATGTGTTTTGTGTCTGCCAGCAAAGTGAATGGGAAATTCACTTTGTTGTGCAGACACTGCGTAAAAATACGCAGTGCTTTTTCTGGGAGAGAACGCAGTTGCGTAAGGAATTGAGATGTCAATTCTTTACGCAGGAGATCCTGCATTTTCTCCCTCTGACGTCACAGAGGGGTGGAAGAATCCTGCTTCCTCCTCCCCTCTTTGACAGCTGTGACTGCCCATTAGATTTCACAGTGTATTAATATACACTGCGAAATCTAAATTAAACAAAGCCAAATGTATGTAAAATAAAAAAGAATGAAATACCTCTCCGATGCCTTTTCCCAGTGTCCGGTGGTGAGGCGAGGCGATGTGTGTTCTGCCGGGACCTGCCGTGATGTCAGAGGGGTGTTCCCGGTGCTGATTGGCCGCTCGCGGGAATGCCCCTCTGACATCACGGCAGGCTCTTGCAGGACACACATCGCCTGGCCTCACCACCGGACACCGGGAAAAGGAGTTGGAGAGGTAAGTATTTCATTCTTTTTTATTTTACATACATTTGGCTTTGTTTAATTTAGATTTCGCAGTGTGTATTAATACACTGCGAAATCTAATGGGTGGTCACAGCTGTCACAGAGGGGAGGAGGAAGCAGGATTCTTCCTCCCCTATGTGACATCACCTGCGCTTTCTAGAGTAAAGAAAGCACAGTGTGTGAAAGCCACTGCATATTTTGTTGCGCTTTTTTGCACGGCTGAAAATCGCGGCAAAAAGCAAGCGCAAAAAAGTGCAACAAAATATGCAAATGTGTGAACGTAGCCTAAAGAGACTAATATTTATTTTTTATTTTATTTCAAATATTTAATATTAATATTATTATTATTATTTTATTTTTTGGAGAGCAAAACGGAAAGCAGCATGCAAAGCTATCTTTTCTACAGTGTGTGATAGCAATTCATCTAAAAATAGCATATGGCTATTATATACTTCACATACATTGTCTTATGGTACCTTTACACGCCGCAACAGGATGGTGGCAACAACCGGGTACATGAGAGAAATGTATCTTGCACCGCCAAATCAACCCGCTGTTGCAGCGTGTGAAGACGGTTTTTGCCACCCGTCACTTGAGGCACCTGTTTCAGAGCAGAGCCCTAAAACAGGTGGATTTCAAGGCGATGGTTGCGGGTTGTATCGGGGTGTATATATGGTAGGGTAAGGTTTATTCGTCACCTAGATAACTCCCCGGGCGTGACACAGCCTCTGGGAAACCACCCCCCTTCAGCGCTCATTGGTGGAAGCTCCTGCGTTACGATTGGTAGTCACTGCATAGGGTGGCATATTTAAGGAGCTGACCACTCACACTACACAATTGCTCGAGCGTCATGTATTAGTCTGCCTCCTGTGCTGGCTGGCCAATCATGATGTTATTGCTTTCTCCTATCAGCGTACGGAATTCTCGTAATCCACAATTGTGGCACGCCTATGTGTTGCCCCTGCTGCCTTTGTTACGCCCATATTACCTTGTTATTGCGGCGTGTAAATGTGGTAAGGTAAGCTACAGAAGGTAACTTGTGGCACCCGCGGTGTATCCAGAGATAGATGTAACCTATCGTAGCGCACCTTGTTGCGGCGTGTAAAGGTGGTGCGCTTACCGCTGGCAACCGTTTGTGCGTGCTCGTGCACTGAAGCACCCGGTTGTTGCCACCTGGACACTTCGCGGCAATTTCACAGGTGATGCAGGGGCGAGGCCTATCGCCGGCAACAGCGCTGGTGTGTCGCCTAGTGTAAAGGGGCGATAATGAGGCAAAAAATCACCTTAGAGTGGTTGCCTGGTTTCGCAGCACTGCTCTGAAACCAGGCAAGCACTCTGGGACGATGTGTACACATCACCCCATGTAACATGGCGATCGCCGATGTTACAGGCGGTGGGAGCCATAGGCTCCCATGTTACAGGATCGCCACTGGGGTTTGTGGACACCCCAGTGGCGATGTCGACTGTAACATCACCGGTGCATCGCCGGAGGTATCGCCGCATGTAAACACGCGACGATGACGCTGGCGGGGTCGAAAAAACGTGCACGCTCCCATGCGTCGCCGGTGATATCTCCGGTGATGTGGATAGGTGTGATGGTACCCTTAGAAGTCTATCTGTTCACACTCATGAAACACCATGCTATAGTGACTTCTTCTTGAATATGTGCAATCACTATCTCATTTCTTTCTATAGGTTTACAATACACATTTTTTGTCATATGCACAAAAAACAACAGAAAAAAACACAAAAAAACACAAAAAAAACTGAACTGAAGCAAACATTAGTATTCATGCAGTTTGTGGATGAGCCCTGGTCCAGGCTGTCTTGCTAAAGGTGGATGGCTAGCAGACAAGAGCACCCATTGACCTCCGTGTCTCTACATCAACAGTAAGAAAAGGTCAAATTCTAGAGATATTTTTGAGGTGTAGGTGACATGAGCGAGCAAGTGACCAGATACGCGGAGAGAAGGAGAGATCTGAGTCAAATATAACCCCAAGACAGCAGGCGTGCTGCTGAGGAGGAATTGTAGAACCACCTACAGAAATGGCAATATTAGATTTCGGAAAATTAGGAGAGGGAGGAAACACGAGAGGTTCAGTTTTTGACAGATTCAGTTTAAGGTAGAGAGAAGACACGATGTTAGAGACTAGCCAGAGAGAATTGACAAAATGTGCAATCACTATTTCATTTCATTCCATATGTTTAAAATACACAATTTAGCCAAGTGCGCAAGTGTGTTATATGTATAATTTGTAATCAACTTGTCCTTGCATTGCTGCCCACAAGCCTTAGGCCTTGTTCACACATATCATCGTTTTTTGCCTTAAATCTGTTTTTGGGAACATTTTGAACATTGTTTTTTCAAAGCTCAAAAATGCAAATGCGTTAATGCATGTGTATGCGTTTTTTAAAAAAAACACATGCGTTTTTATGCAGCAGCTCAAAAACGCTGCCAGCTGCGTTTTTAGGGTGCTTTAAAAAAACGCATGCGTTAACCATAGGGCCCCATGTTAAAAAAGCGCATGCATTTACACATGGCACATATAGGCACCTGCGTTTAACGCATATGCGTTTTTTCATGAAAAAATGACTAAGTCCCAAAATTTGCCAAAAACACAGGGAACACTATTGGCACCCTTAGAAAAACGCATCCGTTTTTCTAAGTGCTTAAAAAACTGATTTGTATATGTGAACAAGGCCATATTCAGCATTCTAGATGAATTGGTGAATGGTGACCTGAATAAACAAATTTGTTTTCATCATTATTTCTGCTCCAAGTATGTTATCTTTAATATTCACTTCACCTAACTGCAACCCAGGTGTTGTCATGTGGTATGGGGAATTGGATTTGTGAATGATGTGACTTCTGCAGCCCACCCCATGGATAAGGTCAACGAGGAGCAAAGCAATAAGATTGTGCAAATGGCAATATTCTGTGATTATTTGTGTCTGAGTCCTGGCACTGGAAGAGATGGAGCTCAGCGAGTTAGCTGATGAAAAAATACAATCAAAAAGTCATATTTAAGTAAAAATTGTACCTCTTAAAACATCATCTTCTCTCACCAAAACGCATGCTGCCATACAGCTCCATCAAAGAAAAAATAAAAAAAGATATAGCTCTCAGAATACAGCAATGGAAAAACTTTTTTTCTCTAAAATAGTATTTATGGTGTAAAAGCATAAAAAAACTATATAAATAGGATATCACTGTAATCGTACTATCCAAGAGAATAAGGTTGTTTGTTCAATTTACAATGGTTTTCTACTACATATGGGGACTCAGGAGAGGTTCACAATACATTTTTGTTGACTTTTTTCCTGATGACCTTGTAAACATTTAAAAAAATTGCACTTTAACAACATTTTTAAGGAAACAAAACAATTAATTTTACAGCTCAACACTATAAAATTCTGTTAAGCAACTGGCGCTTCATGGTGCTCACAACACATCTAGATACATTCCTTGGTGGGATCTAGTTTCCAAAATGGTATCACTTTTGGGGGGTTTCTACTTTTTAGGTACATGACAAGCTCTCCAAATGTTACATGGTGTTCACTAATGATTTCAGCAAATTTTCCATTCAAAGAGTCAAATGATGCTCTTTCCTTTCCAAGCAGTACCATGTGCCTAAAAATGGTTCTCTGCAACATGTGGGGCATCAGTGAACTCAGGAGAAATTGCCCAAAAATTATTAGGTCCATTTTTTTCCTGTTGCCCTTGTGAAAAAAATGGAACATAGAACATTTTTGCGAAATAAAAGCAATTTTCATTTTCCCTGCTCAAATTATACAATTCTGTGAAGCACCTGGGGATTTAAACTGCTCACTGCACAGCTAAATAAATTCCTTGGGGGTATATTTTCCAAAACAGGGTTACTTGTGGGAGCTTTCTACTGTTTAGTTACATTAGGGGCTTTCCAAATGCAACATGGTGTTAGCTAACGATTCCAGCTAATTTTCCATTTAAAATGTCAAATCGTTCTCCTTCCCTTCCAAGCCCTACTGTTCATATCAGCATACTAGGGAGAAATTGCTTAACACATTTTAAAAAATGTTAGTGTCCATTTTCTCCTGTTACCCTTGAGGAAATGCAGTATTTGGGGCAAAAGTAACATTTTTGTTGAAAAAGAAAAATGTTATTTTTTTCCTTCAACATTTCTTTAGTTAATGTGAGGAATTTGAAGGGTTAATAAACTTCTTGAATGAGGTTTTGAGCAGTTTGAAATGTGCAGTTTTTAGAATGGTGTCACTTTTAGGTGTCTTCTGTCATGTAGGCCCCTGAAAGTCACTTCAAATGTGATATGGTCCCAAATAAAAGAGGCTTTGTAAATTTTGTTGGAGAAATGTGAAATTGCAGATGAAGTTTGAACAAGTTTGAAGTATTTCCAAAATTGTGCTGATATAAAGTAGACATGTGGGAAAATGTTATTTATTTGCTATTCGTTTTACATAACTATCTGGTTTAACAGTATTAAAATTCAAATTTTAAAAATTGTGAACATTTCAAAATTTTTGCCAAAGTTCTGTTTTTTTTATTTAAATAATATACAATTTATCGTTCTAAATTTGCCACTAACATGAAGTCCAATATGTCATGAAAAAAACAAACTCGGAATCACTGGATCCATTGGAACATTCCAGAATTATAACCTCATAAGTCAAACTAGTCAGAACGGCAAAAAATGGCCTGGTCATTAGTGTCAAAACAGGCTGGGGTGAAAGGGTTAAAATATGGACATTGCAATAAAAAATACAATTTGTGGACTGAACAATAATGTATGTAATAATCGACTGTACAATAGCTATGTTCAATTACTAGTGATGAACAAGTGCATTCATTACTATTCGTTATTCGCCCGGATAGTACAGTATTCGTGTTACTCATTATTCTGTGAGTGTTTGTGTACATGCCCTGCAGTTTTGGCACCTCCTTTGCAGCCACTAAACATGCTGAGATTCTTAACCAATCAAAGTAATGCTGCAGACATCTTAATTGTGGCATTACTGTGATTGGCTAGTCACCCAGAGTCATAGGGTCTATTTAAGCCCTGCTGCCGCCATTTTGCACACATTGCAATGGAGCCTGCTGTACAGAAGCATAGTGAGAGATAGCTGAGCTGTAGGGAGAGTGTTTAGGCCTCTTGGTAACAAAAAAAGCCCTTTTCAGGGCTACCTGTAGTGTATACTAGGTCAGTGTAGTGTAGATAGGGAGATATCCTTAAGCAGGAAAAGTTTAAAAGAGCCACTCACTTGATCCATAATAAGAGAAAACAATAGCTCTTTTGAGAGATAAAGACACACAACAGAGCCAGAATACAGGGTGGGAGAGATACTCGATCAGGGACAGTGTAAAGGAGCCACCCACTAGCTCCATATTACTACCAAAAATTGCACTTTTCAGAGCTGAAGACACACAACAGTCAGAGATTTCCACACTGTTTTTGTGATCACAGTCTGCCTTTTGCTGTCCACATTACACCAATTAAAAAGGCGGTTATTGCCCAATGTAAAGCAGTAGTCCAAACCTTTCCTACTGCCAGCTACCCCCTATTTTGGCTGTGACAGCTAGCTTGGATTGTGCCATCAACATCTTAAAATCTGTCAACAAAGCCCAAAATGTGAAAAAAGCTTGCTGTTAAGAGACAGGTATATGGACATGGTGTGGTCAGGGGTGCGCGACAAGGCACTAAGTCTGTGTCAGATCAGAAGAAGCTTGATGCAGCCACTATGTTCCTGGTAACTTTTCCTGGTCTGGAATGTAAATCTGAGTGGAAGCCAGAAGAGCAAGAGTACATTCTGTCTTGGAAAGCAGACAACGCCTCTACGCATTTGTCACGCAGCAACAAATCTTCCATTACCACAGTCTACTGTAGATACACAGAAGGCTAGCCCATCCAATACTGAAGCTGGTTCTCCTGCCTCCTACCATTATCAGTCACAGGAGACATATGACCCCATGCTTGGCAACTCCGAGAATCTCTTTGGTATGTATTGTTTGGTTGGCTCTGGCCTATCAGCATGTAGCATTAGGCTGGGGTCACAGTAGCATTTTTTTACAAGCGTTTTTGGAGACCTGCGTTTTCAAAAATGCATGTAAAAACGCACCCATAGGCCCCCATGTTAAAAAACGCATGCCTTAATAGCAAAAACGCATGTGTGACTGTACCATGCGTTTTTGGTGCATTTCCAAAAACGCATGCGTTTTTTAATTAGGGGCCTTATGAGAAACGCATGCAAAAACGCATGTACAATTAGTGCCATTCAAAAACGCATGCGTTTTTTTAACATGGGCTCCTATGGAAAACGCATGCGTTTTTGAATGGCACTAAAAGGTACTAATGTACCATGCATTTTTGCATGCGTTTTCCATAGAGGCCCATGTTATAAAAACGCACCAAAAAATAGTACATGCACTATTTTTTGGTGCAGATTTAAAAACGCAGCCAAAAACGCAGGCAGCAATCACACACCTTAAAAAACTCATGCTGACATGGAAAAACGCATTAGTTTTGTTTAATCCCTAAAAAAAACTCATGTCAACTGTGACCCCAGCCTTAGGCTGGGGTCACAGTTGACATGCGTTTTCTAGTGCCTTTTAAAAACTCATGCGTTTTAACATGCGTTTTGTCATGTCAGCATGAGTTTTTTAAGGTGTGTGATGGCTCCCTGCATTTTTGGCTGCGTTTTTAAATCTGCACCAAAAAATAGTGCATGTACTATTTTTTGGTGCATTTTGAAAAACGCATGCGTTTTTATAACATGAGCCCCTATGGAAAACGCATGCAAAAACGCATGTACAATTTGTACCGTTTAGTGCCATTCAAAAACGCATGCGTTTTCCATAGGAGCCCATGTTAAACGCTTGCGTTTTTTTAACATGGGCTCCTATGGAAAACACATGCGTTTTTTAATGGCACTAATTGTACATGCGTTTTTGCATGCGTTTCCCATAAGGCCCCATATTAAAAAACGCATGCGTTTTTGGAAATGCACCAAAAACGCGTGGTACTGTCACACATGCTTTTTTGCTATTGGGGCATGCGTTTTTTAACATGGGGGCCTATGGGTGCGTTTTTTACATGCGTTTTTGAAAACGCAGGTCATCAAAAACGCTTGTGAAAAATACAACTGTGACCCCAGCCTTAAAGAGGGATGTGAGGAGGTTGCGTGTGCTGATGTTCAAGTATTTGAGGACCTATGGGCAGGATAAAGCCACTTGGAGGAATGTCATTTACTGTCTCCAGAGGTAGAGGTTGATGATGATGAGACACAATTGCCATCAAGTCAGCCTACATTGTCAACTGAGAGGGAGAATGAGATGGAAGACGAGGTGGTTGATGATGAGTCGACTGATCCGACCTGGACCATTGGCATGCATAGCCATGACAGCAACACAGAGGAAGATGAATATGTAGCACCATCACAGGCACCAAGGGGCTGTCATTTGCCCAGAGTGAGAACTGGGTCATGTGTTCCCAAGAGCACCCCCACTGTGCACCAAGTCAGAGCAATGGGACATTTAGGCACTGTGTGGAATTTTTGTTCTGAAAGTCTTTCAGAGAAAAACATTGTAGTCTGTAGCATCTGTCATATCAAGTTAAGCAGAGTCCAGGGCAAATGTAATCTGAGCACCAACAGTATGTGAAACCACATAACAGCCAAATTCCCAGTAGGTGAGCAGAACACCAGGGTACCAAATCGCCATCTGCAGGTCAAACAACTGCCATGTTGCCTGGGCTATGTCCTTCAGTGTCCACTGCAGGAAGCAGTCGCTCATACCTCCTGCCCGCAAACTGCAGTTGTTCACACGCAACAAATATCAAACACATCCACTTCCTTGTCCAAATTAAGTGTCCGATTGTCTGTGACTGAGAGCTTGGAAAAAACGGAAATACCCAGCCACGCACCCACAGGCACAAATACTAAACTCGTACATTGCCAAATTGCTAGCTGTGGAAATGTTGCCGTTTAGGTATGTGTGAACACAGTCTGTCCGTGATCTCTTGGCCATGGCTGCTCCACAATACAGTATTCCTAGCCACCACTATTTTGCCTGGTGTGGCGTCCCTGCATTACACAAGCATGTGTTAAACAATCTGAACCATGCTCTCACCAACGCCGTAACCCAGAAGGTCCACATAACAACAGACACCTGGACAGGTTGTTCTGGACGGGCATGATACATTTCTCACATGGCACACTGAGTGAACCTGGAGGATGGTGGGACAACGGTGCAAATTGGAACATCACACATCATACCCACACCAAGAATAGAAGGCCCAACTCCTGTCAGGGTTTCCACCTCTTCATATTCCACTTCCTCCCTCCCCTCCTCCTGCTCCTCATCCTCAGCAGCATTACCTTCCCCATCAGTGCCAAGCTGGGACCTGTGCAGCAGCGCATCAGAAAAGTAGCAACACGCTCTGCTGAAGCTGATCTGTTTAGGTCAGAAACCACACACTGCAGCAGAGCTGTGGCAAGCTTTAAAACAACAGACCGATCAGTGACTCACCCCGCTGCACCTACAACCCAGTTTGGTTGTCTGTGATAACGGGTGTAATCTGGTGGCGGCTTTAAAGGTCGTCAAGCTGGTACACGTGCCATGCATTGCTCACATGCTAAACCTAGTTGTCCAGAAATTTCTGAAAAATTACCCTTATTTGCCATACCTCTTTAAGAAAGTACACCATTTTACCTCTTCTTTTATGCCTCGGAGGTGCAGGCCTACCAGGCTGCTAGTGTGATGTGAACATGTTTTCAATTCTGCTGGGTCAATCATCACTGATAGGCACACATGTCTCTCAATGGAAATTACAGACAGACTTATTCTGATTAAATTCAACAAGGACTGGATATCTCCACAGTTTGTAATCCCTACAGATGACAGCAAGCCATCCTAAATTCAGCAAAAATGCTGATTCATGTAACTGTTGTTAACATCAACCCCTTCCCATAAAAACCCGTTTTCTTCCTTCATCAACCATGACTCAGCCCATTGGGCTTATTTTTACAAACCCTATGCACATTGTACAGTGGACAAACTAGGACAGTACTCCTACTCCAGTCTAACAACTATTTGTGATTGGAGGCCCTTGGGATGATGAATTCCAGTGTCAACCTTCACTCAGCCCATAGGGCTAAATTATTATTCAATAAAAATTTACAGTCAGTCACCTTATCTGGCAGAAAACATGCCCGGCTTGTGCCACATTGTGAATGAGATAGGGGATACATATTCAATAGACATCTTTTGTCACTCACCCTATTTGGCAGAAAAACATACCTGGCTTGTGGCCACAAAATGTCATTGAGTTGGAAGAGAAGGATATGCCACTATCACAGTGTCAATGTGGGAGGGAGTGCCCAAGTGTCTAAGTAAGAGCGGTCCCTCCAACAGGTACATTTCAGGGCCACGGCAGGCCCGCTGAACATTTGAATGTAGGACTGCAATATCACAGGGCAGTGGAGGAGGAGGAGGGTGAAGCCCAATGCTACAATGGTCACATTGTAAACTGCCATGGCATATGTATTCCACTATCACAGGGTCAATGAGGGAGGGACCACGCAAATATCTATGTAAGAGCGGTCCCTCCAAAATGTACATTACAGGGCCATCTCTGGGTCCTCTGAACATGTGAATTTAGGTACACAAAATGTCATGGAGATGGAGGCGGAGGAGGAGAAGGGGAGGAGAAGAGTGATGCCCAACACTACAATAAACACATTGTAAACTGCTACGGAATACATATAACACTGTCACTGTGTCAATGAGAGAGGGACCGCCCAAAATGTCTAAGTAAGAGCAGAACCTCCAAAACGCATCTTACAGAGCCACCTGAGTCCTCTGAGACCAGAGACTGGTACGCAGTAGCTGGCCATGTAAAGTGCTGGGGAATAGCTAACTAAAAATGATCTATGACAGAGAGACCTACAAAATGGATAAGTCAGGGCCCTAACAATTGTAAAATGCAAAAAAAAAAGCCGTAACCGTATGTGTGAACAAACACTAAAAGCGATATTTTTTCCTCTGCTATATTTAACTTTGTATACAACTGATTATGCAGAAAAAAACTGTTTCTGAACCTTTTTGGCCTGTTAAAGGGAACTCTGGGGAGAGAAAACATTTAGTGCAGTCCCTGTGCTGCTACATGATGAAGCAGAGCTGTACACTGCAGTCTTAGTATCTATGCATCGCTTATAATTCAATAAAATCAATTTATAAGAGATCTATAGATCCTAGAACTGCAGTTTACAGCTCTGCTTCATCATGTAGCAGGGCAGTGACTGCACTAAAAAGTTTTCTGCCACTGGAGTTCCCCTTTAAATATGATTAAAGGGATCCTTTCACCTCCAAAAAGCCACCTAAGCTACAAAATCATGTCCCTGCAGCATCCTATCGCTAATCTCACATTCCTTTTGTCTCCTAAAAGCATCCTGTGAAGGTGCATAAAAATGATTTTATACTCCCTCATTAGGCATTATAATTAGTTGTGGCTATATTCTTTAGCCCTTAGGGCGTGTTGTTTTCCAGGCTCCAGGATCCACCCTCTCTCTGTCTGTGCTGCTGTGATGTGGAGCTGAAGGCAGGACTAATGATTTGCATTCTGTGAGTGACAGAGAGGGTAAGGGCAAAGCCTGCACAAGCAAAGCAGCACAGAGAGAGAGAGGATGGATCCTGGAGCCTGCAAAACAACACGCCCTAAGGGCTAAAGAATATAGCTCCTACTGATTATAATGCCTAATGAATGAGTATAAAATCGTTTTTATGCAATTTCACAGGATGCTTTTAGGAGACAAAAGGAGTGTGACACTAGTAATAGGATGCTGCAGGGATGTGCTTTTGTAGCTTAGGTGGCTTTTTGGAGGTGAGAGGATCCCTTTAAGGTTAGTTTTGGTAGTTGTTTTTCTGCATCTGTAACAGTGGCATAATCCTGCAACTAAGTTATTCCTACAAACCATATGTAAGTCAGAAATGCCTGCAGACATATTCTCTAGCCTCTTCCCATTCTATTTCATCACTTTCCCATCCATTTCAGTTTTTCCTCAGTCCCCCAAACCCCTTTATACAGTCCAGCAGATAATTACTTGCATTTCCCATTGACTTGTATTGTACTCGCTATTCAGAACGAATACGCAATTATTACAAAGTACTCATGACAAGTATAGTGATTAAGAATATTACAGTACTAACTCATCACTAGCCATCATCTATTCCATGGGGGTTATCATTCAAAAACTGTATTTATGCTGGAAAGAATCAACAGACATCAGGTGAAGATGAGAAGACACCAACTGATGACCAGATAATATTAGAGATGAGAAGATAATTTTGTATTTAAGGAAGTATAATCATGAGGTTTATCTATTTATATAATCGGGAGTTTGGAATTCGGCCACTGTAGCCGAATCCCAAAATCCTTTGCGGCACTGCGGGCGATGACGCGATAGCATCATTGCGAGCCGGCTCCACTGCCCACCCGCCGTCTCCGCTGCCCACTCGTCCGCCCCGCCGCCAGCGATGAGGCAACAGCGTCATTGCGAGCCGCCTCGCGGCCTCCGCGAGGTCTCCGCTGCCCCTCGCTGCTCTATCACCGCTGGGGCCTCGGTGACGCCATGCTGGTGGGATACTGTAGTCCCTGCGGCGACATGTAATTTCCAATATGGCGTCCAAAATGTCGCGAGATTTCGCCCCCATCTTGGATATTACATGTCGCCGCAGAGATTACGGTATCCCACCAGAATGGCCGGCGCCAGCATCAGCGGCAGCCTTCATGAAATACGGTCGCTGCCGCAGCGTCCCCCGGTAAGATAGCGGCGGCACAATGTCATTGTAGGCTGCAGCCCCGGCGGGGCTGCAGTCTGCTACCACCCCCCCTCCTCAAATAAGACTACAGGGGCGGCAGGGCTGAGATCTGCACCCACACTGCCCCCGCTTACCCCCCAATCACCCACACTGCCCCTGCTTACCCTCCACTCACCCACACTGCCCCTGCTTACCCCCCACTCACCCACACTGCCCCTGCTCACTCCTCTTATCCCCCCTATGTCCTCACTCACTCCCCACACTGCCCCTGCTTACCCCCCAATCACCCACACTGCCCCTGCTTACCCCCTACTCACCCACACTGCCCCCACTCACCCACACTGCCCCTGCTTACCCCCCACTCACCCACACTGCCCTCACTCACCCACACTGCCCCTGCATAGCCCACCCAACTCACCCACAATTCCCCTGCTTACCCCCTACTCACCCACACTGCCCCCACTCACCCACACTGCCCCTGCATAGCCTACCCCACTCACCCACACTGCCCCTGCTTACCCCCCTACTCACCCACACTGCCCCCACCCACCCACACTGCCCCTGCATAGCCCTCCCAACTCACCCACAATGTCCCTGCTTACCCCCTACTCATCCACACTGCCTCCACTCACCCACATTGCCCCTGCTAACCCCCCACTCACCCGCACTGCCCCTGCTCACCCCTCTTACCCCCCCCCACATGCCCTCACTCCCCACACTGCCCCTGCTCATGCCCCCACTCTGTAGATGCTTACCCCTCACCTCCCCCACATGCCCCCACTCACCCACACACCCTGCTTACCCCTCTCACCCCCCCAACTGCCCCCACTCACCCACACTGCCCCCACTCACCCACACTGCCCCTGCATAGCCTACCCCACTCACCCACACTGCCCCTGCTTACCCCCCTACTCACCCACACTGCCCCTGCATAGCCCACCCAACTCACCCACAATGTCCCTGCTTACCCCCTACTCATCCACACTGCCTCCACTCACCCACATTGCCCCTGCTAACCCCCCACTCACCCGCACTGCCCCTGCTCACCCCTCTTACCCCCCCACATGCCCTCACTCCCCACACTGCCCCTGCTCATGCCCCCACTCTGTAGATGCTTACCCCTCACCTCCCCCACATGCCCCCACTCACCCACACACCCTGCTTACCCCTCTCACCCCCCCAACTGCCCCCACTCACCCACACTGCCCCTGCTCATGCCCCCACTCACCCCACACTGTCCCTACTCAGCCCCCACTCACCCCACACTGTCGCTGTTTACCCCTTTCACCTCCCCACTCACCCCACACTGCCCCTGCTCACCCCTCTTACCCCCCCACATGCCCTCACTCCCCACACTGCCTCTGATGATGCCCCACAGGGTGAAGTGACAGCTGCTGCCCCCAATGCCAAACAGCCCACCCCATCTTCATGTCACCCCACTCCCTAGTTTAATATAAGTCACAGTTTACCATAGCATACATATTATTGAATACATATAATAGTGATGCAATATTATTATTATTATTATTATTAGTAGTAGTAGTAGTAGTAGTGTTATGGACATTAAGTCACTATAGCCACAGAAGAAACAAGCCTTTCATGATGGGCCATTTATATGGATACACCTAAATAAAATACTAATGGTTGGTGATATCAACTTCCTGTTTGTGGCACATTAGTATATGGGAGGGGGATAACTTTTCCAGATTGGTGGTGACCATGGTGGCCATTTTGAAGTTGGACATTTTGGATCCAATTTTATTTTTTTAATGGGAAGAGGGTCATGTGACACATCAAACTGATTGAGAATTTCATAAGTAAAACAATGGTGTGCTTGGTTTTAATGTAACTTTATTCTTTCATGATTTATTTGCAAGTTTCTCTTTCTTTACAGTCATTGACATGTCGCAGAGGCTAACACATGAGGAGCGGATAGAAATAGTGTTGATGTCTGCTGAATGCAGTAACCGGGTCATTGCAGCAGTTTTGAATGCAAGACACCCTACGAGACGAACCACTTACCATGCTACAGTTTGCAAACTACTTGCTAAATTTCATGAAACAGGTTCAGTGTTGGATCTGCCAAAATGTGGAGGCAAGAAAACTGTCACAAACGAAGAAACATAAGTGGCTGTCCTAGCTTCATTCAGCAAGAGCCCACAGCATAGCACTTGCCACATGTCACTGGAGAGTGACATCAGTCGAACATCCCATCTGTGGATACTAGCTACTCACAAATGGCACCCTCACAAAATCTAGCTGCTGCAGCATCTCGATGACGATGACCCAGATTGGCGTACTGAATTTGCAGAATGGGCAAAACAAAAATTGGAACAGGACCCTCAGTTTACACAGAGCATTGTGTCAAGTGATGAGGCAAGCTTTTTTGTGAATGGTAAAATTAACAAGCAAAACCACCGCTATTGGTCTGACACTAACCCACAGTGGATAGATCCCTCCAAGACTGTTGGAACACAAAAATTGATGGTATGTTGTGGTATATGGGGTACAAAGACAGTGAGGCCATTCTTCATCAATGGAAACCTCAATGCCACTGATATCTGAAATTGCTACATGATGATGTGTTGCCCTCTTTATGCACTGAAGATGGCACATTCCCTGAGTTTTTCCAACAAGATGGTACTCCACCACTTTATGGGTGTCAAGTCCGAACATTCCTACATGAACAGTTTCCTTGAAAGTGGATTGGTCATCAAGAGCCAGTTGGATGGCCACTAAGGCTTCCTGATCTCACTCCCTTAGACTTTTATGTTTGGGGTCATCTGAAGGCAATTGTCTATGCTGTGAAGATACGAGATGTGCAGCATCTGAAATAACGGATACTGGAAGCCTGTGCTAGCATTTCTTCTGCGGTGTTGCGATCAGTGTGTCAGGAGTGGGAGAAGAGGGTTGCATGGACAATCCAACACAATGGGCAGCACTTTGAACACATTTTATATGTGATCATAAACTTGTAAATAACTCAAGTTTTCCCCCTCCCATATACTAATGTGCCGCAAACAGGAAGTTGATATCACCAACCATTCCCATTTTATTTAGGTGCATCCATATAAATGGCCCACCCTGTATTATCCTAGTGATACATTTTTCTACTTTGAGGGCTTCAATCGATGTTTCTCGCCTTCAAAAAGGGGAATTGTTAAATCCTATTTTAAATTATTAATTATAGATAAGAATATACAAAACTCTACTGGCTACATATATATCTGCTGACATTACATGTGATATTTCTGTATGAAATAGTTGCATTGTGTTGTAGGCCTAGAAATCCATAGATAGACAGAACAGGTGCCATGTGAAACATATATATATACATAACACTCTCAAGACCCCCACTCTCTTGGATACCTACACACTTAAAGGAGCCAACACATGCTCTTATCCCTGCAGAGTCTCATACTATGCTCAACTGTATAGAGCTCACACTTGGGATCACAAAAAGATGGGTGAGAACTAACTAAATCATGGACACATTGTTCCATTTTGTGGCTGTGTACAAATGGAACAATATGTCCATGATTTCACTGCAACCAGTAAGTTGTTCAGAAGTTGGTCACAGACATTGGTGTGTGTAAAGAGGCCCTAAATCCAACCAATCTAATTAAAGTTTGTGTAATTACTTACATATCCTGTAATTTTGCTACAATCATTCTTTAAGATTTATTTTTAAAAAAACGGTATATATATTTAGTTCTCAGGATTATCTTGATATATTCATTAGAGTGTTACATCTGGTTAACAAAGTCCTGAATCGAATGTAGACATTTTCTGCCGCATACTACTGCCCTTTTCCTGCATTTTTCCAGCATATTACTTGAGTATGAATTTGATGTGATAGGACTTAACCTGTGTGTTATTATGGGACATTGATGTTTCCTCCACCACTTTTTTCCTTCATATATGACCACTATTATGCATGTACAATACTTTTTAAACATGTATTAATAAAATAACTATTTATCATTCCGGTGGTTTATAGCTACACAAGCAGTGGTGTTCTTTTGAGTATTCCTAAATTACACTAGTCATTTAGTTTGGTGACTTTACCATCAAAAATATACTAATAGAGAATTTAGACTGTGCATCTCAATAAGACAGTGATGATAATGTCTGTTAAGAGCTCATAAAATCATATGATAATAGTAGAGTTGGAAGGGACATCCCGGGTCATCGTATAAAGGGGCCTCCTGGGTCATCCGGTGAAGAGGCCTACTAGGTCATCTGGTCCAACCCCCTGCTCAAAGCAGGATTCATTAAATCATCCCAGACAGATATCTGTCCAGCCTCTGTCTGAAGACTTCCATTGACAGAGAACTCGCTACCTCTGATGGTAGCCTGTTCCACTTGTTGATCACCCTCCCTGTCAAAAAGTTTTCTAATATTTAATGTGTGTATCATCTCTTTCAGTATAATCCAATTTCTTCTTGTCTTTCTTTGTGCAAATAAGAATAAAGCTGATCCCTCTACAGTGTGACAGCCCTCGAAATATTATAGACAGCTATTGTGTCCTATTACAAAAGTATTTATGGTATACACTGGAGCTAGTGTGTATTGCAGAGTTACTGCTATACCTTGGGTAACACCGCGTATGCTGCACCGTGTTTAGTCAATACAATTAATCTGAAAAAATTTTTACAGCTCAGAGAGAAGAGAGACCAGAATGGTGAATAGTGTGCAAAC
The DNA here is from genome assembly GCA_033576535.1 of Allobates femoralis. Lineage (NCBI taxonomy): Eukaryota > Metazoa > Chordata > Amphibia > Anura > Aromobatidae > Allobates > Allobates femoralis. Next base: position 624,620,390 of record JARQOC010000003.1, read on the forward strand.
CATTTCTTATGATGTTACAGGATTTGGGAATGTATAACTTGCAAAAAAGAAGACTGATATATATATATATGTATATATATATATATATGTTGAGCGCAAACTCTTTAACTATGACTTTGAGTAACGAGTAGACACAGGAATCTATGGTTGACCATTCTTTGGGATTTTTATTAAAAACTTTTGTTGTAAACCATATGTCTACAATGCTTATTGCTATATATAATAAATAGCGGGTAAACAACCTCTACGGGTTGGAATGGTATTGAAAATAATAAATTCTTAACTCTAAAAATAAACATTTAAAATCCTTAAACATAAAGAGATCCAAGATGGCCGCGGTTGAGGGAGGCTGCACTCACTAGCTCTCCCACAGAAACATCTCAATCTGCGCCATCCAACCTCGTGAGGGACCCTTAAGAGCCCCGAAGGCACACCTGACTACACCAGAGACATTAGTGCACTGGTCCTAGGCGCTATTTCAACCTCAGGAGCCATCTCTGACTGCAGAAGGTTGCCATCAGTGAGGACCGTGCGGCCCCCGGCAGGAGAGGTGAACCAGCCCGGAACGATTGTGCAGCGGCCCGGAGTGAGCAGCGCTGAAGCGGGAGTGTCCCAGCCCGAGAACCCCACAGCCGGACAGCAGCTAATCTGCATGAAGTCTGAGACCGAGCGGTGACACGGAGCGGCGGGAGGCATCCGACAGCACGTGGAGCCAGAGACGGGAAGCTGAAGAGCGGCAGAGACAGGCCCTCACTGAAGAGCTCGCGGCACCCGGCGGGAGACAGAGGACAGACCGGACCGATCACACTACAGAATAAGAGAAGCGGCGCTGCGGTAGGTCTGCTCCGAGACCCCAGAGCCCTGAACGCGGCTGGACTAGAGGGAGCCGGGGTTGAGCGGCGCCACACAGCTACAGGAGAGGTCCACAGGCACGTGCCACCAGAGACGCACGGTAAGAGAGGCACTGCGGCAGGCGGACACAGAACTGTGTGACCGCTGAAGACTTGCGGCCCCCCGGAGAACGGCGCGCGAGATAGTGAGAGTGCTGGGAGAACTGATCCACGGGAGCCCCGGCAGAGGAGTGAACAGGGGACACGCTGAGCTGCACGACCCAGGTACTTACTACTGATCTGGGGTTACGATCCAGGACCGCTGTATATGATAGCCTAAGGGGCCTGAGAAAGGAGGATTACTGAGACAAGACCCAGCTCTGCCCATATAACATCCAATCTAGAAGTATAAAGGGACACAGAGAAGCACACAGTCTGCAGGAAAGTCGATAGTGGAAAACCTTGCCCTAACCTGTGCCTGGGCTAACTATACTGGTGATCCAAACCCCTCAAATAACGAGACTGGTATATAACAACGAGATACCAGTAGATCTCCACAATAGCTGAAAGTGTTTAACTACCATTTCTCTAACGTAACAACACAACATTGATATGCTGCAGTAACTCCCACCAGCCAGCAGAGGGAGCACCATAACCATTTCTTTCAATCAGCATTAAAACTTGACTCATTGCTAATATGGGGAAAACTGGAACAAAAACCCCTAAAGGCTCCCTGAAACTAGCCAAAGCAGCCACACAAGCTGACGTAGATAAATTCCTAAAGAAGCAAGCTGCTCTGACTGATTCAGACGTCCCCTCTAAACTAAATGATCCAATCTTAATGGACGATTCAGACACAGATATGGATAGCGAATCTGAAAGTATATCAACCGATAAAGATTCACAAGTAACTCGCTCATTCATAACAAGAATCCTCTCGCAGAAATTAGACCCAATTAGTAAAGAGCTTGCGGAAATAAAACGTGATCTCACCCAACAAGGACATAGATTGGATACAGTTGAAAACATACAGACGACTGTAATACAACAATCTAATGCTATGCTGGAATGCCTACAACAACATGAGAACATTCTCCATGCTGCTCATACATCCTTGGAAGATCACGAGAACCGAGAGCGCCGAAACAATGTTAGAATTCGGGGCTTACCAGAATCCGTGGCACTGGAAACGCTCACCAAAGCGGCCATCGAGATATTTAGGGATGTGTTGGACCAAGAAAAGCAGGATAACATTGAATTGACGAGAGTACACAGAGCACTCAAACCTAGACCAACACAAGGTGAACAACCTAGGGATGTGCTCTGTCGTTTCTTAGACTTTAGAGTAAAAGATCTGGTACTCCGGAAAGCGAGAGACAAACGGAAGATCACCTATGAGGGCAACACGATTCAGCTATACCAGGACTTATCAGCCATAACACTGCGGAAACGGCGACTCTTAAAGCCATTCACTGAGGCCTTAACAAGCAAAGGTTATAGATTCCGGTGGCTGTTTCCATTCGGCATATTTATAACAGCCGGAGACAGGAGGCTTCAAACTAGGACCTCGGCGGACGTCAAACAAGCCTGCAAAGATCTAGAGATCATACTGGACTCCTACCCGGACCTGGAAACATTCCACTCTGCCTCCTTGCTCCGGCACATACCACCAACACCAGCTTGGCAATTAGTCGTCACACCCAAGGCCCAAAAAGTGAAGCGTAAAACGGCCAAGTCTCCAGCTGCAAAAGACCTGGCCGACACGACTTGACATTAAGATGCCCTAACACCTGTTGGAATGACTCTACACAAATAGATAGCAGATCATTGCATCTTCTTCTTCACCCCATTGATGATAACCATACTTAAATACAATCTTTTGGTCCTAATCCACCCTAAAAGAGCCCAACTACCATATCTACACAACCCTCTTCACCCCCCCTCCCCATGCAATATCTAAACATAATCTCCCCTCTGAGGATAAGTAATATTATCCAAAGACTTGGTTACGCATTAGCATCAGAAACCTTGAATGACGACATCCTCCCCGGGACTGGCTATTGAGGCCCTTTGTAGCCCTATGCTGAACGGATTCATACTCACATTTGAATATGTGAAATTGTTACAGTTATTGAAAGTAGTGATTTATTTTATCTCTTTTTCTTATCTTTCCTTATACTATACTCGCTCTTACCTCTCCCCCCCCTCCCAGTCCAGTGTCCCAGGAAGGTCGAAAGTCAAGAAACGGAAGATGCCGAAGCTCAAAGACCGCACCGCAGGAGAAACACTATGGCTGACATGACTAAGGTAATTACATTTGCTTCACTCAACGCACACGGTTTAAACTCACCGATAGCAAGACGTCACATACTACACAGATTTAAACAGCAGAAAGTGACAGTACTCTTATTACAAGAGACGCATTTTAAATCTGACAAGATACCTGACTTGACTCGTTCCGGTTACGATAAATGGTACCATGCTACTACGACCCAAACAAAAACTAAAGGTACCTCGGTGGCGATAGCCAAAGGTGTGATATTTCAACTGAGAGATACGTTAACTGACCCCATGGGACGTTATATATTAATCAAGGGATTACTTAATGGGACTTTAGTGACGATATGTAGCCTATATGCACCAAATAAGAAAGTAGCAAAATGGCTGACGGCAATGATGAAGAAAATAGAAATATTCAAAGAGGGTGTGTTGGTGGTCGGTGGAGATCTGAATGTAGCACTGAATCCACTAATAGACACCTCTAAGCAGAAGAGTATGCTCTCAGCAGAGGACCTAGGTAAAATACAGAGATGCCTGAATTCCCAAAATCTAATTGACACGTGGAGATGCCTGAACCCCGCCGATCGTGATTACACCTTCTATTCATACCCCCATAAAACCTACCATAGGATCGACTATATCTTTGTCCATAAAAAACAGTTGACTAACATTAAAAAATCAAACATATCTCCAAATGTATACTCTGACCATTCCACAGTGACTTTGGAAATGTCTTTGAATAGACAACACCCCAACAACAGAACATGGCGCCTAAATGAAACCATATTAGCCGAACCTAAGGTCAAAACTCGTATACAAGAAGCACTACATAGATACTTCACACTAAATGACACACAGGATATTTCGGCACAGGTTTTATGGGAAGCACATAAATCAGTCATCCGGGGTGAACTAATATCGATCTCTTCCCACTTTAATAGACAAAGACAAAAAGACATGTACGACTTATATGATGAGATAGCCTCACTAGAACTAAAACATAAAAGACAACTCGACCAACAGACAATGCTATTGCTGTCAACAAAGAGACAACATCTAAAAGACCTCATAGTTCTCCAATCGGCAAAATACTATAGCGCATGGAAGAATAAACTATACGCCCACGGAGACAAAGCATCCAGACTTATGATTTCACTCATTCGCAAGAGACAGGCACATACTCAGATTGGTACGGTCAAAAACAAACAAGGTGTTAGATCCGACAACCCCACACATGTGGAAGGTGCATTCTTAGACTTTTATAACACCTTTATGATTTGAGACCGAGCGAGTCTGATGAGCAGATCAAATTGCGGAGGGACGAGATCAGGAACTTCCTGAAACATCTAGGATTACCCAATCTGACGGAAACACAAAAGAATGAATTGGCAAAACCATTCCAAATTACGGAACTCCAGTCCACTCTGTCGAAGTGCCCGACTGGAAAATCGCCAGGACCTGATGGGTTTACAGCACAATATTATAAAACTTTCCCTAATGTACTATTACCACGGTTTTTGGACTTATGCAACGCTGTTCTCAAGGGTCTGCCTCTCCCACCACAGATGCTGGAAGCTAGCATCTCATTGATACACAAAGAAGGGAAAGACCCCGAGCAATGTAGTAGCTATAGACCAATTTCTTTATTAAATATAGACCTAAAAATGCTCTCCAGTTTGATAGCGCGAAGAATAGCGGCACTGTTGCCACATTTGATCTCGCCTAGTCAAACGGGATTTGTGGGAGGAAGAGAGGGGAAAGACAACACACACAAAATATTGCATCTGATGCAAATAGCTAAAAGCCGTGGAACTCCTTTAGTACTCTTGGGAACAGACGCTGAGAAAGCATTCGACAGAGTGGACTGGACTTACCTTGAGGAATCTCTAGATACTTTTGGAATACCCCGTACACTCATTAGAGCCATATTGGCAATGTATAACAACCCCACGGCCAGAATTAGGATAAATAACTCGCTAACAGACACATTTGTAATAAAAAATGGCACGAGGCAGGGTTGCCCGCTTTCGCCGCTACTCTTTGTGCTCTCCATGGAACCTCTACTGCATGCCATACAATCCCATCAGGATATTGAAGGCATCATGTTGAACCATAAGCATTATAAGGTGGCGGCGTTTGCAGACGACCTGCTCTTGCTAATGACCTCCCCACTACGCGGATTTCCAGCTCTAATGAAATTGTTAGACCATTTTAGTCATCTCTCAAATTTTAAAGTTAATCCCTCTAAATCTGAAGCACTTGACATCAACATTAACACTACAACTTTAACAAAATTAAAAGAACTCTACCCCTTCACTTGGCCCACTACATACATAAAATACCTCGGGGTGAAGTTGGGGAGAAACAGCCGAGATCTTTTTCGACTTAACTTCAAACCAATGCTTGAAAATGCTAGAAACACTATTGACTCATGGAAGGACAACCATCTTTCATGGATGGGTAGAAAAAATTTGTTAAAAAGTCTGATCCTCCCCAAGTTTACCTACATGTTCAATATGCTACCAATACTGATTCCGATAACATTCCTTTGTAAGATTAATGCTTTGTTTAGTAAATATATATGGCATCAGAAAAAGCCCCGCATATCATACCGAACACTAACGCTTCATAAGAATATGGGAGGAATGGGAGCACCCGACATAAGGAAATATTATCATGCTGCAATAATCTCGAGAGTGATTGAAATTATTAGGCACCCACGAGATAACTTATGGATTGCAGCAGAAGAAGCATTAGCTCCAAATACACTCAGATCCCTATTCCTTACACATGAAAAGAACACCAAGCTGACTCCAATCCATAACATACACACCAAAGCCACACTTCAAATTTGGTCGAAACTGCGCCATATGTTGATACCACCACTATCACCCCTACTTACATTAAGGGACCTTCTCCCAGGTAAACCCGACAACGCTACTGATGAAGTACATAGGATACCTGCTTTGAAAAACCTGACAGTAGACCAAATTTTGATTGATGGCACCATGCCGACCTTCTCTGAAATACGGACTACCCCTGGACTCCAAAAACTGAACTTCTTACACTATTCCAGCATCAAATCAAAACTGAAACCACTCCTAAAGCAGGCGGATCTCTCACGAGCCATGACACCGTTTGAGAAGCTATGTGCGGCCACATCAAAACCAAAAAAAGTTTTATCCACTTTATACCAAACACTGCTGATGGATGCATGTAGCCCAAAAAGGAGCTATATCACGCATTGGGAAAAAGATCTAGGCTATCGCTTTACCTCATCGCAGCAACGATTTATATATGAAAGATCTCATGGCCCCTCGCAATGCGTACGGGCACAGGAAAATACTTTCAAAATCGTGTCGCGATGGTATATAGCACCCAAACAAACCTACCATTGGCAAAGAGAGAGCCCAACAAACTGCTGGAGATGTCAAGATCCCGAAGGAGACTATTTTCACATTTGGTGGACATGTCCCAAAATCAGAGATTTCTGGAATAGAGTGGGCACGTTCATACAGACTGTGACAAACAAAACACTTAAGCTCTCACCAGAGACCACGTTACTGAACTTCCCAATATGGACGGATGACAAATACGCGTCTGATTTAGCACGACATTGCATTACCGCAGCAAAATTATTAGTACCACTGTACTGGAAGACACCAAACCTTCCGACCACCGCACAATTATATGACAAAATAAATGCTCTATACAGAGTAGCAATGACTGTGGCGTCAGTTGAAAATAGACAAATGAAACTCAGACACATATGGTCCCCATGGACTACTTTCCGGAAAACGTACAATTATACGCATGACAAAGATATTTCTTGCCCAAAAAACAATTTGAAATGCATCGGACACTGACTTCCTAGGAGCTGGACTACCTTTCCCCCCCCCCCTTCACCCCCCCCCCCCCTCCCATCCCCCCTTAATTCTCCCTTTTTCTTTTATTACCCTTCCACTTCTTCCCTTTCCCTCTATCTACTATCCTCACCAATATAATCTTTCACTCTTTTCCTTTCTTTCTTCATCTCTCATCTTTAATGTTGTAAACTTAAATATATGGTATTGCATAGAAAATAGAGACTTGGACAACTTCGAACATGAGAAAGATTCACATCCAGGTTTTCGTAAGCCATATCGCGGTTGCGAGAAGGTGAATACTAACTCTCCTACTTCAAATAGCTCGCCAACAAAAATGAACATTTTGGGAGAACTCCAGCTATAGGATAAGTACCGATGAATACAATACCCACGTTATATTATGTCCAGCCTATGTAATACTCTTGCATTACCTTTACATTATCTTTGTAATATTTTTGACAACTTCTGTACTTGTTGATGTTCTTACCTTTACAACATGTTGATCGTTATGTTATGCATACATCTCCAATAAAAAGACCATTGAAAAGAAAATCCTTAAACATTTCTAAAATCAAAATAAAATCAAATAAAGCAAAGCTTGTTCTGTATACGTGGTTTATTATTTTAAATAAAATTTCTACCGGTAGAGGTTGTTTACCCGCAATTTATTATATATAGCAATAAGCATTGTAGACATATGGTTTACAACAAAAGTTTTAAATAAATATACCAAAGAAGGGTCAACCATAAATTCCTGTGTCTACTCGTTACTCAAAGTCATAATTAAAGAGTTTGCGCTCAACCTATATATATATTTTTGTCAGATTAACAGCTATTGTCTACTCTCAGTCTTCTTTTTTACAAGTTATACGTTCCCAAATCCTGTAACCTCATAAGAAATGGTTTGCACACTATTCACCATTCTGGTCTCTCTTCTCTCTGAGCTGTAAAATTTATGGTGCTATGTACCGTAAGTGGTTATAATGAATTACTTAATTAAGTAATTGATTGATTAATAGATAGACAAAAAATCTGATTATATTGATTATGTAACCTACTCCTAGAATTGCTAATATCACTCATTAGAAATGTTTAATATATCCTATGCCTAAAGCTAATGGTATTTCTTTAAAAAGTAGTCTCTTTATTGCCATTTGTACATCTTTATTACGAAAGCTATATATTAGAGGGTTTACCACTGGGGTCACTACTATGTAAACAGCAGATAGCATTTTATTCAGTTCAAAATCTGTGCTGGCTCGTGGGCGAACATACACGATGGCCAAAGCCCCTAAAAATATAAGAACAACTGTTAGGTGTGACGCACAAGTTGAGAAAGTTTTCAGTTTTCCACTTGCAGAAGGAATTGTTGATATTGTCATTATAATGCGAACATAGGTTCCCAGGGTCAAAGAAAATGAAAACAAGACTATTGAAGAAGCAGTGAAGAAATTCAAGGTCTGCAGCTGGCTTGTGTTTTGACATGATAGTTGAAGCAGAGGTGAAAGGTCACAAAGAAATGCTGAATATTTGTTCCGCAAAACTTTAAATTGGCAATTATGAAAGTAGGGATTAGATTTGTGGAAAAGCCCATGATCCAACAACATAGAACTAGAGTACAGCACATAGCGCCACTCATAATTAGCTTATAGCGCAGTGGGTTGCAAATTGCACAGTATCGATCATAAGACATAACCGATAAAATAAAACATTCAATCGACCCAAGTGCAAAAAAAAAATAAAACTGAGTGATACAGTTTTCAAAGGAAATGTATTTATTCCTCCCAGTTAATAGAACAAGGATTTGGGGAATTGTTATAGATGTGTATAAAATTTCTATAAAAGAAAGGTTACTAATAAAAAAGTACATGGGGTTACGAAGATGGACATCAATGCAGGTTATGGTTATAATTATGACATTTCCGGTGATAGTTATAATGTACATAACAAAAATGATTCCAAACACACTCCAGTGCCAGGTATAGAACACGGGAAATCCAAGCAATATAAAGTCTGTTATGTTCTCCAAGAACACCTTCTCCATTGTGCATAAAGATTTCAAGAGAGATTAGTACAAGAGTAATAGAAAGGCCATATCTTTCTTAGATCCGACACCTAATTGCTTTTTATTTAAGCTCATTTTTCATATTGATTTACAGTTGTGTTTTTCTTTGGGAAGTCTAGGAAAATTGCAGCTAAATTAAGTTTTCAATATGTTTTCATAAAAATTGTTTTGGCTGGTGATTCTAAAGATGTGTTCAGTAAGCAGATCAGAGTCACACACAGATTCGTCCTAATGTTATTAAATAATTCAACTATATATATGAATATTATTTTCCATAAGAGAAGTTTGTTCCATTTATTCTCCAAACCAAGCAAATACAGACTGCTGAAAAAATCAGAGGTCTGCAGGGAGGTTGTTTTCATAGATCATTGTGAGAATGACTCTCCTGCTGTTTGTTATCTACGGTAGAAAGGTTGTATTATTTACACGGCTGACTAGGCTGAAGACAAGTGGCCCATCATTTATTTACTTTTTTCCAGAGGCAATATTACCTGTGCCTCGAGGTATGTGTACAGGCCACACATTTGGACCAGGAATTTTCTGCACCAAATCTGCATCCTTTGCCAGAAGACCGCACCAGAGAGAGTTCAAGGCATTTCGCACTTAACATCAACTTTTTTTCTGTGCGATCAGCAAAATTATGGAACTCTCTGCCACATGATTTTGTAATCTTTTTACTCACTAAAATTTAAGGAAGGCCCAGGTACCTTTCTTGAATAATTACATGTTAAGGTACCTTTACACGCCGCCACAGAGTGCAGCAACAGGTAGGCACCGCACGTGCACGAGCGCGTATTTAACGGTGGATACCGATTGCTAATGCCGCATGTACACGCTGCCATTGCGTGCTCTACTGAAGGTATTTGCGTTTCCCGGAAGTGCCTCCAGCTCCTGCGGCTTACTCCCTGTTGAATACCTTCCCTGGTTTACACGCACTACCACAAAGGAATATGGGCGTATATCTTTCGCGCCGCAAGTACATATGCGTGACAGAGTTGTGAATTACGTGACGCTAAAGCGTTCATTGGACAAAGCAATAGCATCATGATTGGCCTGCCTGTGCAAGAAGGCTGGCTAATACATGACGCCATTGCAAATGTGTAGTGTGACTGGTCAGCTCTTTAAATATGGCTCCCTGTGCAGGGACAGCCAATGGTTACACAGTAGCCCTCACCAATGATAGCTGATGGGGTGTGTAATCCATGACGCTGTGGCACCCCCCTGTAAATTCACTAGGCGATGCAAATACCTTGCCTGTGCCCCGATTACACCGCCACCATAGGAATTGTACCTTCCTGTTTTTGAGCACGGCTCAGAAACAGGTATCCGAAGAAACTGCAAGACACAGGAAGGAAATTCCTGAATTACACGCCGCCATTTCGAAGTGATTTCATGGCAACAGACACAATTGTAGCCAGTGTCTGGCAGTTGCTGCCTTCTTGTGGTGGTGTGTAAAGGGGCCCTTATGGGTACTAAATTCAATGATAGGATGTTGATCCAGGGTACTGTTGAGATTGCCATAAAGAGTAGGGTTAAGAAGAAATTTTCCACCTAATATGAGGCATTTAGCCTCTGCTTCATGGGTTTTTGTCTTCCTCGGGATCAACACATTAGGTATATAGGCTCACTCAATGATCGTGTGTCTTCTTTCAACCTTAAAACAATAAAACTATATAGATATATTTGCAACAGTTGACCCATAGCACAATAGCATCATATTTGTGGCATCATACCGCCTGTTTCCTTCTAACACCGACAAGAACAATGCTGTCTACCTGTGACCTGGATCGTGTGTAAATCTTAGCATAAACTTTACCTTTCAAGCATAAGCCAGTAAATTTGACACTGAGATGGACACTGACCAAACTAGTACGAAGAATGAGAAGAAGCTGTACTGGGATAAATGATTGATGTGTTGAAGGGGGTCTGAAAATCCTGAAAGTCTAGGAGCCCATCCTTTGGTTAATACGGATCTGTAAGAAGGTTATACAAAACTGCATAGTTAATTAAGAAATTCATACAGAATAATCTTAAAATAACTATAAGAAGCCAACCTGAATTCAAAAACCTGATGAAGGCTCTTCTTTGTAACCTGAGCCGAAATGCGTTGTTTTTGCCTCAGTATTATTCAATAAATGTTTAAGAATATCCAAGGACTCAGAATATCACTGGAAAAAGAGCATGGCTGATTACTTTAATTTCCTATATTTCCCATCCTCTAAACCACAGATGGTGTTGGACCATGCCGAGTGCCCAGGAGCCATGAAGCATACTTACACCGTGTCTTGAGGTGAAGATCCACATCCGGTCTTTGGCTTATTGTATCTTGAATCTGCTGAGTACATTATCATGCTCAATCATTTTGTTGCACCTAACATCTACACTTAGAGGTTGCATGGCGCTGTCTGTTTTCTTTTTCCCCAGTCCATATGGTTACTGCTTTCACTAGGCAAATATAATATTAAAGGTTTAATTAAAGAACTAACGTTCATATCTGGTTATACTTACATTGGAAAGGTGACCATCTGGAAAGTGAAGTATTAAATAATAATGTTCATTAAAAAATAATAGTAGCATAATAATGTACCACAAGCATGATTGCTATCAATGCATTTGTGTGTTGCGTATCTATAAGATAACCAGCACATTGTTTGCAAGGAAGTAAACTGCATGCATTTCAAAGAGTCTCCTAACTAAAATGAATTTAACCTTAGACTGTCTAATAGAAGCCAGACTGATTTTATAAAGGTTTAATAAATGAGTGTTATGTTTCCCCAGTGTATTGTTACTGTTTTTTATGGTCCTTTGAGAAACTGGGTTTTACAACATTTTACAAACAAATAATAATGATAATTAAAGCATAATTTTGTATATTCCCTGTATATTTATCAATGTGTAACCTGTAGGCTTTAAGCTTAATGTATTTATATATACAGTTGAAACCAGAAGTTTACATACATTATAAAAAGACACATATACATGTTTTTCTCACTATCTGACATGAGATCAGAATAAATCTTTCCCATGTTAGGACAATTAGGAGTACCACATTTTTATATTTGCAATTTTGAATGTAGAAGGAGAAACCGGGCACTGACCTTATATTGCTGCAGTTGAAATTGTGGCACAGAACCAAGTCCAGCGTTGCTCCGCCGTAAGACTAGTCATTTTCATCCATAAAGAAAGAAGAAGGCGGCACTCATTGGACCGGTGAAGACAGGTATGTTTATTCAGTCGCAGTATTACATCAGGTGGAGGGTGCGGGGAGGGAGGTGCAGAGATGACGGAGCCCGTTTCGAGTAGTGCTTACTCTTCAACAGATCCTGTGTACAATGATGCAGGCTCTGGTCTCACCTATTAAAGGGTGGTAATTCCAGAGTCCTGCACCTGACACTAATTGGAGGACAAGTGATTGGGGATAAACTTACATATTAATCTGGACTACAGATTCATGATAAATATATACCATATATACGAAAGACATTTATCATTATTGATGTTTTCTTTCAATCAAAAATAACTAAGCAATTCTGTTGTTATGGAAGCCAATAGGATCCTAACTAACACAGAGCAATCATTCAACAATTTCTAAATAACCAGAAGTGTTAGAAGCAGCATCGAGGTATAAACCTGCCCCATACATCAAAAGCCACAAATAATAATATAGCCTTCTTCTTTCTTTATGGATTTTTATATTTGCTTTATGCCAGAATAACAGGAGAAAAAATGTTTTAAGGCATTTGTATTACTAACCGCAGTCACAAGCTTACATACACAAAGATTACTATGCCTTTAAACTATTTTGAACAGCTGATATGATAATGTCATGTGTTTGGAAGCTTCTGAGTTAATTAGAGACATACCTGTAGATTTATTTTAATGCACACCTGAAACACACTTCTTCTTTGTGCAGCATCATGGGAAAGTCTAATGCAATCAGCCAAGATATCAGGAAGAGAATTGTGGACTTGCATAAGTCTTGTTCATCCTTAGTTGCATTTTCCAAATACCTGAAGGTACCTAATTCAACTGTATAAACAATTATACGCAAGTACAAACAAGATGTGAATGTCCAGCCATCATACCTCTCAGAAGGGAGTCAGGTCCTGTGTCCCAGAGATAAATGTGCTTTGGTCTGACATGTGCATATCTAGGGCAGCCACTAGGAATTTTAGGGCCTCACACTGTCAAAATTATGGGTTCCAGAGACTCTACTCAGCCTCCACCCCATCTCCGCCTCCACTGAGGCTCCACCCCAGCCCCACCTCTTCCTGGCTCCACCTCCAACCAAACATACATACACATACATATTTTATATACATACCATATTTTTCGCATTATAAGACACACTTTTATTGCCCTAAATTTTGGGGGAAAGTGGGGGATGCGTCTTATAATGTGAAACTACAATCTGTTGTGCGGTGGGGGAGCGGGAGCTGTGGAGCAGTGTCCAGGCACTTTCAGGAGGCTGGAGGAGGCTGCAGCTGCAGACCGAGGTCACATGGGGCCGCTCATTGGGCTCATGTAATATACACTGCATTCTTCTGTCATTCACCAGTGGGGGAGCAGCGCATATTACAGGAGCCCAGGAGCGGGTCCACAGCTCAGAGGCTGCAGCCCCATAAGAATAGTCAGTGCTTTTCATGCTTTCATTGCATGGAAAGCACTGACTATCCCGACGATGGAGGTTCATACTCACTTCTCTGCATCGCTCCCTGCTGTCCATGCCATCCCCGCTGTCTGTGCTCTGCCCAGCGGCCTCCAGTCCTGTAAGCGTTGCTGCATAGTGACATCATCAAGCTGCTCACGGGATCAGATGCAGGCACAACACAGACAGCAGGAATAGCACAAGCAGTGATGCAGAGAGGTGAGTATGATATTGTTTGTTATTTTTTTAACTGTATGCAAGGGTGGGGGCCTGTGTGCCAATATGGGGGAGCTGTGCCAGCATGGGGGGGACTGTGCCAGAATGGGGGCTGTTCCAGATTGGGGGACAATGCCAGCATAGGAGGCCGTGCCAGCATGGGGGGGGACTGCGCCAGCATGGGGGGACTGTGCCAGCATAGGGGGCTGTGCCAGCATGGGGGGAATGTGCCAGCATGGGGAGACTGTGCCAGCAATTGGGAGCTGTGCCAGCATAGGGGGATTGTGCCAGCATAGGGGGCCATGGGGTCTCATGTACCAGCATGGGGGCAGTGTACCAACATGGGGGCTCATGTGTGCCAGCATGGGGACTCTTTTGTGCCAGCATAGGGGGACTGTGCCAGCATGGGGGCTCATGTATACCAGCATCGGGGCAGTGTGCCAGCATGGGGGGACTGTGCCAGCATGGAGGGACAGTGTGCCAGCATGGGGGACAGTGTACCAGCATGGGAGGACAGTGTGCCAGCATGGGGACTCATGTGTGCCAGCATGGGGGGAGAGTGTGCCATCATTGAAGGGAATGTGTCAGTATGGGGGGACTGTGCCAATATGGGGGTTCATGTTTACCAGCATGGATGGCAGTATGCCAGCATAGGGAGGCTGTCCAGCATGGGGGGACTGTGCCAGTATATGAGGACAGTGTGCCAGCATTGGAGGACAGTGTGCCAGTAAGGGGGCTATGTCTACCAGCATGGGGAATATATATACCAGGATGAGGGCGTTCATGTACCAGGATGGGGGACATATATATTGTTTGTAAAACAGACAGTGCCATTATAAGACGGACTCCATTTAATATTAAGAAAAAATGTTTTGCTTTTCCGTCACCAAATTTGTTGATGCCTCTTATAATTTAGTGCGTCTTATAAAGCGAAAATTGCAGTTTATACATATGCACCCACAATTGAGACTGCTTTTGGCTGAATACACAATAGTTGTGTACACAATAGAGAATACACAATATAGACTGCTGCTGACTGTATACACAATAGCGATGTCTGCTAGCTGTATATACAATAGATACTGCTGCTGATTGTATACACAATAGAGACTGCTGCTGGCTGTATACACAATATAGACTGCTGTTAGCTGTATACACAATAAAGACTATTGTTAACTGTATACACAATAGAGACTGCTGCTGGCTGCAGGGTGGATTTGATTTAAATCTAACTGATTTAAATCACCATTTAAATCACGATTTAAATCACTAGTCAGTAAGGCTTGATTTAAATCAGTGATTTAAATCAAAATTTCTACCTAAACTAGTTCTTACTACTTTAACATGCAAGTAGATGAAGATTTTTAGAATCACTTTTTATATTACTTTTTTCTCCCCAGATTTAATGGGTTAATCATTCATATTTGGACACCACTGTTCTGTTGTACTTAGGAAGGAGAAAAATAATCCTGACCTTAATAACAATTTAAATAGATTTATTCAACTGAAACAATAACAACATTACAGCATAAGTTATTTGCTTAAACAAACATCCATGTTTGTTAACTAATTTGGCTAAACAAAATATATACCGTATTTTTCGCTTTATAAGACGCACCGGATTATAAGACACATTCCCACATTTGATGAAGGAAAAGAGGAAAAAATATTTTTAATGTTAAACGAGGTTCACCTTATAATGCCAGTGTCTGTCTTATATGTATGTCCTCCAACCTGGTGTATAATATATATATATTATTATATATATATATATATATATATATATATATATATATCCCCCCACATAGCCTTCATTTTGGCACACAGTCCCCCTATGGTGCTGGCACACAGTCCCCCCCCTATGGTGCTGGCGCACAGTCACCCCCTATGGTGCTGGTGCTGTCCCCCATTTGTGCTGGCACACTGTCCCCCATTTGTGCTGGCACACTGTCCCCCATTTGTGCTGGCCACTGTCCCCCATTTGTGCTGGCACACTGTCCCCCATTTGTGCTGGCACGACTGTCCCCCGTTTGTGCTGGCACTATCCCCCATTTGTGCTGGCACACTGTCCCCCATTTGTGCTGGCACACTGTCCCCCATTTGTGCTGGCACACTGTCCCCCTATGATGCTGGCGCTGTCCCCCATTTGTGCTGGCACACTGTCCCCCATTTGTGCTGGCACACTGTCCCCCATTTGTGCTGGCACACTGTCCCCCATAAGGCTGGCGCACATTTAAAATTAATAAACAATATCATACTCATCCCTCTCCTGCTCCCTCGCTGTCCGATCTATCACTGCTCTCAGTGCTCTCTGTGCTGTGGCGGCATCCGGGTAGTGTGAGCAGCGTGCAGGTGATGACGTCACTCTGCAGCGACGCTCACAGGACCCGGATGCCGACAAAGACAGCGAGGATGGCGCGGACGGCAGGGAGCAAGGAGAGGGGTGAGTATGATCGTGCTCCCAGAGATAGTCAGTGTCTTCCACGCTTTCATTGCGTGGAAAGCACTGACTATCCACACGGGACCGCAGCCTCTGGGCTGCGGTCCCGCTCCTGTAGTATGGGCTGCTCCCGCTGGTGATTGACAGCGGGAAGCAGTGCATATTACAGGAGATAATGAGCGGCCCCACGTGACCACGGGGCCTACAGCCTCCTGAGAGCCCCCGGACACCGCTCCACAGCCCCCCCCCCATTCTTTCACATTATAAGACGCACCCCCACTTTCCCCAAACATTTTGGGGAACAAAAGTGCGTCTTATAATGCGAAAAATACGGTATATATTTTAAGAAACTTAGACTGTCAGCCCAGCTGACACATGAAAAGCTTAAATACTACTGTCCCTGCTGTCCTCTGTAGCTCACTTGTCGTCATCTTCATCATCATCTTCTTCTTTGTTCCTATTCATAATCTGGAAAAGAAAAACAAGCTTTCCTGCTTTTTTGGGTCCCAACCGATTTCTCAATTTAGAATGAATGAGTCCAAAGGAAGAGAATATTCTTTCAATGCCTGCAGAAGAAGCTACTGCTGTTAAAAGTGAAATCATTACTTGAACAGTCTCTAAATCCAAGCGCTTAAGTGACTTCCACCAGTTTACTGGTGTGACCTTCCTTAAAATATCTTCAGCAAACATATATTTCTTGAATGGTTCCCCCTTAGCTCTGAAGTTTATTATAGTTGGCATTAAAGATGGATGATTGCTGGATACCCATGTCATAGCTAACTCCTCTTCCTCAGCACTTAGGTTTTGACCCTGATATTGGATATTGACAATATTTGCCAAAAAATGAGCTGGAGTCAGTGCTTGCCCCATTCGTTTGTTTACTGCTTGTAATTTAATTCTGTCCATGTGTAGTTCTGTTTTTAAGTGTTCACTCAGTTCCTTCCAAATTTCAACAGCATCCGCAATAAAACAGCTATTTTTCTGTATTTTGTTTAAAGCTTGAGAGATGGGTTTCAGGAAGCTCAGCATATGTTCAACATTTCTCTTAAGCCCAATGTTGAGGATTTTGGCCGTGACAGTGCCATCTATTTTATCTCAATTTTCTTCACAAAGTGTCATCAGAATAGGCCAGTTTTTGATATACTGCTCAAAACAGTCCACCACAGAGTTCCATCTAACATCTTGTGGTAGCGTTAGCTTGGTTCCACCCATCCTTTTCAGAGCTGCTGCAGCAAAATGATTATTACGGAAGTATTTAGCAATTTCAACAACATTAGCCTTTATTTCTGGAACACTTAAGTCTTTGGCTAAGAGGTGCAGCAAATGAGCACTGCAACCATATGTTATTAGCAGCTTTGTATTCCCTCCCTGCTCTTCTAAATCTCTTCTCATCTTGGATACGTTTGCAGCATTGTCAGTGACCAAACTGCATACTAGACATTTGAATTATTGTTCACATGTCGTTATAGTTTTTACTGCCACTTCTTGTAAGTATTCTGCTGTGTGTGCATTTCCTGACGTATCATTGTTTGTGCAAGGAAGACTTTACCTTCTTCTGTTGTTATACAAGCACATACAATAGGATCATTGTGGACATTACTCCACCCATCAATACTTAGGTTAACAATTTTACCCTCCAGAGCTGTTGCACATTGCTCCATTTCTCTGTCATACACTTGATCCAGCAGTTTCCCTGCAACATCAGCTCTGCTGGGTGGACTGTATCCTGGTCTCAGTGACTGAACCATATTAATGAAATGTGGGTTCTCAGTCAGACGGAAAGAAGAGTTCGTTGCATAAATAAACTGGGCAATTTTTTCATCAATCAACTCTTTTTCTAATCTGCTAGTTCTTATCACAAACCTATCTATGGTGGTTCCAGGAGGTAAAGGTTTTTTTTCCTTTTGGGTGATGGTGATATGTGGCTGTGGGTGTCTGATGATGATGCTGCTGCTAATGAAGCACTATTCCTGGATGGATAACTTTGAAACTGTAGAACAGGATGATGGTGATCTTGGAGGTGGATAGTTTCCAGAATCCATGAATTCCCTAAACAAAAAAAGTCAATACTGTTATTTTATTGTTTATTATACAATTTCTGATTATTGTACACAACACATCACTGCCCCTGCCCCAAAAGGAATATTTGTTTTTCTTCATAACTGTACCAAATGACAGTAACATGCAGTAATAATAAGAAATATAATTTTTCTCACACATGACAGTTCAGTCTTTAGAAATAGGATTCAATAAAAATGTTTACCAACCTGAAGATCCTGCCTGTTCAGAAGTGTTTCTTTGGTCATCTTCATCATGATGTTGCTTTATTCGCGCCACCAGGCCTTGCATCTCTTTGTTGCATCTTTGCATTTTGCACGCATGCCTGCCTTACCGATAGGCGAAGGAGCTTCATTAAAATATTCCCAATCTGGGTCTCTTTTACGGCCTGCTGCCATTATAAGGAAAGAATGTAATTAACCTCAGATCGTACACACAAACAGATCCAGACTTGTCTGTCTGTGGCTATGCTGCAGTATTGTGCTCAAAGTTTCACTTTCATTTTCTTATCTGCTTGCCCTTCCTCCTCCTCACACTTAGATTCACATTCTTCTTGTGTTGTGCAGACCCATTCCACTCCAAACAATCAGAAACATATTGTCTAACTTCTTGGACTTGGCACTGAAGGGGTTGATTCTGTATTCATAGGTTTGTAGAACAATAGGATTAAGGTCTTTTTCTCAACTCTGTTCATGTTGTAACATTTTTGCCGTGAAGAAGAGGCTGGGACCTCTGCAGAGTCAAATTCAGTTTTGAGAACTGCGTAAGTAAAGCGAGCGTCTGTGATAATATAGGAGAGAAACTGCCCACTAATCCTACAGAAACCTCTGGAAGAGCATGGCATTGTGAATGTTACACATATACAGCCTTTATTCTACTGAGTTAAACAACTCAGCTTTATCTCATGATGGAAGAACCTTTGGATGGTAAAATATTTTCCTCAAAAAGCAGTTTATTGAAAAAAATCCGATTTAAATAAAAAAAATCAGATTTAAATAAAAAAAATCCGATTTTTTTGATTTTTTAAAAAAAAACATTGATTTTTATCCACCCTGGCTGGCTGTATACACAACAGACTTCTGCTGGCTGATATACAATACAGACTGTTGTTGTCTTTATACACAATAGAGACTGCTGCTAGCATATGAACAATGAAGACTGCTGTTAGCTGTATACACAATAGTGACTGTTGCTAGTTGTATTCATAATGGATACAACTACTAGCCATATACACAATGGAGACAGCTTTTGCCTGAATACACAATAGTTGTACACACAATAGAGAATACACAATATAGACTGCTGCTAGCTGTATACACAATTGCGACTGTTGCTGGCTGTATTCATAATAGAGACTGCTGCTGGCTGAATACACAATATAGATTGCTGCTGGCTGTATACACAATAGCGACTGCTGCTGGCTGTATACACAATAGTGACTGCTGTTGGCTGCATACACAATATAGACTGCTGCTGGCTGTATACACAATAGAGACTGCTGCTGGCTGTATACACAATAGAGACTGCTGCTGGCTGTATACACAATGGAGACTGCTGTTAGTTGTGTACACAATGAAGACCACTGCTAGCTTTATGCACAATAGAGACTGCTGCTAACTGTATACACAATGAAGACTGTTATTACCTGTATACACAATAGAGATTGCTGCTGGCTGTATACACAATAGACTGCTGCTGGCTGTATACACAATAGAGACTGCTGCTGGATATATACACAATAGAGACTGCTGCTGGTGTATACACAATAGAGACTGCTGCTAGCTGCATACACAATAGAGACTGCTGCTGGCTATAGACACAATGAAGACTGCTGTTAGCTGTATACACAATTACAACTGTTGCTAGCTGTATACACTATGGATACTGCTGCTAGCTATATTTACAGTGGACACTGCAGCTAGCTTAATACACAATAGCAACAGTTGCTAGCTGTATACATAATAGAAAATGCTTTTAGTAGTATACACAATAGAGACTGCTGTTAGCTGTATACAAAATGAAGACTGTTGCTAGCTGCATAAACAATAGCGACTGCCACTAGCTGTATACCAAATGGAGACTGTTGCTAGCTGTATAGGATGCACCTTGTGGGGGCCATGTGATGCTCGGAGCCTCGTCTGTCAATGTTGTTGGGGAGGTCACGGTGGTGTGACCTGCTCTGTGGCCCCTGAGTGGTCAATTAAAAGGGGAAAGTATTAGTTACTTTAGGGGATTACTGGAATTGGGACTCGGGATAATAGTCCTCATAACGCCACCTGTGGGTTGCGGCTATTGATGGCTGCCACTGCAATACAGTTCCTCTTGGGTGGATGGCAATGCAGCTAAGTTTGAAAGCCCTCCATGGGAAAGGGCTAAACCCCAGGGCAGCAGATGTTACTAAGGTGAGTTGGTACTGATGTTACAGTGCAGGGTTGATGGCACAGCAATAAAGTTCACAAACACAGCGCAGTGCAGTCTCATGGTCTTTACTCACAGTTGCGTTGTTCCAGGTTACAACAATCATCACCATTGCAACAGCCCACTGAACGTTGAGTTCTTGGAGGAGGGGATCCAGCTAACTCCTGGGTAGCTTGGTGGCACTTAACTTGTACTTCATTCCACTATCCTCTCTCAGTCATCTTTTTATGCGCTGGCTTTTCCCTCCTGCCCTTCGCCTTACACACAGAGCCCAGAGCCAGTGGCCATGGGCCTTTGTCAGGAAACTTCTCTCTCGGTCCCTTAGACCCTACATGGCCACCTTTTTGGCAGGGGTGTGCGTTTCGGCTGCGGCACTTGGAGATACCACAGCCTCTGGGTTGCTAGCTGAGCCTGGATGTTCTCCACTAGTCTGGGGCATGTCCCCCTCCATGGCAGCCTGGTCCCTCCACACTGCTTCAGTCAATGTAAATGCGGGCACCCACGGGTGGACTGCTCACTACCCGGGCCCCTGGGA
Organism: Allobates femoralis; assembly: GCA_033576535.1. Classification (NCBI taxonomy): domain Eukaryota; kingdom Metazoa; phylum Chordata; class Amphibia; order Anura; family Aromobatidae; genus Allobates; species Allobates femoralis. The sequence goes on from JARQOC010000003.1 coordinate 624,641,746, forward strand.
ACCCTTCTGTCTTCAGGAGCACCTTCTCTCTCTCGGCTCCAACATCAGGTTTTGTCTCTTCCAGGTCTTGAGATGAGCTCCCTCTGGCTCCAGTCCCCAGGACATCTCATACTCGCTCTTGTCCTTCTCTGACAGACTCTCTGACCCTCACAAACTCCTGTAGCTATTGCAAGCCAGCCACCAACTGCCTTCTAGATGTTTCTACTGGTCCTTTTATACTCTCTGTCACGTGTCCTACATCACTAACATATGTCCTCCCTGACTTCACTCCTTCCTGGGTGCTCCCCTAAACTCTGTTCTCCACCTATCCCTTCTACCTTTGTCCCTCCCCTCCTGACAGGATCAGGGACTGTCTCCCTTAGGATAAATATCACCCTAACCCTCACCTGGAGTGGTGAAGTGTTGGCTATGGGTGTCTGAATACCAGTCAGTGTCTCCTGCTTAGCCGAGAGTGAGGTACTACACCTCTGGCTGGGGTGCAGTACCTCTGTGGTGACTGGATCCACAGGGGCACCACATATACATAATAGTGACTGCTGCTAGCTACATACACAATGGAGACTGCTGCTAGCTGTATAAAAATGGAAACTGCTGTTATCTGTATACACAATGGTGGTGTAAGGGGTCTCATAATCATCTCAGAGAGGAATCTGGACATGATGAAGTTGGTGGGAGGGCCAGGGATGTGCACCTATTGATTCTGATTAGTCTGAGTGGAGCTCTGCTTTGAGGAAACAGCCCCACCCCCTTCATGTTCATGGTTTGCCCCCTGCATGTCCGTGGCCCTGCCCCTGCTTACAGCAGCTTGCGAGCCCTCTGCTTTAGGAGGAATAAGGCCAGTGAGACCCCAATGGCAGCCCTGTGCATATCAACCCAAAATAAAAGCAAAAGATCTTGTGAAGATGATGGTGGAAGCTGGTAAGATTGCATCATTATTTACAGTAAAACAAGTACTGTATCAACACTGTCTGAAAGGCCTACATGGAGGGGTAAAGCTATGAATGTGACATATATATGTAGGGCAGCACTATGAAAGGCGTGGGACTACTGGGAGGGGGCAGGGCTATGATACATACACACATACATATAATAATAATATATGTGCGATATTACCATGTGTGGGCGATATTAACACATATTAGCAATGTGACCATATATGAGCATTACATCCGGGCTGGGCTCTCGAGCTTGCTAGTATATATATATATGTATTATATAAAGCCCGAAGCCACTTCCGGCCAAACCCGAAGCCACTTCCGTAGTGTTGTGGTCGGATATTCGGCCAGCTCCACCCGCACAGGGTGGCGAGTCGTTGCAGCCGCGGTAACTCCGGCACATAGGTCCATTGCGAGTCTCCCGCCCCCCACGGCCGAAAATAGAACCAAGGGCCCGGCCATGCACAGCTCTAAAGACCGCTGTGTATCTCAATGGGAAGTGAGGCGCTATGGTCATTGGTCGGCGCCAGCACACAGCGACCAATGAGAATAGCGCCTCACTTACAGCGGTAAATTTGAAACTCAAAGTCCTCCATTATATCTCAATGGGAAGTGAAGCGCTATTCTCATTGGCCGCTGTGTGCTGGAGCCGACCAATGAGAATAGCGCCTCACTTCCAGCGGTAAATTTGAAACTCAAAGTCGTCCATTATATCTCAATGGGAAGTGAGGCGCTATTCTCATTGGTCGCTGTCTGCTGGCGCCGACCAATGAGAATAGCGCCTCACTTCCAGCGGTAAATTTGAAACTCAAAGTCGTCCATTATATCTCAATGGGAAGTGAGGCGCTATTCTCATTGTTCGCTGTGTGCTGGCGCCGACCAATGAGAATAGCGCCTCACTTCCAGCGGTAAATTTGAAACTCAAAGTCGTCCATTATATCTCAATGGGAAGTGAGGCGCTATTCTCATTGGTCGCTGTGTGCTGGCGCCGACCAATGAGAATAGCGCCTCACTTCCAGCGGTAAATTTGAAACTCAAAGTCGTCCATTATATCTCAATAGTAAGTGAGGCGCTATTCTCATTGGTCGCTGTGTGCTTGAGCCGACCAATGAGAATAGCGCCTCACTTCCCATTGAGATATAATGGACGATTTTGAGTTTCAAATTTACCGCTGTAAGTGAGGCGCTATTCTCATTGGTCGGCGCCAGCACACAGCGACCAATGAGAATAGCGCCTCACTTCCCCGCATCGCGGCGAGCCAGCCGGGAGACGTTGCAGGCGCGGTAACTCCGGCACGTAGGTCCATGCGAGTCTCCCGCCCCCCGTGGCCGAAAATAGAACCAAGGGCCCGGCCATGCACAGCTCTAAAGACCGCTGTGTATCTCAATGCGAAGTGAGACTTTGAGTTTCAAATTTACCGCTGTAAGTGAGGCGCTATTCTCATTGGTCGGCGCCAGCACACAGCGACCAATGAGAATAGCGCCTCACTTCCCATTGAGATATAATGGAGGACTTTGAGTTTCAAATTTACCGCTGGAAGTGAGGCCTAAAACCATGTTGAAGGTCTGATGGACCAAAAGTCCCCATTTTCCACCCTTTGGTCAAAATGCACTCTCTGTGTACATGGATGAGTGGATTTCTGCCCCTAGAACTGCTGGCAGCGATACTGCAGATGTGGGAGGGGCTCACACACTCTGCTGGGATGTTCTGAGCCACTGTGATCCGCCTCCGGCTCTGACAGAGCTGAGGAGGTGTGCCTTTGGCTCAGACAGGAAGCAGGAAGTGTTAGGTGGAGCACATATGTGTTCCACAGGCAGGAAGTGACATGTTGCAATGCCACTGATGTTACTTCCTGTCATGTGACAAGCCATGTGCTTGATCAGGAAGTGCTATAAAAGGCACTTCTGGTCAGCGGCGGCTTGATCCAGACTGATGTACCTTGTGGGGCCAGACTGGGTAAGTGTACATTCCCTGAGACCCTGCATAGGACTAGACTACATGATAGTAAGGCTGTGTGGATTTGTATGGGGCAGGAATGGAGGTATTGCAACCGATATTCTCTGTCTTCTTGCAGACACCATAGCCATCATCTACATAAGGGTGGGTGTATCCTATGATTACCAACCCTGATGTGTGTACCATGACTCCCCTGATGAAGAGGGATCTGAAACGCGTTGGGAGGAACGCATCAGATGACATGGTGGCGACTATAAAGTACTGAGCCCTGAGCAGCCTGGACAACATCAATGAAAGGTTGATCCAAGTCTATGTGGACTCACTTCATGTGAAGCGGTGGAGTAACTGGGTGAGATCACTCCGATTTGGAGTGCATACTTTGTTTTTTTTCCACCTATACATGTGGTCTGTGTACCATGAGGGAAGTGTATGAGCCTTGATATTGCACATCTTATAGGTAGGCAGACTCGACTAGAGACATAAGCCAGTATTCCTAGGTATATGGACGGGATCAGGATTTGGCTCTATTAACCCCTTGTAAAAGAGTAAAGGGGATTACTCACAGCAATACACAGGTTTTTGCACTGTCACTTTTGCACGACTTTCTGTTTTTGTTAGTCTAGACAACTAGGTCTTTTTAACATTTGAGTTTATTAAAAGTTATATTTTAACTTCTCTTTTTATCTATGCTATTGCTTTAATTTGACCTGACCTGTATGAGAACCATTGGTTTGAGCAGGAGGTAACCTGACCCGCTACTGGAATTATTGAGGCCTGTACAAGGAGCTTATAAATAAAGAAAAGGTTTGTGAATCTACATTAAAACTTTCCCTTTTGTTTGGACCCTCAGCGCTCTGATAAACACCAAATTTCTAAACTTTCTCTTTGGCATGATTAAATCCCCTTTGGGGATCTTTGGTGGAGCTGCTTTAGTTCTGCAAATCCTAAATTCCCCCATACTGTGGTCCTGGGAGCCAAAGGAATAGCAGGGTCCCTGACACACAGGACCTGCGATACAGTCACCACTAGCTGGAAGACCAGTGGTGACGTCTTCTCCGCCCCCAGTCACGTGACGCATGAGGAAACCGAGGAGGAGATGGATTGTCATACAGCAGTGCTGTCCACATTGGAGGACCCTGAGACTTCTAGGCATGTTTTATTGTTGTGCACACAGCACAACTACATGGGTGAGTGGCCACTTAGCACATTAGAATAATCAGCTAATTACAACTTCACCAGTACCACACATTGCGCCCCTCCATCTCTTTTTACCTTTTCACATATTAGAGGCTATACCTACTTCTGTCCCACGCATTGTTCTTACTCCAGAATAGACTGGTTTATGACCAATTCTGAGAATCTCCCCTCACTACTCTACTCCACACATATACCGTCATCTTGGTCGGACCACGGCTGCTTTCTGTCAGTCTTTAAACTAAGTGTCGAAACCTCGTTACTTTACAGGTGGCGACTAAATGAGTCCCTTCTTATGAACTCCCAAACTAGACTACAAATAGAACAAGAATATTGAAGTCCTTTTTCGCTACGAACAACACACCAGACTCATCTATATATAATATTTGGATGGCCCACAAAAAAATTATTGCCGGGGTCCACATTGGAGTACCACCAAAGAAAAAACAAGATAGAAAGCTCACCTAGCAGTTACTTGAAGATGAACTTGAAAACTTAAAAAAGGCTAATTAATCGCATCCGTCTCTATATCTGACCAAAAAAATACATGACATTAAATTACAACTTTTAACTAACCGCACCATAAGGGCCATCAGGTGGACCCAAGCGACCTTTTATAAATTCTCTAACAAGATGGACGGGTTACTAACCCGTAAACTTACAGACAAACATTGACTGAACATGATATTTTCAATAAGCGATGAACAAATGGGTATCACATCCAACCCTAACAAAATTTACAAGATCTTTCACAACTTTTATCAACGCCTATAGTGTGACAATACTACCTTCTCCAAACAAAAACTGGATGAATTTCTAGGCACACTCCAACTGCCATCTCTAACTCTAATGTATGCATCTACTCTACATGCCCCAATTACCATTGAGGAAATTATGCTGACCATTAACCGCCTCAAGGTGGGCAAGGAGCCAGGTCCCGATGGAGTCACAACTTTGTACTACAAAAAATTCCAAGAAGTCTTAGTGAATCATGTCCTCACTTACTGCAATAGCATACTGTAGAGCAAAGCCAAACCGCAAGAATTTTATACCGCTCACATATCAGTGATCCTGAAACCTAAACGAAATCCCCTGCTTGTTAAAAACTATCGGCCAATCTCGCTATTAAATACTGATTTAAAATTTTTTACATCCATCATAGCCAACAGGTTAAACTCATGCCTCCCTAGCCTTATACAAAGAGACCAAGTTGGCTTCATTCCATCACGACAGGCGCCAGATAATATCTGTAGAAACCTTAACGTAATACAGCACGCCAACAAAACTCACTGACCTTTAATAGTCTTATCTCTGGACATAGAAAAGGTGTCTTTGACCCTATCTATTCCATATCTTACACAGTTTTGGAATTACACAACAATTAATCACATCACTCCAACTTCTATACGATAGACCACTAGCTTTTTTAAAATGACCATCTTCGCACCTATAGTCCATTTTGATGAAACGTGGTACCAGACAGGGGTGTCCTTTATCACTGACACTTTTTGCAATGGTAATGGAAGCCCTAGCCCAAAAAATGTGTTTTCATCCAGATATCTCAGGTCCGAAAATCAGGGATTATACACCTAAAGTCAATTTATTACCAAACCTACTACAAACACTCAAACAGTTTGAAAACATCCGTCCTGAAAGTCAATGTAGACAAATTCAAGGTCCTGTTTATCAACACCCCTACAAAAGAGCAATATTGGATATTGTCTAAGTTCAGCTTTCAGCGTAAAGAGAATTATGTCTCATACCTAGGTGTTAACCTCACTACAACAACCACCACTTTATACAAATATAACTAAAGCCCAATGATACAAAACTAGATCAAAACCTGAACAAATGGTCTTTACCTTTGCTCTCCCTGTTAGGTAGGGTGCACTTGGTTAAAATGGTCACTTTACCTAAATTTTTATACATTTTTCATTTGCTCTCACTTTCAATCCAGGCATCGGTTTTCACACTTATCCACTGCAAAATATACCATTTCATCTGGAATAATAAAAAGCCCAATATTGCTCTACAAACCCTGTTTCGCCATAAAACAAAAGGGGGTATTTCTCTCCCAAACTTCGCGCATTACTACAAGGCAGCTCAAATTGCACAATTAGCAGCTTAATGCAAAATACAATACTCCACTTTTGGTTCACCTAGAAAACTCTCATCTAGCCCCTTATTCTTTGAATAGCCAACTATGGGCAACTGGGACTATGCCCACCGACCGTAAACCAAGTTCACCCTATTCCTCTCATTCTTTACGCTTCTGAAAATTCATTAGATTTCAATATGCACTGCAGTCACAGCAATCCCCCTTTAGAACTGTTCGACAACCCGGTGTTAATGTCACGCTGGGAGTGGGGAAGACACCCAGCGTAGGATAACGACGGGGGGGGGGATCAGGAGTCCCTAATGCTAAGGGCACAAGAAGGAGACGGTGACCCCTAGACTTCCTAGAGCTGACCCTGTCTGCCCTAACGTCCCTATACAGTCTCCTCAACTGTCGCCGACCACGAACCTCGTCCCTCTCTGATCCTAGATCTATCTTATCTAAGGCTCAGATGGAGAGGTTCACTAGACCCCTCCACTAACAACTAAAGACAAACACCAGGGAAGACAGACATTTGGGAAAAGGAAACACTTATCTGACAGCAGAACACAGCAACCTCCACCATCTCAGCTTCTGCTGGAGCAAGGATAAAGTGTGCACAAGGAACTATCACCTGCACCGAGGAAGGGTAATGAACCTCCTTATAAAGGTGGAAGGAGTCTGCTGGGTCCTAGTGACCTACAACATTGGTGGATAAAACCAGACCGAGCGCAAGACCTCCACAGCCGTCTCCCCATAATAGAGAGATCTCATCACACCTTCTCTCCATCAACACAGAAGGTAAATGCCCCTGAAAGAGACGGACCATCCTCCACCATTATGGCTGGTGGGCCAAACGCTGGGATCGTCTGCGCGTGGCCTCCACCCTGTCATCCGTGCCACCGGTGACAGTTTCAGCCTGGAGTTGCATCTGCAAATCATGTATGGTGGAAACAACGAAATATAACTAGACTCCAGAGCAACTTCGTACACTCCAAACTTATGCCCAGACAATAAATTATTCCTAAATACAACATCCCTTGCTCAGAATATTTTAGACTGGTATAAATATACCCATTTGCGCAGTCGCTAACCGTGTCCACGACAAACTCATTACCGACAATTTTTTAACTTAAATGCTTATATGATCCCCTAGGCAAGGGCTTGATATCTCATATTTATGCCATTCTTAATCAGCCCAGGGACAATTTAAAACTGAAGGTCATGGAGCTTTCAAAAAGAGACTTGGGGGTTACCCTTTCCCTTGAGAGATGGTATAGATGTACAACTATAACAAAAGGCAGCAACCAGGTCACACTGATCAAATATTCTTTGAAATTATTTCACAGGATTCATTATATCTCTAGCTTTCTACACCAGATACAACATTCTACCTCAGATAGATGTTTCAGAGGGTGCGGTGCCTGGGGAGATGAAGTCCATACATGGTGGACATGTCCCATTTTTAAGGCCCTTTGGAATGATGTTGTTAAATTAATCGAGACAACCCTGGACAAAATATTTCTACTCACACCGACTGTACTCTTACTAGGGGACAAACCACCCAATGTTAATAATATGGAATACAGGTTGAATAGCTTTATAACAATGGCAGCGACGAGTCATGTAGCCAGACAATGGAGATTGAATATGCTATATCGCACATTAAAAACAAAATCCACAATATTATGCTCTACGAAAGAATAGAAGAAACATGGACTGACACGCTCAACTTCTTCCAATCCGTGTGGGACCCATGGGCATGGAATCATATGGACGACAATTTACCCAACGTATTGTCATTATCTGTTTGTATTTTAAACTGGCTCTTCTAAGCAGAGATGCAGTCAAAATAACTTGGACACCCCTATTTTCCCCCTGGCTCTCCCCTCCAACTCCCTGTTTCTGAATCCATGTTAGGCTGGGGTTCCACATGAGCCCTCAGTCCGTTTTTGGCTTCAGTTTTCTCATTTTTTTTTTTCTAAGTCCAAAAACTGACAGAAAAACGGATTGGATGTAATAAACACCCTGTCCGTTTTTCTATGGAGCTCCAAACATTGCCCTGTCCGTTTTTGAGTCAAAAACGTTGCATGCAACGTTTTTGGCATCATTTAAAAAACGCATGCGTTTTCATGCTTTTTTTAACATGGGGCCCTATGGGAAACGCATGCGCACTTGCGTTTGCGCATGCGTTCGCGCATGCGTTTTTTTAATGAAAATTCCAAAAACGTTCAGGAGTGCAGGAGGCTCAAAAAGCACCCAGAAAAAAACGGATTGGTGATGAAAATCACTTCCAAAAACGGATTTCTATGTGTGACCACAGCCTTATGCTGTTTATGATGTAACTGTCCTTCCCCTTCAATGATGTTATACTCTGTTGTAAGCAAAATAACTCTTTGTAACGTTTGCAAAGGACTGCTTGATTTTTGCATCTCTGAAGCCCCCTGCGTAGGGAGCATTATGATTCCTTTGACCATTTTTTTTCTTTCTGTATATACTATTTTCAATAAAATCATTTGAAACTAACATACAGAGATCACTCATCTAACTCTCCAAGATAAGAATCATAGTGATTTTTCAGACGCTAATGTGACTCTGGATTTGCAATTGATTTGTTGTCCTGCGTCGTTGCTTCTGCTGAACTCTGGCTGAAGTCCTGTCTGTTACCTGTCCTCTATACTTGGACCTTCCAACTCATGTCCTCTTTGGTTTGGTACATTTTCTGAGGTTGTCAGACTTCTGTGTTACTCATGAGAGTCATTTGCCTTCGTCATATAGTCAGTAACTCTTCTACCATTATCTGTCTCAACTCAACAATATCTGTGAAACGTGTGAAGCTTAGAGGATCCAACACTACCGCATGAGCCCACCTCATGAAACAAGAGTAAGGCTGTGGTCACACATAGAAATCCGTTTTTGGAAGTGATTTTCATCACCAATCCGTTTTTTACTGGGTGCTTTTTGAGCCTCCTGCACTCCTGAACGTTTTTGGACTTTTCATTAAAAAAACGCATGCGCGAACGCATGCGCAAACGCAAGTGCGCATATGCCATGCGTTCGCGCATGCGTTTCCCATAGGGCCCCATGTTAAAAAAAACGCATGAAAACGCATGCGTTTTTTAACTGATGCCAAAAACGTTGCTAGCAACGTTTTTGACTCAAAAGCGGACAGGGCAATGTTTGGAGCTCCAGAGAAAAACGGACAGGGTGTTTATTACATCCAATCCGTTTTTCTGTCAGTTTTTGGACTTAGAAAAAAAAAATGAGAAAACTGAAGCCAAAAACGGACTGAGGGCTTATGTGGAACCCCAGCCTAAGGATGATGAACATTATATGATATAAGGTTTATATCAAAATTAAAAATTGATTGAATTATTGCATATCAGCAGTTGTTATTGGTTAAATATATTTTGTGTTTCCCGTACATAGATATAGTTTGTGTTTCAAATGTGTTGAAAAATGTTGGTGAAAACTTCATTTTATCATAGATTTATATGGCAACTTAAAGATCTCAGTCTTCTGCTAAATCTCATGATGCCTCAATGATTTTCATCTGTTGTTAGAAAAGTATTATAATCTGAAAGTCCTCATCTGTTGTTAGGCATCCTGTTACAGTGCAAACTGGGGTGCTTAAAGGTATAAAATGAATCCTATTGATACTTTTTATACCTGTTGTCCTACTCCAAGCTGTATAGACTTGAGAGAAAACTACCAATTAAGTAAATCAGCTGATGTGCATCTCTCTAATGAGGAATGGTTTGGTGTAATGACATCAACACCCTATTTAAGGTGTGCTTAATTATTAGGCAAATGCCTTTCCTTAGGCAAAATGGGTTAGAAGAGAGATTTAACACTAGAAGACCCGGGAATTTAAAGGATCCTTGGTTTTCAATGGTAAAAAGGTCAAATGACCCGTCTCTGGGACTTCTAGTGTTAACGAGCTCTGAAAAGTCCAAAATTGTGAGATGTCTTGCAGAGGGATGCAGCAATCTTGAAATTGCCAAAGTTTTGAAGCGTGATCACCGAACAATCAAGTATTTCATGGCAAATAGCCAAAAGAGTAGCAAGAAGCGTGTTGGGCAAAAAAGGCGCAACTGCCCATGAATTGAGGAAAATAAAGCGTGAAGCTGCCAAGATGCCATTTGCCACCAATTTAGCCATATTTCAGAGCTGCAACGTTACTGGAGTATCAAAAAGCACAACGTGTGCTATACTCAGGGACATGGCCAAGGTAAGGAAGGCCGATAAACGACCACCTTTGAACAAGAAACAAGATAGAATGTCAAGACTGGGCCAATAAATATATTAATACTGATTTTTCAAAGCTTCTATAGACTAATGAAATGAGAATGACTCTTGATGGGGCAGATGGATGAGCCAGTGGCAGGATCAGTAAAGGGCAGAGAGCTCCACTCTGACTCAGACACCAGCAAGATGGAGGTGGGGTACTGTTATGGGCTGGTATCATCAAAGATGAACTTGTGGGACCTTTTCGGGTTGAGGATGAAGTGAAGATCGACTCCCGGACCTACTGCCAGTTTCTGGAAGACAACTTCTTCAAGCAGTGGTACAGGAAGAAGTCGGTATCGTTCAAGAAAAACATGATTTTCATGCAGGACAATGATGCATCACATGCACCCAACTACTCCACAGCGTGGCTGGCCAGTAAAGGTCTAATAGAAGAAAAAATAATGACATGGCCCCCTTGTTCACCTGATCTGAACCCCATAGAGAACCTGTGGTCCCTCCTTAAATGTGAGATCTACAGGGTGGGAAAATAGTACACCTCTCGGAACAGTGTCTGGGAGGCTGTGGTGGCTGCTGCACATAATGTTGATCGTAAACAGATCAAGCAACTGACAGAATCTATGGATGGAAGGCTGTTGTGTGTCATCATAAACAAAAGTGGCTATATTGGTCACTCATTTTTTGGGGGTTTGTTTTTGCATGTACAAAATGTTTTTTTCTAAATTTTGTGCTGTTATATTAGTTTACCTGGTGAAAATAAACAAGTGAGATGGAATATATTTGTTTTTATTAAGTTGCCTAATAATTCTGCACAGTAATAGTTACCTGCACAAACAGATATCCTCCTAAAATAGCCAAATCTATAAAAAAAAAAACACTCCAACTTCCAAAAAGATTAAGATTTGATATTTATGAGTATTTTGGATTATTAATTAAGAACATAGTTGTTGATCAATGATAAAAATAATCCTCTAAAATACAACTTGTATAATAATTCTGCACACAGTGTAGTGCTAAATGAACCATTCACCAGCCAGGATCTGTACAAGTACAGATAAAGTGCTATAAAATGCCTGGGGGTGTAGAAAGATGATACAAGAGGGCATATTTGGAGAAGGACAGGATGGGAATATTTACATAGATGAGGTAGATAGATACAATACAATAATTAAGGCAAAAATAAAGTTGACCCTGCTAAGAGCTAACAGTCTGTAACAGGATTGGGGTTACACAAGCTACTGGGGCTTATTACAGTGATGGTCCAGGCATCTTGAGGAAATGGGGGAAAGAAATAAAGTTACAAGAATGGTCACCAGACATCTGTGTAGAGCTTTTGGGTTTGGTGGAATTTGAAGAAGAGATTCTGTCCAGAGAGATGGTACTGTGTATATAGCCCATTCACTAAGGACTTCTATTTGGGAGCATGATAGGCCGTCTTAAAAAGATGTGTTTTTAGGGGGCGTCGGAAGCTATGCAAGTTGTGGATAGTCCTGATTTCTTGGGGTAGAGCATTCCGGAGAATTGGTGCAGCTCGGGAGAAGTCTTGGAGTCGGGAGTGGGAGGATAGGATTAGTGCAGATGTTAGTCGAAGGTCAGTTGTAGAATGTAGAGTGGGGTGATAGACAGAGATGAGGTAGGAGATGTAGGGAGGTTCTGCACTGTGAAGTGCTTTGTGGGTAATAAATAGCAGTTTGAAATGGATCCTGTAGTGTATAGGCAGCCAGTGCAATGACTCGAACAGAGCAAGGCATCTGAGTAACGATTGGCCAGATGGGTGATCCTGGCTGCTGCATTAAGGATGGACTGGAGAGGGGAAAGTTTAGAGAGGGAAGGCTGATTAGTAGAGAATTGCAGTAGTCAAGGCGGGAATAGATCAGGGCCACGGTAACAGTTTTAGTTGTTTCCATTGTGAGAAAGGGTCAAATTTTAGAGATGTTCTTCTGGTGCAAGCAACAAGAGCGGACAAGAGATTGTGTATAGGAGGTGAAGGAGAGATTGTCATGAAACATAACACTCAGACAGCGAGCCTGCTGCCTAGGTGTTATCGTGGTGCCGCACACTGAGAGAGAGATGTCAGATTTAGGCAGGTTAGTGGAGGGGAGGAGCAGAAGTAGTTCAGTTTTGGAAAGGTTAAGTTTCAAATAGAGAGCAGACATGATGTTGGAAACTGCAGCTAGACAGTCATTGGCATTCTTTAACCTTCCTAGCGGGGGTGTTGTGCTGTCAGAGCCCCATCGCCCCAGCTACTGCGGGTTAGTTCCGGAGGGGGGGCTGCTGTCAGTGCCCCGCCGCCCCTGATATTACAGCCGCGGGTGAGCTCCGGGGGGGGGGTGCTGTCAGTGCCCCGCTGCCCCTGCTTGCTATTACAGCCGCGGGTGAGGTCCGGTGGGGGGGGTAGTGCTGTCAGAGCTGTCTCACCTGCCCCTTGCCGCTGGCACCATGACAGGATGTGGCGCCGCCCCCTTCTCCCAGGGCTAGGGTTAGGGTTAGGGTTAGGGTCAGGGTTAGGGCTAGGGTTAGGGTTAGGGCTAGGGTTAGGGTTAGAGCTAGGGTTAGGGTTAGGGCTAGGGCTAGGGTTAGGGTTAGGGCTAGGGTTAGGGCTAGGGTTAGAGCCTGGGCTAGGGTTAGCGCTAGGGCTAGGGTTAGAGCCTGGGCTGCAGACGGGAGGAGGGGCGGGAACACCCAAGGGAAGCAGGATGCTTCCCTCAGTTACCCTTCCTCTCCTCAGTCACAGGGTCACGGGGGCCCCCTACTGATGCTTGAGGGGTCCCATACCCAATCGGGGCCCTGGTGCAGCTGAACCAGCTGCACCACAGTAGGTCTGCCCCTGACGCTCAGAGCAGCAGAGTCTCCTTACCTTCTCCTGGTGATCCAGCGATGTCACCGCTGTGATCACCGGTGAGAGCCCCCTTCGGATGCCTCCATATGACTTCCTGGTTCCGTCTCTGTGAGCCGCAGTGACTCATTGGAGGCGGAACTGGGTTGGAGGCAGAACTGGGCGGGAAATACAAATGTATAAAATTTCTGCCCATAAAAGAAATGTTTTACTAAAAAAATGGTACCGCTTTTAGTACAAAATTCCTGACATAATCATACCACCAGGGAGGTTAATACCGCAGGGGTAAGGTCAGGGGCTGAAGTGTATAGTTGTGTGTCGTCTGCATAAAAATGGTACTGGAAGCCAAATGGTGTGACCAATCGGGCCATGTAGAGAGAGAAGAGAAGAGGGCCAAGGACTGAGCCCTGAGGGACCCAAATAGTGAGAGGGAGATTAGAGGAAGTGGAGCCAGCGAATGCTACACTGAAAGAGCGGTTGGAAAGATATGAAGAGAACCAGGAGAGAGCGATGTCCTTTATGCTGATGGAGTGCAGCATAGAGAGTAAGAGATGGTGGTCAACAGTGTCAAAGGCTCCGGAGAGGTCCAGAAGAATAAGCAGAAAGTGGTCACCATTATGTTTTTCTGTCAGGAGGTCATTGGTCACTTTGATGAGGGCGGTTTCTGTACAGTGAAGGGGGTGGAAACCAGACTGTAATAGATCTAGAAGAGAGTGAGCGTAGCGGTAGCGTGTGAGGCAGGAGTAGACCAGGCGCTCCAAGAGTTTAGATATGAAGGGGAGATTGGAGACTGGTCTGTAGTTATTTGTGCAGCATGGGTCAAGAGAAGATTTCTTTAATAATGGAGTAATAATAGAGTGTTTGAAAAAGGAGGGGAAGATACCAGAAGAGAGAGAGTGGTTGAGGATTTTGGTTAGGTGAGTGGTGACCACCAGAGAGACTAGAGAAGGTGTGAGGGAATGAAGTCAGTCATGCATGTTGTAGGACGAGAGGAAGAGAAGAGCCTGGAAACTTCTTCTTCTGTGACTGGGTCAAATAGGGAGAGTGAGCCGGTGAAAATGTGAGAAAGATTGGGAGTAGCAGCGCTTGGAGGCTGAGAGCTGATTTCCTGGCGGATGTTATCTATTTTCTCCATAAAGTAAGAAGCCAGATCATCAGCATAGAAGTCAGTGATAGGGGCCTGCACTTTAGAACTGAGGAGAGAGTGAAAGGTGTCAAAGAGTTTTTTTGGAATCAGGGTGGTGAAGTAGATCTGTTTGGCAAGGTGAAGGGCAGAGTTGTAGAATTTTAGCATTAATTTATAATGGATAAAGTTTTCTGGTGAGCGAGTTTTACTCCATAGACGTTCAGCACTCCTGGAGCATCACTGCATAATCAAGTTTGCAATGTGAGCCAAGGCTGTTTTATCCTATATTGGGAGGTTCTGAGGCCGAGGGGCACTACTTGGTCCAGGGAGCTACTGAGAGTGTCATTGTAATGATTTACTGCCAGATCAGGACAGGAGAATGAAGAGATTGGGGACAGTGATGAGTGTAGAGAGTTTGTGAGTGTATGAAGGTTAATGGCCTGTGGATTTCTCTATGTGTGATAGGTAGGGGTGTGCTGGGGTGGGCAAGGGTTAGTGAGTGTGAAGGAGAGAATGTTCCGGCAGTACAGAGGAGCATTGGAGGAGCAGCAGATAGCAATGGCTATCGAAATGCATCGTGGCTTGGAGAGCTCAAATATTGATTAAAGGTTTGTGCATTTTAATCTCATCTCCTTTGTTGCCTTAGCGCTTCCCTAACACCACATTACTTCATTTTCTGGATTGCCATTTCTCCCCTGTGGAGAGTGGTGGAAGCTGCTCTGGGCTCACCAACATTGCAAAGGACCTGTCGTGAAGTCAGTGGAACGCCCACTCAGGTAACGTGGTCCCGTTCAGGAGATTGGTGGACACGGAAGCTCCCTGAAAGCGGTAACGCAGCGGTAGTCCCGGCCAAGACCCTCACCTGGAGGCGCTCACCTTTGTTGTGCAAGGCACATGCACAACAGGACCAGGTGAGTGGATTCATCAACTCCCCTTCCCACTGCTTATAACCCGGGTCCTTTCACCATTATCGCTCCTATTCTGTTTTGTTTTCATGTATTGGGCATGTAGCAGAGCTGTGTGTGTAGTGTGAATGTATTGGTTATGTCAACTTAGAGCTAAAAAGGAAAGATCGCAATAGGGTCTTATCTCAAATGAGGATAGAAAAGTGCAAATGATCACTGCTCACCAGGACAGGTTGTGTAGCACACAACCAGCATGCATGTGTTATAGCTGCTGCAGGGTCCACACATAGATGGATAACCATGGTATACAAAGCAGATATAGGACTGTAGGAAAGAGAGGATGGCGGCACTCGTGTTTCCTGGTTGCAAACCGACTTTATTAAACCATATGTACTACATCCAAGGGTGCAGGGAGGGAGGTGCTGAAGCGACGGTCACCGTTTCGCAGGTAACTTCCGCTTCTACGGACTGTGTTCACCGGACCCACGCTGCTGACAGAAGGAACAGCCAAAGAGTTGTTGATAGCATGTGGCTTTTTATTACATCCAATGCTTTTCGGAGTCATACCTGACTCCTTCCTTAGGGAGCACATAATTACATTAATTGTGTGCTCCCTAACGGTACCTTCACACACAGCAATTTTGCTAGGCAATTTCACTTGCAATTTGCTGATTGCAGTGAAATCATGGACACATTGTTCTATTTTGTTGCTGTGTACAAATGGAACAATGTGTCCATGATTTCACTGCAACCAGCAAATTGCCAGTGAAATTGCCTAGAAAAATTGCTGTGTGTGAAGGTACCTTTAGGAAGGAGTCAGGTGAGAGATGTTGCCAGATCCGACATAAAATACGATCTGGGAACCGAACGGCGGGTGCTGGAGTTTAGCGCCGAGCGCTGCTAAACTTCAGTACCTGGAGCTGTCCCCTGCAGAGATTTCAGGACCTTGAAATTTCAGCAGCTGCGGCTACGATATGAGGAATCCGGCTGCAAACCGGACCGGAGGGCATATTTACCCTCCGGTTCTGTTTCAAAATCAGGTCCGGGGTTGTCCAGTTCACACCAGACAGCCCCAGGCCTGATCTTGCTGTGGTGTGAAGCCAGCCTAAGGAGGTATTCTCCAAGAAACACAATACTTCTTGGAGAGAATTTCTCTATAATTAAGTGCTAGATGAAGTGCATGAGGCCTTAGAACAAATACCTACCTCATGAAACGTAAATACCATTTTCATTGTCTATGATTTATTCCTGTGGAAATTAATAAATTATTTGTATAACACTGTCAAAAGTAAGTCAATTGGTTTACAATTCACTGTATTTTTATTTGTTTTTTTTAGCTAAATTGATTTGGAAACATCTGTTTTCGATGCTACTTCTTTACACTAAAGAAGCAAAGTGGTGTACTTCTAAAAGGAAGTTAAAGGCTGCCATCTTATGGCTAAACATTGGAACTTTGCAAAACAACAGCATCTTATTTGTACAAAGATTGCTTTGTGAAGAAGGTTTTACACCAAGCAATACAGCAGAAAGCTTTGTTAGAGCTTTAAAAAACTTTCAAAGGTATTTTTTTTATATTTTTCTTTAGACTAGAAGACATGGGTATTGAACCTATATGAAAATACAGGTTGGGTTTAGATAAACCTTTTGTGGGGCTCAAACCGGATAATGGTTATCGGGCCTCATTCTCCAAAAGTGTCATACAAAAAAACTGTCTTTGTTGGCCATAGCAACCAGCTTTATTTTACTAGAACAGTTAAGTCCTATATATTGGAAGATCATCAAAAGTTATATAATTTTAGGAAAAGCACCCCTCAAAAGCTTCAAAACTCCTGTCATTATATTTTGTAACCCTACAGATGCTAAACAGAAATTACTGCAAAGTGGAATGTAAAAATAAAAAGTTGTAATTTTTATTCTATAATGTTGCTTTAACCCCAATATTTAAATTTTACAAGAAATAGAATGACAAAATTAACCCACAATTTGTTACCTGGTTTCTTCTGAGTGCGCTGATATCCAACATATGGCCAGAAATCTCTCTTTGGACAAATGTCAATGGTCAGAAGTGAAGGAGAACCATTTGGATTTTTTAACACAAATTAGGCTGAAATAGATTGTGAGCACCATGTTGTATTTCTAGGACATTTAATGTGCCTAAAGAGCATAAACCCACGTAAGTGACCCTATTTTGAAAACTACACCCCTGAAGGATTTTATCCAGGAGTATACCAAGCATTTTGAACCCAGAGGTACTATACAGAATTTGATAACATTTAGTTGTCATTAGTGATGAGCGAGTACTGTAATATTCGTAATTGCTATACTCACTACTTTGAAATAATCGTGTATTCGTTCCGAATAGAGAGTACAATGCAAGTCAAAGGGAAACACAAGTAATTTTCTGCTGAACCCTACAAAGAGGTCTGGGAGGGCTATTAAAAGCAGAGATGGATGGCATTGTGCTCAAACTGCATGGGAACAGTAGGCAGACATAATGTAGACTGTCTGCATACCTAATAGAGGATAGATAGAAGAACAGGTAGATCGGGCTTACCAGACTCCTGGTGCTGCTCCCAGGGCCACCTATTCTCCCGCACTCATGCTGAATCACTTCTTGGTCAGCTCAGTCTCTTGCTCCCGCTGAATCACTTTCAGGGCTAACCATTAAGCTACTTGTATATTCACTGCACTGACAGGCAAACAGCCATTCACAGACGTTCACACTCTGTGAGCGCCTCAGTGATTGGCTGTTGCAGTCAGAGTGCATTTAAACAATTTGGACAGTGATTGTGCTTGGCTGCCATTCACATTAGTGTATGGCAACCAACCTGCTTTCAAATAAATAATTAAAAAATTGTGTGGGGATTCGCTGTATTTTTCAGTTTACCCCAGTGAAAGCGGATAGCTGCAAGCTGCCACCCTCAGTTGAATAATTTTACCTTGGCTGACAAAAAAAATATGTAGGCTTCACCCTATTTTTTATTGCCAGCCAAGATAAAACTAGTCAGCTGAGGGCTGGTAATCTCAGCGGGGTGTGAGCCTACTGTATTAGGGCCCCCCCATGCTAAAGAATAACAGCTCGCAGCCACCCCTGAAAATGGTGCCATTCCAGGTGCTTTACTAATCTCCTCCAGTGGCCTTGGTGGCGTTGGCATGCTGGGTAATAAGAGGTTAACACCAGCTTTGTATTGCCAGCTGGTATTAAGCCCTGAGATTCTTAATGTCAGGCCAAGTTATACCTGACCATTAAGAATCTCAAAAAAATAGTAAAAAAAAAAGATACAACGCAGAGAAAAATTATTTTATTACAGAAACAACAACAGAGACACTTAGTGACTAGGGATGAGTGAGTATGCTTGTCACTACTCGGTACTCGCACGAATATCTCAGTACTCGGGGTACTCGGCGAATACCGAGTAATCTCGCGATACTCTTGCTATGCTCGGGGTCCACCTCCCTGCATGTTGGCGCTCTTTACAGAGCCAGCCCGCATGCAGGGATTGGCTGACAGACACTGTAATGCCACAGCCATCTTGGTTGTGGCATTACAATGATTAACTGGCCGCACAGCGTCATGAGGTCTTTATAAGACCTGACCGCGCTATGCTTATCACTCTGCTCGACAGACAGTCAGCGTAGGGAGAGCTGCTGCTGATTGAGGGACAGATTTGTGGCCTTTCAGCTACTGTAGGCGCAGGGCTGCCAGTCTAATTACCACAACAGTCAACAGTCCTTCTGAGGACTAATAGAGCTGTATACAGGAAGGCAAGGAGGCAGGGTATATAGCAAACTTTGCTGTGCCAGTATACCAGCCTGCATCACATCTGGGGCTGGTGTAAAGGCTGGAAATCTCATCCATCCATCCTAAAACAGTGCTTTTAGGGATTAATTTAGCTCTCTATAGGCAGGCGTAGGTTTTAGCCAATTTAGGATATGCCAAAAAACTGGCTATTCTCGTCAACGTTTGAGCGTGACCAGTCCAACTGCAGGGCCTTAATCTCTAATCTCAGTGTCGTGCTAAAAACCAAATCTTGTGTGCACTCATTTAACATCTTAGTGCAGCTGCAGTAGGTTGCAGCGTAAATTAGGATACGCCAAAAGACTCGTTATTCTCATCAGCGTTTGTGTCTGACCAGTCCACCTGCAGGGCTTAAATCTGTTATCTCAGTGTCCAGCTAAAAAACAACTCTTGTCTGCATTCATCTAACATTTGTGTGCGCCAGGAGTAGGTTGTAGCATAAATTGGGATACCCCAAAAGACTCGCTATTCTCGTCAGCGTTTGTGTCTGACCAGTTCAACTGCAGGGCCTTAATCTGTTATCTCAGTGACCAGCTAAAAACAAACTTTTGTCTGCATTCATCTAACATTTGTGTGCGCCAGGAGTAGGTTGTAGTGTTAATTAGGATACGCCAAAAGACTCGCTATTCTCGTCAGCGTTTGTGTCTGACCAGTCCAACTGCAGGGCCTTAATCTCTAATCTCAATGTCGTGCTAAAAAACAAATCTTGTCTGCACTCATTTAGTATCTTAGTGCAACTGCGGTAGTTTGCAGCATGAATTAGGATACGCCAAAAGACTCGCTATTCTCGTCAGCGTTTGTGTCTGACCAGTCCACCTGCAGGGCCTTAATCTGTTATCTCAGAGTCCAGCTAAAAACCAACTCTTGTCTGCATTAATCTAACATTTGTGTGCGCCAAGAGTAGGTTGTAGCGATTATTAGGATACGCCAAAAGACTCACTATTCTCGTCAGCGTTTGTGTTTGACCAGTCCAACTGCAGGGCCTTAATCTGTTATCTCAGTGTCCAGCTAAAAACCAACTCTTGTCTGCATTCATCTAACATTTGTGTGCCCCAGGAGTACGTTGTAGATTTAATTAGGATACGCCAAAAGACTCGCTATTCACGTCAGCGTTTGTGTCTGACCAGTGCAGCTGCAGGGCTATAATCTGCTATCTCAGTGTCCAGCTAACAACCAACTCTTTTCTGCATTCATCTAACATTTGTGTGCACCAGGAGTAGGATGAAGAGTTAATTATGATACGCCAAAAGACTCGCTATTCTCGTCAGCGTTTGTGTCTGACCAGTCCACCTGCAGGGCCTTAATCTGTTTTCTCAGTGTCGTGCTAAAAACCAACTCTTGTCTGCATTCATTTAACATTTGTGTGCGCCAGGAGTAGGTTGTAGCGTAAATTAGGATACGCCAAAAGACTCGCTATTCTCGTCAGTGTTTGTTTCTGACCAGTCCACCTGCAGGGCCTTAATCTGTTATCTCAGTGTCCAGCTAAAAACCAACTCTTGTCTGCATTCATCTAACATTTGTTCGCGCCAGGAGTAGGTTGTAGCGTAAATTAGGATACGCCAAAAGATTAGTTATTCTTGTCAGCGTTTGTGTATGACCAGTCTAACTGCAGGGCCTTAAAGGGAACCAACCACCCCCAATGACCCCCCCGGACTATTAATATCAGTCCCTACACACAGCACATACATGTGCTGCAATGATTTTTGCTAAAAAAACTGGTTTTTAAAACTTAAGATAATGCTTTTGAAAGTTTAAAACGAAGGGACGGGTGGGCGTTACTTATCTGTGTCAAAAGCCGGGTTGCAGCTGTCAGTCATCCCCCCGTGTCCCGCAGCAGAAGTAACGGCCAGCCCTTTGCAGCGTCACAGCCCTGTGCACGGGCTCGCATGCCCGTGCACACGTCATCATCTACAGCCGGGTTGGGAGCGCGCGCTCTGACTTCCATAGCCGAGCGCAGGAAGTCAGAGCGCGCGCTCGCTACCCGGCTGTAGCTGATGACGTGTGCACGGGCATGCGAGCCCGTGCACAGGGCTGTGACGCTGCAAAGGGCTGGCCGTTACTTCTGCTGCGGGACACGGGGGGATGACTGACAGCTGCAACACGGCTTTTGACACAGATAAGTAACGCCCACCCGTCCCTTCGTTTTAAACTTTCAAAAGCATTATCTTAAGTTTTAAAAACCAGTTTTTTTAGCAAAAATCATTGCAGCACATGTACGTGCTGTGTGTAGGGACTGATATTAATAGTCCGGGGGGGTCATTGGGGGTGGTTGGTTCCCTTTAATCTCTAATCTCAGTGTGCTGCTAAAAACCATTTCTTGGACTCCTTCATTTAGCTTTATACAGTCAGCACAACATTGAAAATGCGCAAGGCCAGTGGCAAGGGACAAGGAACTGGACGTGATGGTGGTGCAGGCAGAGGCGAAGGCCATGTGCAAGCTCGAATTGCGCCACGACAAACGCCCACATCATCTCGTTCGACCTTCCTGTCCCAATTTCTAGGGGACCGCAGCAGTATTCCACTGTTAAATCAAGACCAGTGTCAACAGGTTGTTAGTTGGACAGCGGATAATTATTCCAGTCAGTTTGGCACCACCACAATACCCTGTCTTCCACACGGTCAAGTGTCAGTAGCCGTGAGACTGGACCGCACATTCCACACCTTGAAACTCCTTCCTCCCACCATGCCGAGTGCCCGGCCCCGGACATAACTGATCCCACACTTGGACACTCTGAAGAGCTGTTCGCTTCTCCATTCGTAGATTCTGGCCTCTCGCCAGCTCCAGTTGAAGTGGATCATGAGGAGATCGTATGTATCGGTGCCCAAATATTTGAGCAGCCACAGAGTCATGAAGGCAACGGTGGGAACGTGTCTCAACAAGAGGTGGACGATGATGAGACACAATTGCCTGAAAGTCAGGAGGAGGACCAGGGTGCAGAAGTGGAAGACAACGTGGTGGATGATCCAGTAACTGACCCAACCTGGCAGGAGGACATGCAGAGCGAGGACAGCAGTGCATAGGGGGAGTTAGGCGTAGCATTACAACAGGCCGGAAGAAGCAAAGTGGTGTCCTCAGGCAGAAGGCAGGCAACTGCTCCCCGGAACAACAACACGAGTGAAGTTGCCAGTACAACTGTTAGGTCTTCCCGAGTCTGGCTGTTTTTTAAGGTGTCTGCAGATAATTCGAAAAAGGCCGTTTGCAGCACCTGCCATGCCAGCATCAGGAGGGGTAGCAAAACTAGCAGCCTGACCACCACAAGCATGATCAGGCACATGACAGCAAAGCACCCGACTTTGTGGGATTTACAGCAGAGTCCAGGGGCATTGTCTGCGGGTGACACCGCTGCATCTTCCACTGTTATGCGTGCAAGCCAATCCCCTGTCCATACTGCAGGCGAAGATGCCTCCTGTCCTTAACCTGTACTTGCACCATCATCAGCCACGTCCTTGTCCCAGCGCAGCGTTCAGTTATCCATACACCAATCTTTGGAACGCAGGCGCAAATACGCTGCCAACGCCCCACATGCCACAGTTCTAAATGCACACATTTCGTGACTGCTTGCGCTGGAAAAGTTGCCTTTTAGGCTGGTGGAGACGGAAACATTCCGCAACCTGATGAAGGCGGCTGTCCCACGTTACTCGATCCCCAGCCGTGTCACAAAACATTATACGTGCCCTTAACAACGCCGTTTCAGGCAAAGTCCACCTAACCACGGACACGTGGACAAGTGCTTGTGGGCAGGGCCGGTACATCTCGCTGACGGCACACTGGGTTAATATTCTGGAAGCCGGGATCCAGTCTGAGCTTGGGACGGAACACGTCCTTCCGACACCAAGGATTGCAGGCCCTAACTCAGTCAGGGTTTCACCCACAGTGTACTGCTCTGGCATGTCATGCTCGTCAGCCACCTCCTCCTCCTTTTCCTCCACTTCACCCTCCACACCAGTCCCAAGCTGGAAGCACTGCAGCACTGCCTCGACTAAGCGGCAACAGGCTGTGCTGAAGCTAATATGCATTGGTGACAAACCCCACAACGCTGAAGAGTTGTGTACAGCTCTGAAACAGTAGGCAGATCACTTGCTCATACCGCTGAACCTACAGACATGCATGGTTGTGTGTGATAATGGCCGGAACCTTGCGGTGGCTCTGAGGCGAGGCGATCTGACACATGCTCCATACGTGGCCCATGTGCTCAACCTCGTGGTTCAGCGGTTTATTAAATCCTACCCGGAGCTGTCTGATCTGCTCGTCAAAGTACGCCGCCAGTGTGCCCATTTTAGAAAGCCACCTACTGCTTCTGCCGGCCTTGCCAACTTTCAGCGGCGTTTGCAGCTTCCGGCTCACAGACTGGTGTGTGATGTCCCCACACGTTGGAATTCCACACTGCACATGTTGGTCAGGATTTGTAAGAAGAAGAGGGCAGTTGTTGAGTACCAGCATTAACTAGGCCGTCGGTATACGGTTCAAACTCCACACATAAGACCTCAGGAGTGGACATGGATGTCCGACATATGTACAGTGCTCCAAAACTTTGAGGACTCCACCAAGATGGTGAGCGGCGATGACGCCATCATTAGCGTCACCATCCCGCTTCTCTGTCTTCTAAAACGCTCTCTGCTCAAAATCAAAGACGATGCATTGCAGGCGGAGCACAATGACTTGCAGCAAGAAACAGTACTGGGTGATTACAAACAGCCCAGCCTCATCTCATACCAACGTGCATTGGAGGACTATGACGAGGAGGATGAAGAAATAGAGCTACTTTCATGCGGAATTGACGGTAATACATGCACAACCGTCAGACCTTCGGTTGAGCGTGGATGGCCAGAGGGACAGGGGAGAGGAGGAGGAGGAGGAATGAGGCCAGCATGGACAGTCATGCTGTTGGTGAGGACCCTGAAGTCTTGCCTGTTAACAGTCTGGAGCACATGGCTGACTTTATGTTACGCTGCCTGTCTCGTGACCCTCGAGTTATCAACATCTTGGCGGACACTCATTACTGGTTGGTGACACTTTTAGACCCACGCTGCAAGGAGAACTTTATTTCTCTTATTCCCGAGGCGGAGAGGTCTACAAAAATGCTGCAGTACCAGAAGGTCATAGTCGCGGAATTAGTCAAAAAATTCCCTTCTGAAAACTCTAGCGGCAGAGGTCACAATTCGGTGGACAACCAAGGCGTCCGGCTGAGAGAGGCACAAGTCCAATCCAGCAGAGGTAGGGGAACACTCTCAAGGATCTGGGACACTTTTCTCAGCACCTCCCGCACCACAGTCCCTGAGGTGCAAGGTAGTGTCACAAGGACTGCAAAGTTTGCCAAGATGCTGAGGGAGTACCTTGCCGATCGTACTAAACTGCTCCTATACTCCTCTGTGCCTTATAATTATTGGGTATCCAAGCTGGACACATGGCAGGAATTGGCTCTCTACGCCTTGGAAGTCCTTGCCTGCCCTGCCGCTAGTGTTTTGTCAGAGCGTGTTTGTAGTGCCACAGGTGCAATCATTACAGATAAACGCACCCACCTGTCAACTGAAAATGCTGACAGGCTGACTCTGATCAAGATTAACAAGGGTTGGATTGGTCCTGACTTTACCACACCACCACCAAATGATAGAGGAATTTAAATTTTGTGCCGGTAGATTGACATGCACCTCCGCACACCCACACATCGGTACACACTTCATGTTTTTGGCTACTTGCTGTACTGCTCCTTTTCTCCTCATCTGCCACCATCATATGATCAGTGCGACCGTGGTTCATAGTGCCACGAAACCATAATTTTTGTATATCATATTTATGATGATGATGATGACCCTAGCCGTTCAAAAGTTAGGCAGTAGTTTCATGTATACCCCCCAGGGGTAAATGTTTTAGTCCATGCTTACAGAATGCATACCAGAAAAATACTCGGCTCTCCCATAGGATAACATTGGGCTTGGTGCTCGGGCCAAGTACACGAGTATCTTGTGATGCTCGGCCCGAGCTTCGAGCACCCGAGCATTTTACTACTTGCTCATCTCTATTAGTGACTCAATTTTATTATCCCCGTCCCCACCCTCATACCCTCCACAATCCTTTTCTTCTCTTCCTGTATGACTCAGCTCTGCTACATCAGAGACCATGGAGAGGATTAACATATCCGCTCCCGTGTTCTTTGATCACTGAATGATAACACAGAGACCTGCGGTATAGTAAACTGTGAGATCACCATTGACATAGCAACAGCTGTTACTATGGAAACAGTGATCTCAGTGCTTAGTATATGAAAGCGCTAAGACCTGCATTATAGAAAAGCGGTAAATCGCAGGTCTCAGCGCTGTCCATAGCAAAAGCGGTGCACAATGGCAATAGTGACCATATGACAGCACTGAGACCTGCGCTACAGTAAAGCGCAGGTCTCAGCGATGTCATATAGTAACTGTTGCTATAGTAACTGCTGTTGGTATGGAGACCATTGAAATCAGTGCTTTAGCACTTTACTGTAGCGCAGGTCTCACCATTGCCATAGTAACTGCTGTTGCTATAGATAGTGATGAGACCTGCGCTATAGTAAAGCAGTAAAGCGTCAGTTTCATTCTCTCTCCATAGCAACAGCGATTACTATGGCAATGCTTACTATATGACAGCACTGAAACCTGTGCTTTACTATAACGCAGGTATCAGCGCTGTCATATGGTCATTGTTGCTATAGTAAGCACTGTTGCTATGGACAGGGCTGAGACCTGAGCTATAGTAAAGCGATAAAGCGAAGGCCTCAGTGCTGTCATATAGTAAGCGGTGAGGTCACCGTTGCCATAGCAACAGCAGTTACTATGGCAACAATGACTTCATTACTTACTGTATAGCTACATTTGCACGCAATGTTTTGGCTGCATTTTGTGAGGATCCGTTTGTGTGGGAGCGTATGACAGCACTGTCATTGTGATCTCCAGCAATGTTCTCTCATCTGGGAGACTTCAGAACCCACTGAGAGTTCTGTGCACAGTTCTTGAGGACCTGGCACTGCACCATATGACTCGGTGACGTCACTCGGTCACATGATCAGGGTCCTGGAGGCACCCATCACTGCAGCCACCGGGATGAGAGTATTGCTGGAATTCACCGGGGGTGCGCAGAAAGGTGAGTAAATAGCACAGCATTCACACACACAAGGCTGCATTTTGGAGAATCAATTATGGTGCAGATTCTGCACCAAAAATGGATCCTCACAAAATGCAGCCAATTCACTGTGTGTGAATGTAGCCTACGTAATAAGCCATGAGGTCACCGTTGTCAAGTAACTGCTAATAGCTTTGACAACAGTGACCTCACCACTTGCTATATGACAGCACTGAGACATGCCTTTACCTCTTTACTATAGTGCAGGTCTCAGCGCTTTCATATTGTAAGCGGTAAGGTCACCATTGCCATAGCAAAAATGGTTACTATGGCAACAGTGTCCTCACCGCTTACTATATTACAACCCTTGATAACCCCTTATTACCCAGTGTGCCACCGCCTTCAGGGCTGCTGGAAGAGCCTGGTAAAGTGCTTGGAAATGGTGCTATACTGAATGTGCCATTTTCAGGGGCAACTGTGTGATGCTATTCTTTAGCATGGGGGGACCTAAAGCAATGGGCCTCACCCCACTGAGAATACCATCCCTCAGCTGCCTAGTTTTACCTTGGGTTGCAATTAAAAATAGGGCAAAGGCCACTCATTTTTTTTGCCAGCTAAGGTAAAATTATGCAGCTGAGGATGTCAGCTCACAGCTGTCGGCTTTCACTGGGCTAAACTTAAAAATACTTCAAAGCTCCACACATTTTTTTACATTTTTTTATTTATTTAACACCCTATGCGGCATGTTGGTTGCCGTATACTAATGTGTATGGCAACCAAGCACAATCCCTGTCCATATTGTGAAAATGCAACAACCAATCACAGGGGCGCTCACAGAGTGTGAGCCTCTGTGATTGGCTGTTTGCCTGGCAATGCAGTGTATATACAAGTAGCTTAATAGACAGCCCCGGAACTGATTCAATGGGAGACTAAGCTGATCCGGGAGAAGCAGGAGGACAGTATACAGACAGCCTACATCATGTCTGTATACTGTTCCCATGCAGTTTGACCATGCTCTCATCTATCTCTGCCTTTTTACAGCCCCCCCAGAAATCATTGCTATTCTGTTTGAGTGTGAGCTCATGTTTGCTGTTTGCCTGCAATGCAGTGTATATAAAAAGTTGATATAATAGACAGCACCCGAAACTGATTCAATGGAGACTAAAGCTGATCCGGAAAAGCACGAGTAAGTATAAGACAGCCTACATCATATCTGTTTTACTGTTCCCATGCAGTTTGACATGCTTCATCTATCTCTGCCTTTTTACAGCCCCCCCAGAAATCATTGCTATTCTGTTTGAGTGTCTTTTTCTTCTTTGATTATACTGCGCCTGCCAATCACAGAAATGCCGTTATCAAAGTTGGATATGAAATTACTATGACTGGCAAGCAATCCAAACATATTTGTTTTCTGAAAAGCAGTAAGCAAACATGCTTTTCAGCTCTCTCAAATATCACGAGTAAAATCTAAAATACTCTCCGAGTACCGAATATCCTGCATACCGTACTATTCGTGCGAGTCGCAAATTTCAAAGACATATGGATAAGATCTTTAGATTGTGAGCCTCAATAGGGACAGTATTACAGTATTACTGATGTATGTAAAGTGCTATGGAATTAGTAGTGCTTATTATTATAATGAGTATAGTCACTCATCACTAGTTGTCAGATTGAAAATTTTTTTTTTTTCATGAAAATGTTGCTTTAGCTCAAAGTTTTACTTTTTTATAAAAGGTAACATGAAAAGTGGACCAAACAGTGTGTTACCACAGTAGCTATATCCCACATGTAGTCAAAAAGTTCTGTTTGGACACTGGGCAGGGAAGAAGTGACATTTAGTATTTGCAATGTAAATGTGCTGGAATATATTGCTAACACCAAGTCACATTTTCAGAGAACCATGACGTACCAAAACAGTAGAAACCCTCATAAGTGACGACATTTTGGAAACTAGGAATTCATCTAGGGGTGTATTGAGCATTTTGAACCCATAAGAGAGTTGTGATCATGGCCGGATACTCATTTAACTGAGCAGAAGGTTGGATCTTTTAAGATGTCAGTAGTGGTGGTGACCGTGCACAGAGATTGTGACCCCGGGGACAATGGTAAAACCAGGTTTGCAGCTGAGGGCATGCGGGGGTTAATGTGACAGTTTACTGTTCCCTCTATATGATGGTGTTAGGCCGGTTTCACACTGGCAATTGCAAACGCAGCGCACTGAACACAGCCAAACGCTTGCGCACATGCTTTTTGTTTGACATGCGAATGCATGTGCCTGCATTTGGCTGCGTCTGCGCTTGGATGTGCACAATTTGTGCACCCTCCGAGCTTACTCTGAATGCAGCTCTGTTGCATTTTTTGTGCGGTCGCGGGCACTTGATTTATCTGCAAGCGCACAAACCACGCATAGAAGTCAATGGATCCGCAGTGTCCTCAGCATGACAGCGAAGGAGAACGCTGTGGATCTCATTGAAATCTCTCCCGGCGGCCACCGGGAGATCAGCTAAAGCCGCCACTGATCTCCCGCCGGTGTTGGCGGGGAGAAACAGCCGATCTGACAGCTGTTTAAATCTCCCGCACTGACACCGAAGAGGTGATGTCGACGCGGGAGATTTGAAGCTGCGATCAGCTGTTTCTTATCTCCTGCACCGATATCACCCTGTTCGGTGTCGGCGCGGGAGATTTAAACAGCTGTCAGATCAGCTGTGTGTTTAAATCTCCCGCGCCGACACTGGTGAGAGATCAGCAGTGCAAAGGAGGAGGGATCTCTGCCACTGATCCCCTCCTCCTGGCTGCCCCCGAGACAGCTGATTGGCTGGGGGCTGCATACTAATGTGGACGCATGCGGAGATTCTACGCTGCGTTCACATCAGTATGAGCTGCGTTTACACTGCGTTTGCGTCTGCATGCAATACGCATGCAGACACAAACTCCAGTGTGAAACCACCCTTAGGTGGCATTTCTCTGTGGTGTTGATGTAATGAGTCAGGAGACACTTGTAAAATTGTTGCTCTTTACTTAAACACAACCAGAAGGTACACAACCAGAGATGGTACAATATGCTGAGAGGGTATAGCTCACATACAGCATATAGCAACAGATTTTGGCAATGAGCACAGATGAGATGTGATTTCAGTAAGAATATTCAGAGCCTATCCTGGTGTCCAAATTGACATAATAGAGTTGCTTCCTCTATCCCACTCGAGCGGTATTCTCCAGCAGATCCCACAGTACTCTGAAGTGTACCTATGATGTGTACATTGTACTGTAATGTGACCCTTGCAGGATTTTTGCAGAGTTTTTCCACTACAAATGCATGGAAAAACATTCTTTGGCTGAAAAAATTTCTGCATCATATCTGCTTTTTCTGGGAGAAAATTGCAGCAAAAAAACGTGCAAAAAACAAGCATTTTTTCATTGCATTTTTCATGCATTATGGGGTAAACAAAATGAAAAAATGATTGCATCACATCTGCAAAGGAGAAAAAAGTCTGTGTGTAGTGTAAGGTTACCTTTACACGTCGCAACATTGCATGCAATTTCACTTGCAACTTAAGGCCGCTTTACACGTCGCGATATCGTAATGCAACAACGATAAAAACGTGGTACGGCCGTTGTAGTTGTGTCATGTAAATGTGCAACGCGACGCAAAAATGATGCAACTACGATATCGTTTTGGGATTGTGCATGCTCTTCAACCGTGCAATATTGGCTATGTGATCTGGCAGGATCGTGCTGTGTGACAGCGCAACTACGATTTGTGAAAGGGGGCGTACTACATCGTAGTTGCGTTGCCTGCCAATATCTCCCTGTGTAACATCTCCTATGCGATCTTGGCCAAGTGCCAAAAACGTGCGCGCTCCCATGAAATCGTATGCAATATCGGAACGACATTGCGACGTGTAAAGTTGCCTTTGCTGGTTGCAGTGAAATCATGGACACATTGATCCATTTTGTTGCCGTGTACAAATGTAACAATTTGTCCATGATTTCACTGCAACCAGTAAGTTGCAAGTGAAATTTCATGCACTGTTGCGATGTGTAAAGATACCCTAAGGCTATGTATGCAATTTGAGTATTTGGTTAGGCTGGCTTCACACAACGGTGTGATCCGATCTGGGGCTGTCAGGGATGAACCTGACAGCCCCGGACTGGATATGCAAACAGAACTGGAGGGCAAATATGCCCTCCAGTCCGGTTTGCAGCCAGATGCCACTAATAGCAGCAGCAGCTGATGATTTTTCAAGATCGCAGCTAGCAGGGAGCTAGTCGCGGTCCTGAAATTACAGCAGCATGCAGCCGCCAGCATCCGTTTGCCAGATTGCCCCGGATCCGGAAGGATCCGGGAGAATCTGGGAGGATCCAATTTGGGGAGATTTTTCTACCCAGACACAAAAATACTGCATGCTCCGATTTTATGTCCGGGAGAAAAATCTGATTCCTCACGGATTCTCCTGGACACATGGAAACCGGATGGCGAGAGCTGCCATAGGGTCCATCAGCCCATAGGAGACTATGGGGCCAAAATCCGGTCCGGGGCTTGTCCGGTTTACACCGCAGATCCCCAGAACCCCAGAACCGCGGTGTGATCCGATCCTGGACTGTCAGGGATGAACCTGACAGCTCCGGACCGGATTTGCAAACAGAACCAGAGGGCAGCCGGATGATGCTAATAGCAGCCGCACCTGCTGATTTTTCAAGATCGCGGCTGGCAGGAAGCTAGACCAGGTCCTGAATTTACAGCAGCGTACAGCCACCGGCCTAAGACCACGTGCACACATTCAGTATTTGATGAGTTTTTTACCTCAGGATTTGTAGACAAAACCAGGAGGGGAGCACCACTTCTGTATTTAATCATCCAGTCCTGGTTTTGGTTACAAATCCTGAGGTGTGCACGTGGCCTAATTGACTTTGCTGGCATAAGATTTTGTTTGCAGTTTTTATCAACGTGCATTTTTAACACATTTTTTGATACATTTGTGCAGTTTTGTCACAGAACTGCAAGCAAATCCTGATGCCAGCAAAGTCATTGAGAATTTTTAAATAAAGTTTTGGTACACAAATAAATCTGCAGCATGTCAATACTTCAGCATTTTAGCATTTTTTTCACCCTTTAACGCATGCACATCAAAAACAAGTTCAAAACCGTCTAAAAATATGTGGCATTTATGCACATTTTCGGTGTGTTTTTTTACCGGTAGATGCAGATTTGGCACTGAAATTTCTGCAACCAGATACTCAAAATGCAAACATAACCTTAAAATATATAAAAAATTTAAAAATTACATAAGATCCCCGATATTTGCTACACAGCTAATGGCCGCTTTACACGTCCCAACATCGTTTCGATATTGTATACAACGGCACGGGAGCACGCACTTTTTTGACAATAATCCAAGATCGCATAGGAGCTGTCACACAGGGAGATATCGGCAGACAATACAACTGCGATGTACACGCCCCCTTGTCCAAGCGAACCAGGGAATGACCATTTAACATGGGAGTGAATAGGGGAAGTTGCTCTCCAAGTCGGTGTTGGACTGTCACACAGCACGATCCTGCCAGATCGTCCATCCAATATCTGGCAGTTGGAGAGCCTGCTCATTTCTTCCCCGATATCATTTTGCATCGTTCTTGCATCAAATTGCACATTTACACCACACAAGCACGACAATATCGCGGCACCGAACCACGTGACTTTTTATCAGAGTTGGACGACGATATCGGGACGTGTAAAACTGCCATAACATAAAGCCATCAGCTGGGGACTTAAATCATGCTAACAAGGGGCCAATATCCATTGCCCATGTCTTAAATAAATAAATAAATAATAAAGAAATACTGCAAAGGCACATGCCTATTTTTTATAACCAGTGCAGAAAAAACAGAGAGCATCAAGTTGCTATTATAAATAATATCCACCCCCAGAATTGGCACATCACATTAGATGCACCAAACCTGGCACTTTACTCTGCTCCTCCTGATTGCCCTAGTGCTGGTGGCAACAAGGGTATTTTTATGAGGTTAATGACAGCTGTGATTAGATAAATTCATAGGTACCATCAAGCACTGGATCATTAATGAAGAGACATTTATGAGACACCCCTATTATTAATCGTGTAATTAAAGAGAATAAACACTAACACAGAAAAATCCTTAATTTTCAATAAAAAAACACAAACACCATATTTCACAAATTTATTAAACCACAAAACACTCTGCCAATTCTAATGTAATCCATACAATGTCCCACGACAATCCTTGTCTCTGTGACAGTCAGAGGCTACGGTAAGTGTTGACATTACAAGAGGTGACCACTCACCCTGAACTTCAGAACACACTGAATATACCATGGGAGCCACAGCTGTCAGGACAATTCCGTCAGTGAGGTCACTGGAGTTCACAGCTAAGTGGTTCCAACGATGCCTTCTGTGGCAACCGGTGACCACACTTCCAGATTGTTGGATTGCGTGGCTCGGCAGTAGATCAGTTTTTGCAGTGAGGTCACTGGTGTTCACATTTCCTAATATCATTGCTGACTGAAGCCTCTTGGATGTAGCAGAGTCAAGAATCGTCATAGGATGTCGTGTGGGTTGTATTAGGGGTTAATACCTTGGGAAAGAAGGTGTATGTTTTTTAATGCAAATAAAAGATGTTTCTCTTGATTTACAGAATTATTATAAGTTGGGGTCTAATAAATAGAGATGAGCGAACATTCCCCCCAAACATGTTTACTAATTTCAAATTTGTATCCGTATCTGTTACTCCCACCATCTGTTTCTCCCTTTGACCAAAGTGGCCAAATAATAAGCTTTTAAATTGGGCAACCCTAATCCCCCCTCATTTTATGTTTCATCAGTGATGTTCTTGAAACTCTCGGAGACTTCCCATTCCAAATAAATCTGGACAATTGATTTTGGAGTTTTTCTAAATGCTTTTTTTATATCAATAGAGGGATAGATCGAAACACATACAACATTTTGGGCAAAATTACCATCTTGTAAGCCACTACACGACCCAACCAAGATATTTCAATCCTGCCCAAATGGGAGAAATCTGAGGAAACTTTGTTATAAAGTTCAGACATATTTCTGTTAACAATATCACTTAAGGGTTTTGTCGCCAATATTCCCAAATATGCAAATTCATTTTCAACCCAAGAAAGCTTAAATTCTTTCTTTAATATGTCCAGAAGAATTGAATCTAAATTATAAGGCGAGTACTTTAGTTTTACCAAAATGTAATTTATAATAAGACGTATCAGAGAAAAGTTTAATTAAGTCCATAACAGAATGCAAAGAAGTAAGGGATCAGTAATCAAAATCAAAAGGTCATCAGCAAAGAGAGAGACTCCCTTAACAAGTGGATCAGATCGTATTTTTTCAATAAGAGCTCCAGGAATAAGTTAAACAAAATGGGGGAAAGGGGGCCACCCTGTCTAGTACGATTTGACAAACTAAAGGAGGGAGATAAATAAGTGTTAGTCAACACTCTTGCAGAGGGGGCCGAATATAGGGATCTAATACAATTATAAATATTTCCATGAAAGCCAAATTTTTGGAGAGCATTAAACAGAAAACTCCAGTTCATCTATCAAACGCCTTTTCGGCGTCTATAGTTATGGCTAAAACCGGAGCTCTCATTTTCTCCACGGAAGAAAGAATTCTCAACACCCTCCTGGTAGCATCCGATGTTCCTTTTTATACACAAACCCCATTTGATCTGAATGAATCAAAGCTGGAATAATTTTGGACAATCTATTTGCAAGAACCTTGGAGAAAAATTTAATGTCAGTGTTTAACATAGAAATTGGTCTTAATTTGTCACTTTGTCAAGATCAGTGCCCTCTTTGGGTTTAACCGAAATGACAGCTTCCTGCATCTCGGATGTCACAGAAGAAGAATTCAACATCCTAACCAAATAAGGAGTCAAAAGATAATTAAAAACTTTAAAATATTCGTTAGGCAGACCATCCGGACCAGGAGCCCTCCCATTTTTTAAAGAATTGATTGCAGACAAAACTTCTAAATTGACAAAAGGAAGATTAAGGCTGCTTTCACATCACGATTTTCGGTCATCCGATTTTATCCGTTTCAAAACGGATACAATCGGATCCGAAATCGAATCCCATGTCCCCCTATGGGAATCGGATGTGATCGGATGTGCCACTATTGACATCCGATTTTGGTACCATCGATCCCATCGATTTAATTACGGGCACAAAATCGTAGCCTGCTACGATTTTGTGTCCGTGACTCACATCGGACAGCATCGGATCACTGCTGATCCGATGCTGATCCGAGGGCCCACAGCATGGGAGCCTATGGACATCGGATCCGAGTTCACCTCGGATCCGATGTCGGCTCCGTACTCCCTGTCTTTCCCTGCTTCTGCGCCTCCATCTTCTGCCCTCTCCTATTCTATATGCTGTGTCCCCGCTATTCTATTCCTTATCTATCCCTATCCTGTCCCCTGTCCTCTTCCCTGTGTGTAAAAAAAAAAAACTCCTCAGGGAGTATACATCACCTGTCACCGGCTCCTACGCTGCAGCACCATCAGGACTGAAGGACCTGTGATGATGTCACAGATCCGGTCACATGACCTGTCAGCTGACCGGATCTGTGACATCATCACAGGCTCTTCCGCCTTATGGTGCTGCAGCGTTGGAGCCGGTGAGAGGTGATGTATGCTCCCGGAGGAGTTTTTTTTAATTTTTCTACACACAGGGAAGAGGACAGGGGACAGGACAGGGATAGATGAGGATAGAATAGCGGGGGCACAGAATAGAATAGCGGGGGCACAGCATTTAGAATTGGAGAGGGCAGAAGATGGAGGAGCAGAAGCAGGGAAAGACAGGGGACCGCAGGATCCACACGGATCCTGCATAGAATCGGATCGGATGGCTATTTGCCATCCGATTGCAGGGATCCGTGTGGATCCGTGCCTGTCCGTGGGATCCTCCTTCAAAGTCGGATTCCACGGACAGGCACTAAATCGTAGTGTGAAACCAGCCTAAGAGAGAGAAGATCCTCCTCCCCCAACCTGGGTATCTGAACGGAATCCAAAAAATTATTGATTTAATCAACAGAAGGTTGAGGAATGGAGTCATCTAATTTTAAATGTTAAAGTTTCTCATAATACTGCCTAAAAGCATTAGCGATATCTTTTGCATTTTTTAAAGATACTCCCGTATCAGTTTTTATATGAAGGATTCTCCTTCTCCCCACCATCCTCCTTATTCTGTCTGCAAAAAAATTATTGGGCTTGTCCAAATTGTTATACAATTTTGATTTTGATCTAGTGAGCATCATATCATACTCGCCAAGTAAAAGGGTCCTTAACTCCATTCTGGCCTTCAAGAGATCAGAATGAGTAACAAATGTGGGATCGGAAGTCGGTAAGTTCTCCAAGGATCTAATATTACTAGTAAGGGTATCAAATTTCCAAAATTTCTGTTTTGTAATTCTAGAATTTAATTCAATTAGGAGTCCACGAACAACAGCCTTGTGAGCCAGCCATACCGTAGATGTGGAAACATCCTGAATATAATTAATCTCAAAGTAACATTTTAAGGAATGAGACAGTTCATCTCTATATTCAGGCTTTAAAAAAATAAAAGACTTAGCTCTCCAATGACTATGCATATGGGGACTATGTCCATTCACCTGTGCAAACTAATATAGTTAAAGTGTAAATGTCAATTCATTGAAAAAAAAAATACTGTGCTGGTTGTCTGGTTGTTAATGATGGGTTACATATCAGCTAAAATAATGCTTTTTTGTACTATATGACTTATTTTCTCACATTTTTCTGTGCTCTTTTAAAAATTGCATTTTATGGCTGTGTGGGCATAGCCAGCATCAGTCAGCACTATGTGTGTATTTCCACAGCTTCTGAGAGCAGGCTGATAGAGAGCAGTGTCACAGCAGAGAAGGAGTTAACAGAAATCTTGACAGAACTGTGTGGAACCAGATAAAAGATAAGAAGCTTGTGCCAAAGAAAGAGGAGTTTACACTGATCTTAACATACTGAGGCTGGGGTTCCACATAAGCCCTCAGTCCGTTTTTGGCTTCAGTTTTCTCTTTTTTTTTTTCTAAGTCCAAAAACTGACAGAAAACGGATTGGATGTAATAAACACCCTGTCCGTTTTTCTATGGAGCTCCAAACATTGCCCTGTCCGTTTTTGAGTCAAAAACGTTGCATGCAACGTTTTTGGCATCAGTTAAAAAATGCATGCGTTTTCATGCGTTTTTTTTAACATGGGGCCCTATGGGAAACGCATGCGCGAACGCATGCAAACGCGCACTTGCGTTTGCGCATGCGTTCGCGCATGCGTTTTTTTAATGAAAATTCCAAAAACGTTCAGGAGTGCAGGAGGCTCAAAAAGCACCCAGAAAAAAACGGATTGGTGATGAAAATCACTTCCAAAAACGGATTTCTATGTGTGACCACAGCCTGACATTGCTTAGCAACTGTGCTGTATGCTGAGCTAATTTGCTATATTGTTTTCTCATGAACTACAGTTAGCAGTGTAGGCCATGCACCCTCACTTATATGGTTACATGCTAGTGTGAAGACGGCTCTGACTGATAATAAGCAAATGTATGCTTCACACACAGTGTAGTAGGGACACCTTGTGGAAGGTTTATGAATGGCTTTAAACCAGAATTTTCTAATGAAGTATATTTGAAAGTTTATTATAATCACTTGTTTTACATTGTTATTAAATAAAAATTTAAATGGCGGTTAAACTTTAAGGTTTATGGAAGCTTCGGGTGGGCCCCTCTAGGTCAGGGGCAACCACAGCCTCTGCTCCCTGGTACCTAAGCTATTGGTTTCATTATAATTCAAGTATAACAACATTTAAAGGTACCATCACACATGGCAATATTGCTGGGCAATTTCACTGACAATTTGCTGGTTGCCGAGAAATCATGGACACATTGTTCTATCTTGTTGCTGTGTACAAATGGAACAATGTGTCCATGATTTCACTGCAACCAGCAAATTGCCAGTGAAATTGCATAGCAATATTGCTGTGTGAAGGTACCTTAACACTAATTAAAATTTCATCTGTCATTTTTTGTCATAGAAGAGTATTAATGAAATTGCCATGTGTTTGTTAAGATCTTCTGATTTCTGACTGTGGTAGACAATGCCTGTCATAATGAACAATTTTATTTATCTAATGAGAGGATGATAAGAGTAGCACCCTCTTTTTCTTCTCTTTTATTGCCAATATCTTTCTAAGTCCTTACTCATATCATGCTATGTGTACAGTATGTATGAAATTCTTTTAGAGTTTGTATGTGGCATTATTCTAGATTGTTACTAATCTAAATGGAATGCCCTAAGTAGAAGTAAGAACGCTCCTTATGTTGTTTCCCTTATACTGTCTTTACTTGTGTTATATTTTTCCCATTTTTATTCAGTGAAAAAAAAATGTAAAAGCTAAGCTGGAATAATAGGTCTGTAAACTGCAGTCAAAAAGCCATTATACAGAAACTAAATATGCATAAAGAACTAGTCAAAGATTAGGGATTAGCGATTACTGCAATATTCGGAATCGCTATACTCGCAACAAGTAGGTACCAGTACTCGGTAGCTCATTGCTAGTATAGCAAGTCCGATTACATTCGCAGTGTATCTTAGATACACTGCGAAAGTACCCAAAAAGTGAATAAAAGTTGTTAAAAATAATAAAATTACATACTCACCTGTCCGACGCCTGCATCGGGACTGTCCCAGAAGACCTGTGATCACCGGACAAGGACCTGTGACTTCCAGCCAATCAGATGGCAGGTAGCGATCTGGCCTATCGGATGGAAACACATCACAACCACGTGATCGCTGCCGCCACCTGATTGGCCAGATTGCAAGATCCTAGGTGTACTGTCAGGACCTTGCGATCTGGCCAATCAGGTGGCCGCTAGCGATCACGTTGTTGTGACATGTCGCCATTTGATTGGCCAGATCGCTACCGTCCATCTGATTGGCTGGAAGTCACAGGTCCTTGTCCGGTGATCGCAGGAATTCTGGGACAGTCCCCTGCAGGCGTCGGACAGGTGAGTATGTAATTTTATTATTTTTAACAACTTTATTCACTTTTAGGCTACTTTCGCAGTGTATCTATAGATACACTGCGAAAGTAATCGGCCTACTCGCTACTCTGAGTATCATAAGATACTCAAAGAGTAGCGAGTACCCGAATACTGCTACTATTCGAATAGTAGCGAGTATACTCACTCATCCTTATCAAAGATTTCTTCGTAAAAAGCATTTCCACTAAGCCTTTAATTAATTAAATGTGTGTATATATGCATTTAATGTATTATGAGTGTAATTATATAATCACCTACTGCTCTGTGCAGACTGCTGGGTTATGCTGCCCTCTGCATGACCCACAAGTGACTTATACAATGTAAGCCTATGGAGTGTCACAACAAGGTTTCATTGTAAAATAGACTTCATATAGAGAGCTAAATTGTCACAATTGCAGTGACGACACTGAGAAACAGAGCAGACTAGCATGGGATTCCGGAGAGAGCAGTGGTAAGTTTATTATTACACTCAAACCACATTACATGCATTCACATTCATATAAAAAAATATAGCTGGGAGTGCTTCTTTAATCATTACTGTAGATTTTCTATATAAATTCTCTTACAATTCTTTGTAAGCCAAAAATGTATTTCTAAACATTTCACACAGTTGCTCTTTTCTTTGAGATACGTATAATCCGATCTTATCATGGCATTCATTTTCTGAAACACTTGTCTTGAGTTTGTTTTCTAGACCTAAGGAAAGTTTTAGTTCAATTCCTCGGCTAATGAAAGTCACACTGTCATTCTCATAAACACCTCATAAACTTCAGAGATAGACATTATATCAGTGCTTTAGGCAACTTTAACTTAAGAACACCTGGACTCAGCACCATTTTACATAATGTACATTCAGCAGACTTTTATCCTTTTATGTTGATATTACCAGGAAGGTCAAAGCATTCTGTAAATGCAGGTCATTGTCTTTACGTTGTGCTATAAAAACTATTATTGCTTAACATTTTAAAAGCTTACTTTATACAACTGACATCTAGTTACTGTTGATCATCTCTTATTTGTTGTTGAGTGTCTTCTCCATGCTTAATTGTATCATTATATAGGTTTACAAACATTTTAATTGAATTATAAACTAAATGTTTGTAATACCCAACACTAGGGATGGGCGAATCTACTCGCTAGGACTCGTTACTCGGCGAGTAGTAAGGGACTCGCAGGACTCGGTACTCTGCGAGTTTCCCAGCGTTTACTCGCACGAGTCCAATGCAAATCAATGGCAAACGCTGACAAAACTAGGATTGCCATTGTCTTGCATTAGACTCGGCTACTGTGCCAGTGATAGCAGGGAAACTCGCAAAGTCTGTTACTTTGCGAGCCGAGTCCAGCTGTCTTCTCTGTGTGCTGGCTGCCGCAGCTCCAGGGTCCTAGAGCCCGCCTGCTCACAGAGATGATGTAGCAGTGCTGAGATTTTTCTCAGTCTGCTCATTCCTGTGCATAGACATCTATATCTATGCACAGGGATGTAGCAGAGAGGACATCGCATTTTGGATAGTGATGGGCGAATCCTAAATTACTCAGAATCGCTTGACTCTAGCGAGTCCGAGCCCAGGACTCGCTACTCGTTGCGAGTCTAGCGAGTCCAATGTTAATGAATGGGGAAGCGAGTAATAGCGAGTAGTGTGCGATTTACAAATCACAGATGTGTCTCGGAAGCTTCAGCCTGAAGCAATCCTAGTTTTGCCATTGATTTGCTTTGGGATCGTTTACTTTGCAAGTAATCGCTGGGAAACTCGCACAGATAAGAGTCCTGTCTGCAGCTCCAGGGTCCTAGAGCCTGCCTGCTGCCTGATGTAGCAGAGCTGAGATTGTTCTCAGTCTGCTCATTCCCTGTGCATAGACATCTATATCTATGCACAGGGATGAGCAGAGAGGACATCTCGTTTTGGACTGCGTCGGACGGAAGAGGATTTTTTTAATTAAAGATGGAGTCCCTAATGGCTTTTTTTTTATTTCTAATAAAAAATTTTCTCTGTGTTGTGTTTTTTTTAAAACAATTTAATAGAAATTCATGGCGGTCAGAGTCTCAGAGTCAGAGTCTCAGAGTCAGAGTCTCAGAGTCAGAGTCTCAGAGTCAGAGTCTCAGAGTCAGAGTCAGAGTCTCAGAGTCAGAATCTCAGAGTCAGAGTCTCAGAGTCAGAGTCAGAAGTCTCAGAATCTCAGAGTCAGAGTCAGAGTCTCAGAGTCAGAGTCTCAGAGTCAGAGTCAGAGTCTCAGAGTCAGAGGTCAGAGTCTCAGAGTCAGAATCTCAGAGTCAGAGTCTCAGAGTCAGAGTCTCAGAGTCAGAATCTCAGAATTTCATGAAATAATTTAAAAAAAATGCGTGGGGCTCCGCGCAATTTCTATGTCTAGCCAGGTACAGCTAAGCAGCTGGGGGCTGGAATCCGCAGCGCAGGGATGCACAAGCTTTCTGGGCACCCCCCGCTGCAAATTGCAGCCCGCAGCCGCCCCAGAAGATGGCGCGTTCATTGAAGCGCCATCCTCTGGCGCTGAACCCCGCTCTTCCAGCGGCCCTGGTGGCGGTGGCACGCTGGGTAATAAAGAGGTTAGGGCCAGCTTTGTATTATCAGCTGGCCCTAAGCCCGAAATTTATGGCGGTCACGCCAATATTGGACATGACCGCCATGAATTTCTATTAAATTATTTAAAAAAAAACACAACACAGAGAAAAAATTTTATTAGAAATAAAAATAAAGCCATTAGGGACTCCATCTTTAATTAAAAAAATCCTCTTCCGTCCGACGCAGTCCAAACGCGATGTCCACTCTGCTACATCCCCTGTGCATAGATATAGATGTCTATGCACAGAGAATGAGCAGACTGAGAACAATCTGAGCTCTGCTACATCAGGCAGCAGGCGGGCTCTAGGACCCTGGAGCTGCGGCAGCCTGCACACAGAGGAGACAGCCGGACTCTTATCTGTGCGAGTTTCCCAGCGATTACTTGCAAATCAATGGCAAAACTAGGATTGCTTCAGGCTGAAGCTTCCGAGACACATCTGTGATTTGTAAACCGCACACTACTCGCTATTACTCGCTTCGAGTAGCGAGTCCCGGGCTCGGACTTGCTAAAGTCAAGCGATTCCGAGTAATTTAGGATTCGCCCATCACTACCCAACACCTCTTATTAATGACTATAAAAGGAGAGAGTCTATCGATACTGTCGCTTAACCGTTATTCCGGATGATTGTTAAAACTTATATATATAAAATCATAAAAGCGTTGTGCTACTGGTCTTTCCTCAGGGTCTCAGTCTTCAGTGGGCTTGTGTCCCCTCTTGGTGTCTGTAGAGTCCTAAAAAGGATACAGCATGTTAGTATCTTTGCCGTTTATCAGGGTGGTCTCTGGCGCTTTCTATGTTAGTTATCTTACCTCTTGTGTTTCTCTGTTTACAGATAGCTTCTGGATATTAGGTTCTTCTATTTACAGATATGTTGGTACTCTCCTTGGGTATCAGATATCAGTTTCCTTTTTAGGTTAGTGGGGCTTCAGATTATCGTCCTACTAAAAAATACTCTGGTCAGCAAAATCTGCAGCCCCAATGACCTAAGAAGGATACTGATACTCAAGGAGAGTACCAACGTATCTGGCACCAAAGATATCCATATATCAGAAATTTCAGAATAACTCTGTTATATGACAAACCAATCTAGCAGTAAACATATACATTTCAAACCCTCAACAGCCACAAGACAGAGGGACTAGGGATGGGTGAATCCTAAAATACTCGGAATCGCTAGACTCCAACGAGTCCGAGTCAGAAACTCGCTACTCGTTGCGAGTCTAACGAGTCCAATGTTAAAGAATGGGGAAGCAAGTATTGCAGCGATTCCTGTGCTGCTGGACCCTATAAGGGGTCTGGCAGCAGAGAAAAAAACCTGCAATTCCCCATTTTATTCTTTAAAAGCCAACGCAAAAAGACGCCGGCTTTTAAAGAATATTAAAAAAAAAAAATTCTATGTAAAGGGATGTAGCATAGCTGACACCGCGTTTGGGACTACGTCGGACAGAAGAGGATTTTTTTGATTAAAGATGGAGTCCCTAATGGCTTTTTTATGTAATTACTAATAAAAAAAATTTTTCTGTGTGGTTTGTTTTTTTTTAAACAATTTAATAGAAATTCATGGCGGTCATGTGTAATATTGGCGTGACCGCCATAAACATCGGGCTTAGGTTA
This sequence comes from Allobates femoralis, assembly GCA_033576535.1. NCBI lineage: Eukaryota > Metazoa > Chordata > Amphibia > Anura > Aromobatidae > Allobates > Allobates femoralis. The sequence goes on from JARQOC010000003.1 coordinate 624,684,228, forward strand.
TATGTGAGGAATCTTGAGGTGATTTTCCTACACTCACTGACACTCCCTATCTCTGATCTGCTCCAAGTCTCCCTACTCGCCCTGCACTAGCTCAGATCGTCACAGGAATGTGCCCAAAATGGTGGGGGCAAGCCTTATATACAGCCTTTCCTGTCATACATGACATAGGCATCACGATGGACAGCAGCCAATCATAGTAATGCCACAACCAAGATGGCTGTGGCATTACTGAATATGATTGGCTAACATGCTTGTCCATCTTCACAGTTTTCTGACCTAACATGCTAGGCTGTCTCGGAACATTAACATATTCTGTATTCAGCGAGTCCCGAATACAGTATACAGGAGTCGTTGACTCGCTCATCCCTAGACTCACTGCTGACAGCGGGTATCCGTGAACCGGTGTTAGTGTTTAAACGATTTGGAGACAATCCAGCTACATAGACAGACATGTGATAGCGAGTTTAGCGACTGAGAAAGATACTGAATGCAAACTCTGACAAAACTATGATTGCCATTGATTTGCATTGGACTCGTTTCTGTGCGAGTAATCGCTTGGAAACTCGCAGAGTACCGACTCCTGCGAGTTCCTTACTACTCGCAGAGTAACGAGTCCTAACGAGTAGATTCGCCCATCACTAAGAGGGACACAAACCTAAAAATCCGGAAGCTATTTGTAAAAAGAAGTATCTAATATCCAGAAGCTATCTGTAAACAGAGAAACACAAGAGGTAAGATAACTGTAACATAGAAAGTGCCAGAGATCACCCTGATAAACGGGCAAAGATACTAATGCGCTGTATCCTTTTTAGGACTCTACAGACACGTAAAGGGGACACAAGCCCACTAAAGACTGAGACCGCGAAGAAAGACCAGTAGCACAACTATGTAAAAATGCGTAGTGTTTAATCAATTTTAACCTGAAGTATATTGTTTTTAGAAATTACATAGTACACGTTTTTATGATTTTGTATATATACTAGATGGTGGCCCGATTCTAACGCATCGGGTATTCTAGAATATGTATATAGTTGACATACTATGACTGACAGAACTTGTTCAGTCAACATGAGTGAACTACCCCGCTCTCCTGTCACCGTTCCTCCGTCTCACCTCCTGTCCCCACTCCTTCTATCACCGCTCCTCCATCTCTCCTCCTGTCCCCACTCCTCCTGTCACCGCTCCTCTGTCTCTCCTCCTGCCACCGCTCCTCCTGTCCCTGTTCCTCCATCTTTCCTCCTGTTACTGCTCCTCCTGTCCCCGCTTCTCGGTCTCTCCTCCTGTCACCGCTCCTCCGTCTCTCCTCCTGTCACCACTCCTCTGTCTCTCCTCCTGTCACCGCTCCTCTGTCTCTCCTCCTGTCACCACTCCTCTGTTTCTCCTCCTGTCACCGCTGCTCATGTCCCCGCTCCTCCATCTCTCTTCCTGTCACTGCTTCTCCTGTCACCGCTTCTCCGTCTCTCCTCCTGTCACCACTCCTCCGTCTCTCTTCCTGTCATCACTCCTCCTGTCACTGCTCCTCGTGTCGGCGCTTCTCCGTCTCTCCGACTGTCACCACTCATCTTGTCCCCACTCCTCTGTTTCTCCTTCTGCCACCGCTTCTCTTGTCTGCCCCTCCTGCCCCCTCCGCTCCTCCTGCCCCCTCCGCTCAAGCTGCCTCCACCTCTCCTCCTGCCCCCTTCAAGCCTCCTCCTGCCCCCTCTGCTCCTCCTGCCCCCTCCACTCCTCCTGCCCCTCCTGCCCCCTCCGCTCCTCCTGCCCCTCCTGCTCCCCTGCTCCTCCACAGTAAAAGTAAAAATAAAAAAATCATCAGTGAGGGTACTCACCCGTCCGCCGACTCACTTCACCTCCGATGCGTCTTGTAGCTCCCAGGGCAGGAAAAGTCATTGCCTGGGAAACCGATCAGCTGATCGGTTTCCCAGGAAACGGCAGGTCCTCAAGCCCTATAGGAGCTAGAAGACGGAGGTGGAGCGAGCCTGCGGATGGGTGAGCATCCTCACTGAGGATTTTTTTATTTTTACTTTTACTGTGGAGGAACAGGGGGGCAGGAGGAGCGGGGGTGCCGCGGGGAGTGTGGGCCGCAGGGAGGGTGGGCAGGAGGAGCGGGGGAGCTTTGAGGAGAGCCGTGCGGCAAGCAAATTTTGAATTTGCGCACCACATGGCTCTTTTGCATACTGGCCACTTCTGTCGGCGGCACGCAATTTCGGCCTCAAATGGAAGTGGCCATAGACAATTATATAGTAGATACGTTTTAATAAACATCCAGAATAACGGTTAAGCGACACTATCGATAGACTCTCTTCTTTTATAGCCATTGATAAGGGGTTTTAGTTAGCGCTGGGCCTTAACAAACATTTTGCCTACAGATTGATTAGGTGGGATATTATACCGTAATCCCCCTAAGGCTTTCTAGCAGCTACAACCATAAGTAAAAAGCAACCTTGACTAGTCCTTGGGCCAGACAAAGTCCCCTAACTGACTTGCTCAGTGTGTAACCAATATTTATTGAATATTGCAAAAATGCAAATTCTAAAAAGATTTTATGGCCTCAATTACTGTATATAAGTCCCTTATATATAATATACATCTGGGTTTAATTTATACCTCCCATCAGTATTTAATTCAATGCCAGATGGAAAATGATGGAGGAACTGATTCCATTGCTTGTAAAGGGACTTTTCCCAACTGTCTGGGGCATCAGTTGTTGCTCTCATAGAATCATAGAATGGTAGAGTTGGAAGGGACCTCTGGGGTCATCCAGTCTAACTTCCTGCTCAAAGCAGGATTATCTAAATCATCCCAGACTGATGTCTGTCCAGCCTCTGTTTGAAGATTTCCATTGAAGGGGAACTCATCTTCTCTCATGGCAGCTTGTTTCACTTGTTGATCACCCTGTCAAAAAGTTTTCTCCCAATAGCTAATCTGTGTCTCCTCCCATTAAGTTTCATCACATTGCTTCTAGTCTTTCATTGTGCAAATGAGAATAAATCTGATCCCTTGGCAGCTGTAGTCATTGACCAGAGGCTAGATGACAACATTTGATGCACAGTTGTGGTGCAACCCTGACCTGGAAAAAAGTGTCAAAAAGCTAATGCATTTTTTGTTATCTGTTAAATTGCATCAAGTTAAAAAAAACTAATATATTGTGTATGTGATCCCAGATAAACAGAAACTCTAGCCTTGATGCCTATATCAGCCAGGTGGTTAATAAATAAAAGCCATATCTTATAGTCCATACAAATAATTATTTGTCTATTTCAATATTCACTATATATGACATAGATATTTCTTTGCATTAACCTATAACCATGTTAGTAAAGCAGAAAACTAAATTTGAATCTCAAGACGCGTTTCATTAATTCAACACAATCTTGGATTTGACAAAGGTATCCTGTCCCATTGAAGGCTCTCCCCCTGTTGCAGAATTTTGAGGAAGACTCTACAAACAGATCATTAAAAGCAATCAGATGTCATTTCTAAACTTACATTTTTTATTCTAGTCGATATCTGAAATTTTTTTTTAAAAATTAGGTCTTAAAATTGCTTTTTTTTACTTATAGGCATGATATAATATTTAGCCTAATCTAAGTTTTTGAACTATTGTAAAGTTTATTTGGGGTTCTTCGTGTAGCAAATTTCTAGCATCCAAATGAATGTTTTATGTAGCTGGCGTATTGATTAGGAAAGAACAAATCTAATCTTTAGTGACTTTAATCAAAAAGAATATAACATTTGAAAATTACCTATGATTTAATTCATGTGTATTTTTTTTAATTATTTTGGGTATTTGCTTTTAATTCACTGTGTATTATTCTATGTATCTATATACTACTTTACTAAGTCTAAGATATCCCAAATTCACACTGACCACTAGGGCAGACAAAGGAGACTGATGCTTTGTGTTTTCCGCCAATCAGATCCGACTGATCAGAAAATATTGGCAAATCCTGTAACATACCATACTTTTGGCTATAGGAATAAGCTTCTAAAACCAGTTAATAAACATTATAGAAAATAAATACATTAGACATTTCCTTTAACAACATCATTGTTTATTGCATTAAATAATTTCACACTCATGAATACAAGATTTCATATTCTACTAACAACAGCAACACTTTTTACACTTACTTCATGTAATATCATATGGAGTTATGCATCTACAGATATAATGTAACTTAAATTTTGAATTATATATAGTGATGTGTAATAACCAGTAAACATATTTTAACATTGATAAAACAAACAACAAATAAAAGCAGGAAAATAATCCAGCTACCAGAGCATTGAAAATAAGGCACATGGCAAGCAAATATAGTGATGATGACATACAAATATATCAGTCTGTTAGTCCCATAGTCTATTAGGCTGCCTTCACATTTGCGTTTGCAAGCGCAGTGTACCGAACACAGCCAAACGCTTGCGCACTGCGTTCCTGTGTTTAACTTGGGAACACATGTGCCTGCGTTTGGCTGTGTTCGGTTGAGTTTGCATTCAGATGCGCACAATTTGTGGGCCCTCCGAGCGCCCTCCGAACAATGCATGTTGCTTTTTTTGTGCAGTCGCAGGCGCTTGTTTTATCTGCAAGCAACTGCGAGCGCACAAAGAATGCAGAGAAGTCAATGGATCCGCAGTGTCCTCCGCATGACAGCGGATCACATTGAAATCTCTCCCGGTGGCCACTGGGAGATCAGCTAGAGCCTCCACTGATCTCCCGCTGGTGTCAGCGCGGGAGATTTGAAGAAACAGCTGATCTGACAGCTGTTAAATCTCCCGCACCAACACCGAATAGGTGAGGTCGGCGTGGGAGATTTGAAACAGCGATCAGCTGTTTCTTATCTCCTACACCGATATCACCCTATTTGGTGTCGGGGCGGGAGATTTAAACAGCTGTCAGATCAGCTGTTTCTTCAAATCTGCTGTGGCCGGGAGGAGGAGATCTCCACCGCTGTTCTCCTCCTCCTGGCCGCCCCCGAGACAGCTGATTGGCTGGCCAGGGTGCATACTAATGTGAACGCATGCAGAGATTCTCCGCTGCGTTCACATCAGTATGGGCTGCGTTTGCACTGTGTTTGCGTCTGCATGCCATACACATGCAGACACAAATGCAAATGTGAAGGCCGCTTTAGTAACACAAAGGTACTTAGTTAAGAGATTTAGGTCCAAGGAAAAAAACTAAGTCTGATGAGATCAGTGCTCTGGCTGGCAATGCCAGTACACTGAACAAGCAAACGTCATGTGAAAGTCATCTCTTCAGTGTACTAGTGCTGCTGGCTGATGCACTGATCTCATCAGACTTTGTTTTTTCCATTGGACCTATGTCTATTAACCACATACATTTGTGTTACTAATGGACTATGGCACTAACGAACTGACATAGTTGAATTTCAACATTTCTGCAACTGCACACTATCCACCTTATGTTAAACGCTCTTACTGGGGCTCTTTGGACAGGAGTCAGGTGTTTTTGGATGCCTCTGTAGTAGCTGGATTATTGTTATTCGACTTTTACTTGTCATTTGCTTTATTACTCAATTATATCTGTACTTTCATTTATGATTTATCAATTAACATATGTATAATGCTAGTAAAACCTGTCATTTTAACCCATTAATACTTAGCGCAAATTACTCTTTGTTTAATGTCTATGTATGTTTTGCAATTGGTGGATTTTGCAGATTATTTGCTGCTTGTGTAACGTCTAATTAGCAGCAGTCTGTGGAATGTGTATTTTCTTGAATGAGTATTGCAGTATACTATGTATAAGGAAAACAACAAATCTGAATAAGAACAAATTATTAAATAAACAAAAATTATATTTTGATGTCGAATTCTTGATGAATCAGACAGACTATGGCAATGTTCACAAATTGAGTATTTGATCGGTATTTTACATCATTATTTTTCATCAATATTTATAACTAGGGACAAGCCCGTGGACGTTCGGGTTCTGGGGGTTCAGACGATCTTTATAAAAGTTCTTTTCTGGACCCAAAGTTGACCCAAACCTCATTGGAAATGACTGATTAGGCAGTTCTGCTCTCGACCCATATACTGCCAGCCATAAGCAAAGAACTACTGGGGGGAGAGCAGGATTTTGTCTTCTTTTTTTTTAACATACACTAAATCTGAATACTCTGCTCTTACTCCCAGTATGAACCATTCAAACACCACAAGTGGTTCGCATTGGGCTGAGCACTGAGGGTACCCAAGCACAGTCATGCTCGCTTCAGTGATTTGTGTACGTAATTCACCCAAACTCCAAATGCGAAGACTGATAATTTTTGTAAAGTCTGTGTTCAGTACGAACACCAAGTCCGGTTTGCTCATCCCTATTTGTAAGCCAAAACAAGGAGAGAGCAAAAAATACAGAAGTGGTGCATGTGTTTCTATTATGCTTTTCCTCCGATTGTTCCAATCCTGATTTTGGCTTACAAATACTGTTGGAGAATACTGACCAAATACTGAACATGTGAACGTGATCTTAGTGTGCACAAAGAAATCTTGGATCCCATATGGATCATCCATATAGCATCCAATTTTTAAGAGTACATTTCCATTTTGAAAATAGGAAACTGTATCTAGTCTTGTAAATTGACTACCGATGTATACAGACACCCAGTGGATGACAATACAGATGAAAAAACGTTGCTTTTTTCCTAGATGAAACTCAAATTATTTTGTTATACACTCACATGAACTTATCTTAAAAACGAGTTAATATTTGCCATTGGCCAACCCCACTTGTAAGGTCAACAAATTTTACACAACAGACTTGATAAATTAAATAAACCCAATTAAACTTTCCTAAAAATGACACTTTGCACAGGATACATAATTGATTTCAATATTTAATAAGATATTACAGTAATTTGTAATTATAAGAGTCACCGATGTTCCTTGCAAAATAGTAAACACATATACTTATTGTACAACATGTTACAAGCTTGTTGAAAAGATCCTAGAGAATATTTATAAGTGCACATTTGTTTATTAAGAGTAAGTGATATTTCGCAGTATACCAATTTATTAGCTTTACACATTTCAGCAAAGAAACAGAACTTTGATTACGATCATATTATATGTACATTTTATTAAATAAAATCTACCTTTTTAAAACAAATAAGTGCAGGAAAACTTTATTAAACAGACATTTAAGATGTAATATAAATTACAAGGTATATCAGATTACAATAATTACATTGATTTCTGTTTAACAATAATATGACAGAATTGTTTATATACAAATTAATAGTTATGCAACTCTAAGTTCTTAATTAATGATTGGAACACTAATGTATACACTGTGGATGATAATAATAGGTGGAAGTAGCAGTAATAGTAGTAGTAATAGCAGTATTGTTCTTTGTTTCACCAACCAGAATAATCAAAAAGATATAAGACTATATCACTACACCAAAAAAAAGACAAAAAAACATATATGTATATATATATTATATATATATATATATATATATATATATATATATACATATATATATCCTAATGAAATAGTGGAGGTTAACACCCAATTGATGCATACGGTGTCCCCTATTCAACTTTGATTGACTCAAGTAGTCCCAAATACTCCATAAATAGAGAAATGGAAACAACAGAGGTCTAAACAACACACATGAGCAAGTTTAAAAAATACATATTTTCCACTGCATCAGGGTTTTGTCAAGGTAAGTAAAATAGTATCATCAGCTCCGTTGATCAGCCACAGACATAGTTAACATCCTACAGAAATCATGTGATTAATACAGTGGAATATGACTTGTCCACAATCTGAGAGTATACATAGTAACAAAAACATTCAAGAATACATATAATATTGTTCCTTATAACTATTTCATATTGGGGTCACTGTAAATAAACCTGTCACATTGAAAAGTTATTTTAATATTAAGGCAGTATATACTAAATACTAAGAAGACCTGCCATATTAGGTGCATTAAAATGTGAAGCGCTTTATGGTGAAGGAGGTCTTTGGTGTAGTTTGCCACGGGGTGTAGGAAATTTAGATTATTTCTCTAACTTTATGATGTTTTTAGCTTGATATATTGATATATCTTTCTGACTGAGCGACTGACAGCATTCTCCATATATCTGTAGATATAAATACACATCAGTCACTCATTAATACTGCCCACTTGACTGACAATGAGCAGAGATATGAATGAATTAAAACCAAGTTATACTGAATCTTTCCTTACTAATCTTCAGGGTGGGCCATTTATGTGGATGCACCTAATTATAATGGGAATTGTTGGTGATATCAACTTCCTCTTTGTTGGAACACAAAAATTGATGGTATTGTGTGGTATATGGGGTACAAAGATAGTGGGGCCATTCTATATCAATAGAAACCTCAATGCCACTAGATATCTGAGCCATGTAGCAATTTCAGGTATCCAGTGGCATTGAGGTTTCCATTGATGAAGAATGGCCCCACTATCTTTGTAGCCCCTATACAGTCTTGGAGGGATCTATCCACTGTGGGTTAGTGTCAGACGAATAGCGGTGGTTTTGTTTGTTAACTTAACCATTCACAAAAAAGTTTGCCTTATCACTCATCTGAAGGCAATTGTCTATGCTGTGAATATACGAGATGTGCAGCATCTGAAATAATGGATACTGGACGCCAGTGGTAGCATTTCTTCTGCGGTGTTGCTATCAGTGTGTCAAGAATGGGAGAAGAGGGTTGCATTGACAATCAAACAAAATTGGCAGCACTTTGAACACATTTCATAAGTGGTCATAAACTTGTAAATAATTCTTGAAAGAATAACGCTACGTTAAAACCAAACACACCATTGTTTACCTTATGACATTTTGATGTGTCACATGACCCTCTTCCCATTGAAAAAAATAAAGTTGGATCCAAAATGGCCAACTTCAAAATGGCCACCATGGTCACCACCCATCTAGAAACGTTTTCGCCCTCCCATATACTAATGTGCCATAAACAGGAAGTTGATATCACCAACCATTCCCATTTTATTTAGGTGCATATAAATTGCCCACCCTCTATATATCACCATGTTCAGCTTCTTCCACTGCATACCATGATGTCTAACAATTGGATTGTTTTATCAATGTGACAGGTTCACTTTAAAGCAATATTATTTATATTGCTTATTGTATTATTTCAATATATTACCTACACCAAAAAGCTTGCAATATTACTTTCAACAGTGGCAGAAAAGATGACAGACAAATGGTAAGATTGAAAAATGATTGCTACTTATGATTGCTTTGGTGTCATGAGATATCTAAGCGCAGTAAGTTTTGCAGACGTGCAGTAAAGCGAACACTGTTAGGCTCAGGGAAGTTGTAAGCTACTCAACTAGTCTTCTGAAAAGCACTGTTGGGTGGCTTTTCTAGAAGAGGCCCTCACTCAGGGTTCTCTATCAATTAGGCTGGGGTCACACTGCTGTTAATAGCTGAATTTAAGGCTATGCGCTTCTGCAGAACGCTGTCCTTGGTAACCCGATGTGTTCCCTGGTTACCAAGAAGATGCAAAACTGCTTGGCGTCCGCTTTTGCTGAGCGGACAGGGAAGCGCTGCCTGAAAGTCACCAAGGACAGTGTTCTGCAGAAGCAGCGGTGATTACCGCATATGCGCTGCAGGAAAAAAATCTAAGTTTTTAGCAGATGTCGGTAAAATCTGCTAAAAACAGTAGTGTGACCCAGCCTGAGTCCTAAAACAGGAGTCAATTTGTGGAGGACATCCTTGCTGTATATGATATATGTTCTAGAGTCCATATTTGTTTAGAGGACTGAGTGAGAGACTTACAGTTTTGCGAGATTCCTACCCACTATTCCAATCTCCCTTCTTCCTATGCTGGTATTGATAACCAATGGCAGTGGCACTGTATATCCTTATACATATGTGCCTTTTATTATTTCTTGGTGCTTCTGATTACAAACTGTTGGTTATTTCTTCCAGTCAAGGTGGTTTTCTCTTGAATTGTACATTGCATGCACATCCCAGGTTATGTGTTAGTAAGTTAGTGAATTCCATGCTGTAGACCAAGGGTCTCAAACTCCAGGTGTCGAAGGCCACACACAGTGCAGGTTTTCAGGATTTCATTAGAATTTGACAGTTGGTCATTTGAATACCAACTGTCAAATGTTATGGAAATCCTGAATACCTGCACTGTGTGCGGCCCTCAAGGCCTGGAGGAGTTTGAGAACCCTGCTGTAGACGATTTGAATCAATAGTAGCTTATAATCACTACTTTACTACTAGTATTGACTTGGATTCGCTCAAGTCCTTGAATTGCTAGATTGTTAAATATGTTAGAAACATTCAGTCCAGAAGACATAAAGCAAGGCAAGTATTACATTAATCCACGTAATAAGGACATCCATGCAATACATTTCAACTTCTACGAAGGGCAGCATATGTTTCAGTAGAATAATTAGAGTAAAGGTAAACAACTCATGGTCCTTTATTGGCTGTATAACTTAATGTCCAAGCTATGCTCGACGGATGGGGCACAATCTGAATATGGTCTTCCCGTAAGCATAAATCTAGGATCTTTGCTAAAAGTGGCATCCTGTACACACAGTTCTACAGCCAATAATGTTCCTTAGCTCTAAGGAAAATATTTCATTTTTTTTACTTTAATTTGTTTTGGAAAAAGAAGACAATTTGTACTTATTCTTTCACCTCATCATATTATATATTTTTTTGCCATTATTTTAAAATTATTCAATTTTAAGAAGTAGGTATGCCTGCAATCATTGTCTATTAATAGTATGTTGAATCACAAATATAAAGTTAAGTTGTTTTGTAAAATTTAAGTAATTTATAGATATGTTTACTTGAGAAGAATCAAATGTATAGAGGCTGCAGTGGTAGCATTATGTTCTAAGCTACAAAAGTGGACATATAATCCTTTATGCCTGCAATAAGGGGGAAGCGCGGTAATATGATGGGGTCATGTTAGCTTTCATATTTCCATGTTACAACTATCACATTCTTGAAATTAACTTTTTTAGATTAAATACATAGATAACCTACCATTATTAGGTACATTAGAATGTGAAGCGCTTTATAGTTAGGGTGAAGGTCTTTTGTATAGTTTGCATGGGGTATAGGAAGTTTAGGTTATTTCTCTAACTTTATAATGTTTTTAGCTTTTTATATGATATATCTTACTATTCATTCAAATACATGCATTCATTATAGATAAAACTGAAACATCATCAAAGTCAACATTTCTATGACCACAGATGGTAGTCTTTGATTACTAGACTTCTTTCTCTACTTCTTTAGAGAACCGGAGAGGATGTATTGCAATAATAAATTAAAAAACTTTTTAAATTTCAAAAGAAAAGTACTTAAAACCATCTGATTTCTGAACTTTTTCAATATATGTAGCTCCCATAGTCCAAACTAGAACCATAAGAGAACAGGAGAAAAAATCCTATTTAAAATGAAATTGAATTTTGAGATTATATGAATTTCACATTATAAAGTGAAATTCAACATAACACTGAATGTACTGTAATATCCATCAAAATGAGTACATGTCCTCGTTCCTAAGACTTATTTGAGAATTCTTATCTATCCATTTGAATATGTATCTTAGCTATTGTCTTCTTTTCCCAACATCACGATTTTGCTTTCATTGCCCAACAACAGCGTTAAAGGAACAGCAAACCTAACACAAAAGTTATTTTGGATAGAACAGGTAAAACAAAGCACCAATATATATGTAAACATGTCATATTAATGAAAATCTTACTTTATTAGGCAATCAACATTTTAGATGGGCTGTTCAAAGGGTTCATGGGTAATAATGTAATAATCTAGTTAATGATCTACTTTCAAGGAATGTGCATCTGCATTATTCTCCTTCTCCCAGAATCTCTCCATGTCTTCAAAGGGCCAAATAATAAATATTTTAAAGTTGAATATCATGTTTACTGATACCATAGCTTGGTATTTACCATAATAGTATAAAATTAGTGCCATAAGACATAATAATATACCTTTAGCATAGATAACAAACATAAAAGTAAGTCATTTTGATAATGGTTATACTTTATGTTTACATATATATCTGTGAATTCTCTATTTTACCTTAAATAAATCAGTATTTTAGGTTTAGAGAACCTTAAAGCACCACTGCAGCATTTTGTTTTGCTTCCTATTTTGCTCAAGAGTGGTGTCACTAATGTTTAGTCTCTGCAGGCAGTTCCAAACCTACCAGCCGCCATTGTAATTTGATATCAGTGCTTCCGGTTGTTTCTTGCAGATGCTGACCTGCTGGATCCCTCCAGTGTTTGCTGGGCAATCCAGAGGTCACTTCTCAATGTCAGTCTATGAGGGCCAGAACAAGGCATTAAGAGCTTGTGACCTTTACTTCTGACTTCTGATGAGTTAGAAGTTGTTGTTACATGATGATATAATGAAACCAGAGCAATGCCTTGAAAAGCTGAAGCTGATGGGTGGGGCGTATAATAGTGGATGCAGGGACTTTACACTAGTAGCATCACTTCTGCTTTGCAATAAAAAAAGAAACACTGGAGCAGTGATTAAGCAAAGAGGCTCCGGAGAACCCATAGAACAAGACAATGATCACAAGCCATTGGAGCAACCAGAAGGAAACAATGTTGAAAACACTTTGAATATACCTAAAAAGAAAAAAAAAGCCTTATTTAATCATGGTTATTGGGTTTTTTTGTGCTTTAATGCACTATGTTAAAATTTCCATGTAAGAAGGAAAAAGCACAATGATTTAACATTGTTAAAATGACCTAATTATCAGGAATGACCTAGTGCTTTCTTGAAAATGTATAGGAAGAATATATGGATGATTTCCTCCCTTGGGCCTTCACCATTATAACAAAAGCAATTCCCATTGCTCACTCAATAACCAGAATCTCTTTGACAAAATAATTCTATGCGTAAAATGTTGGGTATCTAAGAATTAATTATCAGTTGTATAAATTATTCAATTAATAATTCAAAAAATACATGTAACCTTATTGGTTGCACCCATGGTGGATTATGTTAGAATAGCACACTGTTAGTATAGAGGTTAATAAAGATTAGGGCTTTAGTAAGTTAATAGAGATTTGTTAGAATGTTGTATTATTAGTTCTTTATTAGTCAGTAATATTAATCAGATACATTCATAGCAGAATTAGTACAAAACATGGTTAAAATTGTTAGTCATGCTTACAGATTCAATTCTGTCATGGAATCTAAATTAACATACAAAAAAGGTTCAAATGCAACAAAATGTATTTGGAACTATTGAACTTTTAGAGTTCCAAGACTTTCCAATAATGAACCAAGATAATAATAATAATAATAATAATAATAAGGGAACTTTAGTTATTAAGTGTACATATATTTCACATTTTAAAATATTTATTTCCATTTGATGCATGAAATAATGCCATGACAGAAGTGTGCTGTAGATTAAAATTGCACCATAATCACCATAGATAACTGTTAGAAATCTGTTAGTATTAAACGCATTTCAAATGTTAAGACATACAGTGCATCAGTCGGTCAGTAATCTTATTATGGTTTCAATGTCGTAAATAATATTATTTAACATGACAATTTTATAGTTCAATGCCTGCAACTTAGCTCTTTCACAAATTAAAACCTAGTTACCTACAATTATAAACTTATCAATACTTACGTGTTCTTGAAACAAGTACTTTGTCTAGAGGCTAATCTAAATAAGAGGAGTAGCATATGTCTATAGCTTATCATACTCAAGTAGCGTGAGTGAATTAGTGAAGGATATGAGTCCACAAATTTACACAATGTAAAGAAGAGTCACTAGTGTCACTTCAGAGACAACATCAAGCAGGTATTACAGAGTTATTAGCACTTATAGGCATTTCTACCATTTTTGTCGTTAGAGTAGTTTTGCACATGATTAGACAGAATATTGAAAAACCTTCTCTTAACCAGATACATTTAGAATAGTAAAAATTCCGGATCAGCCAAGGAATGTTACGCAATTCTAAAAAGATTTGTTGCAATGCGAGTCCCACTTTCTTTCCCAAGTCCTGTCTTTTCTGCACAGTACAGTCATATGATTTCCTCAACATGTTTGTTCTCAGCACGCAGACAACTAATAGTGTGTAAGGCAGAAACCTGCTGCCATTTGCCCCAGCTGGCAACAACATTCAAGCAAATGAAAATGGCTTTGAGCATTATTATAGAAAGTGTGCTGCTGTGCATGTTTTCAGTTTCTCCTTCTGTTAAACTCTTTTTACCTTTTCCTAAATACAGCTCAATCCCCATGCTCAGCTGTTCTTGTGTTAAGTGCTATATTTTACTACTAAGCCTGATTTGTATTTCCAGTCACTTACAAATGTTATCTGCTAAGCTCCAGGAGTAATTCAATAATTTCTACTATTTTCTATGAGTGCAAACGACAAAGATAAGTCACCAAGTGGCTTGAATGTGGGCTAAAGCTTGAAAATGGATAGCAGAACAACTAATCAACCTCATAGAAAACAATAGAAAAAACATGCCGTTCTCATAATTAATATCTATTGAACAATGACAGCCATTCACCTGGACATCTGGTGGGTATGGTAACCTGACTGGGCCAAATGCAGTCACTTCAAACAAATGGCATAATGACTTGTTCTTGTAGTTCTACATTTTTAGTTTAGCTGTAATAATATATTATGGTTTAAACATTTTTCAGCTAAGTATTTTATGATTAAGGCCAAATCAATGCATAGATCAAAAAAGAAGAGACAAAGAGATGGTGTGAGAATTACAATCAGCAACGCTGGAATTTGTATAACCTTAGATACAAGACAAACCACTAATTAGTTTCTTTACATAATTGGAAATTGTGCAATATATTATCACACACATAGGAGGGTTTTGACCTATCGTGTTTTGTATCCATTAACATATAGAGGAGACAACACAAAAATCAGCATACGGCTCTTATCATATTTGTGTTGGTGGCTCTGATTGGAGGCACAAATTTGGTTATATTTGATTTGTAGAATAGAAACATTCAGCAACAGAATCCACTGGGGACCATTGAGTGTTATTGGTATCTATCTCTTGACAACATGAATTGAACAGACCGTTACTAGGAACACTCAAGAAACAACTGGGGGTGCATTCCATGTCACCGGGAGTCTTTTTGGTGTTTTCTATATCCTGTGCCAAGTATTGTCCCCTTAGGCTTTGCACTAGGTAGACTTCAGTGTATCAGTTTTGCCCAGAGTGTTCCTTAAAAAAAAAGAATTGAAATAAGGATATTCAAGTTCCAGCACATAAGGTGACTAAACCTATAATACAATAAAAAAGGCCTCAAGTAACAATAATGCATTTTAACATCTAACTTAAAAAGTAAGTCTGCATTGAAAGTTTCTATCAAGACAAAACTATGTTTTTAGTTTTATTCTACATATACTCTCCATTTTATTATATTTTTTCAACTTGGAAATTTTTTTAGAAAAAAAAAATGATCACTGATATTCGAGATTATTGTAAAACTGTACAAAATATCTGAATTAGTATGTGTGATATATCATAAGGTGTAAGGTCAATTGCTATTCTGGAACACTTTAGTCAAAATGGTTACTGCCATTACTTGGTAGTATTTCATTATATTATTATATTGAATATATTATTCAACTTTTATCAAATTATGTATGCAAAGGAATCAATGTATAATATATTTGACTGTTCATAGTGATTACTATTAGTGGCCTAATAGACATGACAAATCTGAAATACATTTTAGTATCCCTGATGGGTAACTTTTCTAAATGTAGTAATGAATGTTATCGACGTGGCTCTTTTTTAGGACCTTGCTTGTATTTTAGGTTTAGTCACTCCTTTAAAAACAGTGTTCATACTTTAATGTTATATCAACCGGCTTCTCAACATATAGTTGACAACTTTTCTACACATTAGTCTGTTAAAATAATGAGGTAGAAATATATGTTCATTCATGACTTAACAGTAAACATTTCATTAGGTGACTTTAGAGTATGTAATTTACCATTACTGCCAAAGTATCTTAAGTGAAAATTACAAATCTCACATTTTTAGTTCTATTGCTTATGGCAATAACAGCTTGTTCACGAGCCATATATTAAGTGCCAATAATGGGATCAGCTCCAATCTTGGAAGGTAAGCAAATGCTTTTTCTTAAGAGTCTGGAGAAAAGGATTTTGTGATCCCTCAGAATAGAATTCATTCCTTGTCTTTTCACTAAGCATATGGCTCATTCATGGCTTAGTTTGCACAAGTATCGACAGTAAGAATTTTCTGTCGAGGTTGAAAATATGATCTATTTATACCGCTTTTCATCTAAATATTTAAAAAAATTTGATTAATTATGCCTAAAGGTGCATTCATGCTGCATGTTTATAGTGCAGTCTAAACAGGTTGACCATCACCCAGCAAATGAGTGATACGCTCATTTGTCGGATGAAATGATCTTTTGATTTACAGAAAAGAGCATAATTCATGGCAGCACATTGTTCTTCGCAAACAGGACCTGTGCTGTCAAAAACAATGCCTGCCTACGCACACTGAACAATCTGTTACCGATTGTTTAGTGCTCATCTCAAGTACGTTCGGCATATGTAAGCAGACTAGCAAGTGTAAATATAAAGCAAGCGGACCAAGGGTTCGAACTAGACATAGTAGGTCACAGGATACAACTATTATTTTCACTGGTATCATAGAGGATATGTATGAACTCGTCCGCCTGAGACTAGCATATCTAGTTAGTTGCTGTCTTTTAACATTGCATATTGCGAATTGTAATAGGACCATTGGACAAACGTGGCCTCTATTCTGTTCTCTGCTGGCAGATTAGCAAAAAATCAGTTCAGGATTCAAATTAAGATTTATTGTTAGGACTCATCATAACTAGTTATGAGCAAGCACTAAAGTGCTCGATTACTCGTTACTCGAATTGAGCCACTTTAATGCTCTGACGTGCTCGACTTGAGTAACATTTAAATGGTAGTTAGTAAGGGACAGTCCGGCTCTCCGCTTGCATACACCCAACCAAAAACAAAACATTTCTGGGTAAGGGTGGGTAAGTTTTTTTTTTGGGTACACTGCAACTGGACATGTTGCTTATAAGCATTCAGAGAGCCATTCAGAGACTGCAAGCTGCCATCACTTGGGCGTCGGCTTCTATTATTTACTAAAGAGAGCTTGCTCTTGTGATCATTTCCAAACATCCGAGCACCTGCAATACTTGATCAAGTGCCGAGCATGCTCCCTCGTCATTAATCACAACCTGCTCATTACACATTTTGTCAAAAAATTGACATCGAACTACTAAACTGGGAGCAGAGAAAGGGACTGAACCTAACCTTTAACCTTCCTCATTTGGTACCTCCATACTGAAAAAAATAGATACTTTCAAAGTACTAACATTATATTAATTCCAAAAAGCTTCTATTCATCCTTCATCAGCTGCGTGAGAAAATTGCTGTTTATTTAAAAGCCATTAATGTGCTTTCCATTAATCTTTGCAGATGCATTGCGGCTTAGTGACAATGCCTTTCATCCAGGTATTGCACAATCTAACCGGATTACAGCTGCTGTTTATCTAAGTCTTATACATGCATTTTTGAAGAATTAAAATCATCCTGAGGGACAGTTTAAACTAATCGCATGTTTATTTTGTAGAGTATATAAACATGCATGAAACTCTTTATTACTTTAAATGAATCACACAATTGAAGACATAAGAATATTTAGGCTCATTCAGGTACAGTAGCTTTTCAGTGGAGATCACAAATTACAATATTACAATATTTTATTCAATTAAAAACAATTTTGTGAATATCCATTATTTAAGAATGAGGATAACAGGTATCCTGGACTGAAAACAATAAGGTTAGTATTTTAAAAGAATATTCCAGTATAGCAATGTATTGTTAAGCAGGTAAATCCTTAGATTTTCCCATACTTGGACAAATTAAATTATACTTGGTCTTAATCTCTAAATCCAAATCTTGAAGACTGTCGTTATGTTTTTTATTTGTGAAGTATTCCTCCACATTACCCTCAAGACATGAGTTCCTACTCTTCAGACTAATTCCACCCCACTGTCATCATTTGAAAGTAAACTACTTTGGAGCAAATCTGTGCTCTCCTGAGAAAAGCAGTATGTCTGGATGAGCCGGTAACCTTACTTATAGGAGTATTTTCTAAATTTCTCAAGCTATAATCTTACAGCAATGGAGAAATGAATCTCTTCTTATACAGAATAGTATTCCATTCCATTGCAAGATTCTGTCATCCCCAGGCACTTAATATTCCTGAAATACTAAAAAAGGGAAACACATATATAATATAATCTTGTCATACAAAATTTCAAGTTGTATATATCTTAAGTGCCCATGTGGATAACAGAAGGAGATCAACATTTGGATCAATGTGTCTTACATGGAATAGCTTGAGAAGTCACACATGTAGATTAGCTTCTACCTATAGTAGGTCTTTAGTATCTTACCTGTTTCAAAGAAAATTTGTGTTTGGTGCATATTGTGACCAATGAAAGTCTGGAAAGCCAAACAGATTGTTTGCAATGGGCAACGCAAACACTTTTTGTATGACTCAGTTTGGATAAACAAGGCCAAATATCTCTATATAATGCCAATATGTTCATTACAAAGAAAGGAGAACATAAGAATAGTATGATAACACCTTGGATCAACAATTGTCTTTGTTATAACTAGTAAAATGACAATCGTTAAAAGGTCCTCCTTGAAAACTTAACGTTTTCGATCCTTTTGAATGCAGAACACATGGATGTTACATCTACTATATAAGAAAATTGGGTTTTACACATACGTTGAAGTGTTGTATAATGCGCCTTTGCCCTATATTTTTAAATATGTTGAGACTATATTATAGGATAGGTTGGTCCAATGAATGGCATCATACTATAAACACTTTCTTTGCTCATAAGCTAAGAACTGCACATGAAAGCTAATATTAGTTTTTACATAAGCATGCAGTATGTTAATAATGACATATCCCACATGACATGTTAAGATGTACTGAGGGTTTACAAGAATATACACCAGAGTACATAGTATTTGAGCAAAGTACCTGAAAACATACAACATCTTAAACAAGAAAAAAAATCAATGATAGATGTTTATTAGAAAGACCCAATGAGTCCTGTAATGACTGAGCATAAATCTCCATATTGGTTTGTATTGGAGATTTCCGCCAATCACATAGAATAAAGACAACCTTCCATTCCAAGATGAGAATCTTACAACAATCATTAGCAAAGCAATTTATGGTTAGAGTCAGACAGGGTAATACACTGATAGTATATCAAGTGTGTCATGCTGTAGATTAGTAGAAGATCAATTGATAGGTTAATTGCAGATGCTCTCGGTGGAGCCTTCGGCATGCATCGGAAGTTAGTAGGTATTAGTCATTTTCTGTACAAATATTTTCAGCATTGCCTTTTATATTATGAAGCGTTATGCGTGCATTTTGCATTAGTATTATTGTCACAAAGTCGGAACTATTTAATAGGATAGTTTTTCTCTATGTTTTTTGCATGCATATAGGTTTTTCGGAAAAGAAAAAAGGACGACATGCAAGATTTTCTAGTCGGATGGAGGAAATATATTTTGTTCCACAAAGAATTAGAAAGCACAGATTGAAATTTAACTTCTAAGGTGGACTAAAGCAAAATACTGTTTTCCACAACACAGTAGAACATCAGGGCAAGTTACTCTAGTTACTAAACATTGGTTTGCAGTCAGAGGAAAGACATGATTTCTGGGTTTTAGATTCAGAATTTAATGTAATAAACCTTGATGGTTTCAACAACATACACGGGTAATGACTGCCTATGGGTAATGGTTCTCAAGATCTTTGCCAGTCAAGTCATTTAGGCCTCTGAGGCTATAGCTTACATTGTCTATGCTCTTGAAATGTGTAAGTATCCAATCAATTTACTGGCTTTAGCAATAAATATGTGACAAGGCAAAGGACTTTTCTGCCAGTACTCCATGGTAGGTATATCGGAGGCTATGTATGAAGCAGATGAATGAAAAATCTCCTATACAGACTAGATCTCCACAAGATTTGGTGACAAGGTTAGTTAATAGATAGTGGATACAATTCTGTTGTATTTTAATCATGCAATTATAATAAATATGGTATAACACTGTGAAATGTGCTATCTATCTGTGATTTGGGCCTAAACACTTTAAATAGCAGACTGGCCAACAAGACAACCAAAGAATCATCAGGTATTCTCATATGGTAACAAATCCATGCTATAACTCATGGGGTCCAGTAGGGGGCAAACGTTACTGGTGCCAACCTTTGCGCAGCTCAGGGGTTGCTGATATTTATCACATTTTTTGCTTATTTCGCAATTCAAATGTGTTGTGTAAAGATGATGGGTGAGTACTTAGAATAATCTTTTGCTGTGGTCATGTTAGCCAATTTACCATAAAAAATCTTCATACATAGCCTCATTGAAAGTAAACATATACACAGTAATAACCCTGATTAATAATAATAATAATAATAGGAGTATGTTAAAGGGAACCTGTCACCAGGACAGGCCCCTTCACATGTGTACATCTGTAAGAAGAATTACTGGTGCTTGAACTAGTAGGTGCAATTGTGCATGCTAAACTTCCTCCAATATGTAGATGACAAAAATGGCTAAATTCAGATATTAACCAGAGCCAAGAGATCTTACTTGAAACACTGCTCAACAGCCATAATGGCTAGGAAACAAGCAGTATCTTACTTCTTAGGAGTCAAGTGGTTGGATCTTACTTCTTATTTGGCACTTGTTGAGCCATGTAGGGGGTGTAATTGCACATACTGGTTCAGCTTTGATTGGGCATCTTTCAAGTGCCCTATCCTGGTGACAGTTTCTCTTTAAACGATGTACTTTTCGTTTGGACTCTCGGTAAACTGAAACCTTGTTCAATTATCAGCGTGAGTAGCACAGAACTGTTTCAGTACGTTAGTGTGTTAAATACTGTTAGTGCAGTTAGTAGTTAAGAATGTTAGTAAATGAGCATTGCAGACTCCAGATCATTTCCTCTGAGTATTCACACTCAGTCGAATCACATCACCAGACAATTGAGAAGACAGAACAGGCAGTTCATGTTAGTGAGTTTGATATTACAAGTTAGTAGTAAAAAGAGAAAAACGGGCAGAGTCAGTAACTGGAACAGTTTGCTGTGTCTCTGCATGGTTAGTAGAAAGTGAGGTTAGTACAGCATGCTTTAGTTCCTGGTTAGTTTGGTTAGTTATATTAAGTGGTGTTAGTTTTAACCAAAGCTGTAGACTCAGTTATTGCATTTACTGTGTGTCTGCAGTTGTTAGTATGTTAATACACATGCAGTTGGTCACCAATAATACGACTGGGATGCACACATAGACTGGTAACAACAGACAATAAAGTCAATTGATTGACATAACATTTTTTTACAGTCGTTACATCAATCTTGGGAACCTTTAGTTATAACTCATAAGAAGTTAGCGAACCTTTTCCTTCATGTGGTTTCCTTAAAGGCCTGCCATTCCCTATACATCATAAATGCTCGTAATGAGAAAATATGAAGAACACATTCAGAGTTCACATTCACATGTGCTATTAGAAGAAATTTTCAATAACCACTGTGATATAAAAAAAGAGCTCTCATATATTCATATATATCACATTTTGCTTGCAATTGCCTACTGGATGATCTGTTTTTATATCACTGTGCCATTCTTAGATTCAATGACTACAACATAGACAACGGTATCATTGATTTGGCCTCAATCATTTGTATCTCTCTTATAATGGTAAAACATTAAGTTACTTCAAGTAAAAAGAGTTTTCCACAAGGAGGAAAGAACATGCACGTCAACATACTCAGAAGGGCTTATCTTAGAGTTCCGTCACTACATGACCATCAATTTCAATAAATGTGGTGTAAGTTGAATGGGAAATGTTAATTGGAGCAATGAACCATGTAGTATGTGAATATGATGTCATATCATCTCAAGGTCTGCTAACCATATTAGCTTCCAATCAGGCTGGAAGTGACCTATATCCTGCACATGTATCTCTATCATCTCATCACATTTCCACAACCTTGATTTCAGGTTTTCAGTTTCACGTCTACATCCATTTCTAACTGTTTAAAAATAACTTTCAATTTGAAATTCAAACACAATATATCCTGAGGTAATGAGT
This sequence comes from Allobates femoralis, assembly GCA_033576535.1. Taxonomy (NCBI): domain Eukaryota; kingdom Metazoa; phylum Chordata; class Amphibia; order Anura; family Aromobatidae; genus Allobates; species Allobates femoralis. The sequence goes on from JARQOC010000003.1 coordinate 624,706,456, forward strand.
CGTACTACTGAATAGATTACCAGAGCCATAAGTGGCAATTATTTCAAAATGTGTAATTCACCATACTTATCATTGCAGAGATTATAGTGGTGAGGAACTTGTATATCTCCTAATGACATTTCTCGTACATTGAAGAGTCTAAAGTGCTCAAGAGCAAAACCCTGAGGTAATGGCTTCTTTTCTGTAATACTGCCTTGAAAATGTCATTTTTTACAGCACATTCATACACCCACAAGTTAGAGGGTTGAAAGTGCAAAAGAACAGTGCCCTGAATGACAGCATATTAGACAGCTACCTGTAATTGCCATATTCACAGCATGATCATTGACAATTTTGTTATAACCTTCAGGTACTACAGAATCATTAAAGTCAGCAGAGAAGAGACAAATAGGTCATTGGAGATCCAACCTATACAGAATATATTACCCAGGGGCAAACATATCATTAGTGCAGCCGCACAGGGGTCCAAGAGGTAAGGGCGCCCCTTCCATCTCAAAATCAGGAGGATAAATGCATTACGATGAGCTATTGGACTACCCTTTCTTGTCTGTGTCCACCAGTGAAATTGCCTTTTATAGTCACTTTAAAGAATAGACTCCCATGTTACTATTATTTCCTTAAAATACAATTATATTGCCATAAATCAATATTCTCCATTAACACCATTTTTAGCAGCCGATATGTCAGTAAGTCATATACTGGTTCCTACCTGTAGTCACTATCACGTTCCCTCATAGATCATTTTACTTACTATATAAATATATTGATTTGCTTTAAAATTAATTTCCAACACAATTCACCACATATTCACCCATAAACTAGCCAATAAACAGAATAAATGGATAGATATCCAACTTCATCTTCAAAGTAGACTATACTGGCCAGATATGAGATTAGAAAGCAGAAGCTCTTAGGGAATAGATACATCCCATTTCCAGTCCATTCTCTCCCCCGTACACAATATTAAAGCTCTTGATATAAATGTAACATTAAAGCCATGTTCTAATAAGCTACATCCAGTCATTGTAATTATCCCTTGCCTGAAATCTCTATTAGATGTTCTTTGATATCTTTCAAAGTGCTTTGGCATTAACATACAATGGCCAAGGACCTTCCTTTAATAATCACTATGGATGAACCATCTCCATCAACCTCACAGGAAGCTAAGTACAGCTAACTACTTTATTGTACGCAGCAGATGAGTAATCTACTAATTCAAGCATAATAAAAAATAAACAATCACATAAGAGCAGATGACATTGGAGAGGTAATTAGCTTAATTGTCTTTAAGCATCAAAGGAGTGTGAAAGCTTATTTCGGAAAGGAATATGCATTCCGATTTCTAGTTGCTAATTATTCCCATAAAGAAAACTGCATTTTCCAAGATAATCTGCTCAAACAAAACATCTGCAGATCATTTGGAAGCACAGAAAGGTTCTGAAAGTCACAAAGCACCTTGTAAAATAAAAGGGAAAAATGCGAGATAAAAAATAAAATGGCCTTTTCTTCAACAAAACGTATTGTGTTTCAAGGTTAGGATGAGAATAAACGCGAGATGGGATTGGTTTAGAACATATTGCGAGAAATGTTAATAAAGAAATAATGCTTGGCATGTATTAGTAAATGGTAAATGATCAAGGCTGTGGAAAATGTTCAAACATCTACATGTATCTGGTGAAATCTACATCCCGCACTTACTTTTGATCAAGTTTCAATTATTTCTAAACAACCATTAACTTTTAAGTCTATTCCAACTTTTTAGAACACTAAAAGATATGTATGACACTAGATACGAAATGATTTCTGGTTATATATTACATTCATTGGTGCAACCTGTGCCATTGCACAGGGACTCCAAGATGTAAGGGGGCCCATTTCTATCTCCAAATCAGGAGGAATTGTGCATTATGATGAGCTCTTGGGCTGCAAAGGGCCCATATATTGTTCTCACACAGGGGCCCCGTTCTGCTGTGTCTGCCAGTGAAATCAAGGGCTGACTGACTACAATGGACAGCAATGCTGGAAGTATGGGGAAATAAAGGAGCTTTGTACTTTTATTGACAGTGCTCCAACTTTGCCACATATATGTTAAAATTTGATCCTGAGGTCTGACCTCTCTAGGACCATGTCGGGCAGTGATTTTTTATAGCTGTATATGTATATACATATATATAGACATATATAGCAGTCAACGTGGATTTGATCAAGGTTGTAAAAGTGGCAGTTACCTTTTGCTGACCTTTGCTAGAGAAAACAATAGCCCTAAAATCTAAAATTAATGCTATAGTTGATATGGGCTGATATAGAATAAGCCTTGGGCCAAGGTTAATCCTTTGCATATGATTGCATAATTTCTTTGAAAACATTTTCTCCATAGAGGTTGGAATATGAATTTGCCTTAGTAAACTAACATACAGCCCTACTATAGCAGATCAACACTCAGAGACTAAATTTCCATATATACTGCATTACACCCCCTCATTTCCCAGCATACATCAAACGTATTCAGCAGCCTACATAATGTAACAATTTAATTTGGTATTCTTCATTTCCTTTTCTTGAGCTGAAATTGGTATTCCAGTTTTCAATCATGTACAAGAAGCCATCTGTGCAGGTCCTTATAATAAAATATCACTCTGGAGATGATCATGTTGTTGAGGTGTACTGTACGTGCAGAGTAACGGATCATGGCGTCTTCCCTGCATGCTGCAACACATTGATTTTTTGGGAAATAGCACTCCACAGACAACGCACTTATCTGAAAAGAATTGAAATAAATACATCATCAAATGCCGTTCAGTTGTGCCTGCAATGTTATGTACCAGTAATTCAATTCTGCTGCCTCCTAATTACATCTGGCCTCAAAACACATCTTAAATTCATGCTGATTGGCAAAGTAGGTGGCAGATCATTGTCACAAATTGTATACACTTGGGTCTTCAAGGCTTAAAGGATGATATTGATTAGTGCTTGTTGACATTCAGACAGAAGAAAAAAATAATTGGTTCTGCAGATTATCGTACCTTTGGTTCATTTCCTTGACACAAAGAAGGTGTGACATATGACTGCAGGTTTATATTTAGCTTTTCCTCATGATGAACTGACACTTTTTAAATTACCATTAAACATGTGATCTGGTGCAATTTAAAGCTGACAAGCAAATGATCGTTAGCTGATTAGTAAAATGTCGGCACTTAGTTAAAGCTGCAGTCTCGTTTATCGTTAGAAATGATGGAAGAATATTTTGCCTGCGCTATAACCTCGGTAGCTATTAAATCACTCTGCCGGCCTTTACAGCACCATTGCAGAAGCTTCATTAAAAATCTTCTGCTCAATTCACAAACTGTTTTCCAGTTGTCTGTATTAAAGTGAACCAGTCACCTATTTTGGGCATTATAAACTGTGCCCACCACCTTTAACATACTGTAATTGGGGTTCCTGTATCCCCTTTATATACCCAGACGTGCACTTGCATACCTCTTAAAACAACTTTTAATGTGTCCCATGCTTTATGTAAATTAGTTGTTAAGGGTCAGATGGGGTGCGGCACACTGTGGTCCTCGCCGCCTACCTCTTAGGAGGCACAGCCTCGAGGCGTGTCTAGCGTTACCCCTTGGGGGGCATGTCTGTGGTGGTTTTGTGATGGCAAAGATGAAGAAAATGAAATCTGAAAGGGTGGCGCTGGAGTTTTCTTATTACTAATGTGGATGGAAGCTAACCATTGTTCCAGCTGCCTGGGAGTCTTTTGAGTAATTGTGGTGGAGCTGCAATCCCTTCCCCTTCCTGTTTCCCATTTGAATAAGCAGGTCACTGTGCCCTATCAGCCGCATAGTGCCCAAAGTCTTGTGATATTCCACTGCCCAGGTGCGAGACTTAGGTCTTGAGAGACTTTGGGTGCTATGTGGCTGATAGGGCACAGTGAACCCCGCCACTGCACAGGCGTAAGACTTGTGAATGACATCACAGTCATTCATATACATTCACTCAGGAGGGGGTTTGCATTTTCATTGCAGGGGGCGGGTTTTACATAGAGCTAGGCAGCAAGGACCACAGTGTGCCGCACCCTATCTGACCCTTAACAACTCATTAACAAGCCATGTAGGACACATTAAAAGTTGTTTGCTGAGGTATGCAAGGGGACGTCTTGGATATGAGAGGTTACAGGAACTCCAATTACAGTATGTTAAGGGTGGTGGGCACAGTTTATAATGCCCAAAACAGGTGACAGGTTCATTTTAAGTTATAATAAATAAAACAAAAGTCACTCTTATTGAATTCAATGGTTTTATGTATCAGGTCATAGCAAATAAGAAAAACAGATGTGCCTTAGAAGGTCTTAAAATTAGATAAATACAACCTCAGATGAACTATAGCACATGAAATTTTACTCTGCATCATTATTATTTATCAAAAGCTGCATAAATAGCATGGGAAAATGTAAGTACAACCTTACTACTTCCATAGGAAGCTTTGAAGTCAAGCAACAGGCAGGTGCTGCTAATCAAATGACCTTAATTAATTTTTCATCTTAAATCAATTTTATTTTTCATATTAAATAAATGTAAATAAGCATGTTCATTGATTTTCTCCTTGTGTCATTTTCATTACAACAACTTAGCTATTGAACCTATTTTATGTCCAGGTGGTGGGCATTTTTATTGGCACATTTTTAATTTTATTGAATCATTAGCTGCAAACAAAATGTTTTTCTTCTCCATCAACATTTTTGGTGCAAACTTTGTGGTATTTCTTTAAGTTGCCTTGTTGGTGCGAGACTTTGTGGGTCAGTTCTTCTTGATCTATTCCTCCCCTGGCTGCTTTCCTTTAAATTTTGTGCTGCAGCCACCGCCATTGTCCCTGTGGCTGGGCCGTGTGTAGAGCTATGTTAACATTGTAGTTCAATCCATCAATAAAATGTATGTTTCAGGTAATATTTGTAGACAGAGTGTCTTCAAGAAAATGGCGCCAGAGATCGCGGTATGTGCACGTGCTGACTCTGGCACCCTTTTCTTGAAGACGCTGTGTCTGCAAATAACAAACTAATGACTGGTGATATTCACAGAGACAGTCTCTTCAATTAAATGGCACCGGAGTTTGCGGTATGTGCACATGCTGACTCTGGCACCATTTTATTGAAGAATTCAGCTACAATGTGGACATAGCACTGTGCATGCGCATGCGCAGGCCATCCCAGCTTTTGACAGAAGAATACGTTCAGCATTATATTAAAGATTATTTGTTACTCTTCATAAGAGTCTAGTTGTCCAAAGAAACAATCAGAGCACAGCTTTCCCTGTACCTCAGCTGCTTTCAATGCTGAAAAATGCAGCTGTTATAGGCAACTTGAAAAGTCTTTCTTTGAGGCAATTTTTATAAACGAGGCCCCAGTTACTTCTGCCAAGACTAACCTTTTTTTAAAAAAGAAAACAGGCCCTATGGTCAATCAAATGGTTCGATCCTGCCATCAGACAGAAGGACACGTTCAACATTAAATTATAGATACACACAAATTGTCCCTTCCGGGAGGAAGTAGACGAACTCTAGTGCCACCTATTGGAAGTAGCAATCCTAAAAGTCAAAATTGATTCTTTTATGAGCCTTTTAATATGACTAAGGATTTATACCAGATCAGAACCCCAATCTGCAGACCCTGGGTTTCAGGGGGATTGCCCCCCATTAGTGCAAAGTATGGGATCTGCTTTAGCTGTAAAAGGGGCTAAGGTAATAGCTACTCTCAGATTGGGGTTCTGATCTGGCATAAATCCTAAGTCATATTAAATGGCTTATAAAAGAATCAATTTTGATTTTTAGAATACCTACCTCTAATCGATGACACCAGAAGTCATGTATTTCCTCCGTGAAGAGACAATTTGCGGCTAAAAGTCTCCTCGCTGCTAGCCTGCAGGATGAATCTCTGAAAGGAGAATAGCTATTCCCTTAGACCATGATTATAAATACTCCTTGTCGCGATTTCCTGTGCGCTATGAAATAGCGCGAGATTTCAAGCTCTGGCACTTAGGTGCCGTTGGATGGGGAAAGATCCCTGTCAGGGTAATAGACGGTGATAGCCGTCTTTAGAACCAGACTGAGGTCTGCAAGGGTCGGTGGGTGACGCCTTGAAGTTCTGTGGAAAACGTAATTCTAATGTGACTGTAAACTTGGTGTAATGTCATATGGAATGTCATATAATGCAATGTAATGATGTGCTTATTATATGTGAAAATGTAAAGGGTGTTGTGTGTTACCAGTGGTTTATGGCATGAAAAATAAACTACTGTGTTATGTTACCCATTAAAAATGTAGTTGCTAATGTCATTTCCCCATGCCAAGCGAGTACCCCATGGGCGCTACCTCACATATGGGGGAGAATGCGGGCATGGCAGTCCGGTGAGGCAAAAGCTGTCTGGTTGCTAAGGGCATGGCAGCCCAGGGGGGTGGTACAGCCGAGGGCTGTGCTGCAGGGGGCACCGTATAAGGACTTGGTTGCTATGGACTATTGTGTGTTTCACTTATATGGACTTAATTTCTATAGGCAACCGCACAACGCACCACAGCATCTTGCCGGTGGCTCGGTGAGGTCATGATGACGTCGCACTCAAAGTATCTGGCGGCCCGGTAGGGTCCCGAAGTTGCCAAGTCAGCGACAAATCCGGATATACTAAAGACTCTGTGAACTGTGTGTTGAGACTGTGTTCAACCCCTCCCCACGGGCTTGAACTGAGGGGGAGGTATGTGATGATGTGACCCCTGACTGGGTGCATAACACAGGTTATCAGTGCAGGTCTCTGTTCACATTGGCCGGTTTTCCTGTGTGTGTTTGTATGCTGTGTGAAACCTGTCCAGTGCGTTAACAGCTGAAGGGTTTTCATGAGCTGAGTGAACAGCTCAGTGTGGGTGCTGTAACATCTAGAAGGAGTAGATGAGCCTAATGAGCGGCTGAGAGAAATGTGTGTTGATTACTAGCAGCCCAGGTGGGTGTGTCCGGTGGGTGTGGCAGCTACGATAAGAGCCTGCCAGGTGTCTGAGTGAGAGAGAGGACGATGGGAATCAGTGCAGTCCAGACCACTGCCATGTGAGGATATGCTGGAAGTGATCCATCCCCGGTGGGGGAAGTGAAGGGAGCCTGCCAGCTCCATGCCGGTGGCATGTGATGCGTATATGCTAGCCAGTGTCCAGGACCGAGGACGGCTCAAGGGCCAGGTGGTCATAAGTATAGCCAACTTTGGGACTGACTGTGCTAGTCGTTATATGGTCCTGTAAGACTATGTGTGAAGGTGTATGTGTAATCATAAGGGCGTATGTATGTGTGATATGTGACTGGGTGACTCATAGCGGTGTATGAAAAAGTACTATACGATGTATCCAGGTGTGAAGGAAGGTCAGGCCGTAACTGCCATTGGGTCCGAATGGGTAGTCGTGAAATGACCCGTTGAAAGTGTATGATGCAGTGTGGGTTGAGACTCCCTAGGGTAGGTTGAGGATCCCTACAGCAGGATGGGGAAAGATCCCTGTCAGGGTGATAGACGGTGATAGCCATCTTCAGAACCAGACTGAGGTCTGCAAGGGTCGGTGGGTGACGCCTTGAAGTTCTGTGGAAAACGTAATTCTAATGTGACTGTAAACATGGTGTAATGTCATATGTGAATGTCATATAATGCAATGTAATGATGTTCAAATTATACGTGAAAATGTAAAGGGTGTTGTGAGTTACCAGTGGTTTATGGCGTGAAAAATAAACTACTGTGCTATGTTGCCCGTTAAAAATGTAGCTGCTAATGTCATTTCCTCATGCCACGTGAGTACCTCAGGGGCGCTACCTCATCTACTATATAATTGTCTAAGACGTTTTCGTGTCGGACCCCGACAACGTGCCGTGGATATGTCACACTCTGTGACGTCATCACGGCGAAGCATTGGCCGCGTAGCGGCTATTGCGAGCCGCTGACGTCACCACGCACGAGCAATGGCCGCGAAGCGGCCATTGCGAGTCGGTGGCCGCTACCTCAGCCGCCCTGTGCCCCTGTGCCCCTGTGCCTCAGTGCCTCAGTGTGCCCCTGTGCCTCCCGCTCCGAAGCAGCTGCTGTCAGCACATGCTGATACAGTGCTCCGGAGCCTGTGCCCCAATGCCCCTGTGCCCAAGTGCCCCTGTGCCCCTGTCACCCCCGCCATCCCCTGTGCCCCAGTGCCTCTGTGCCCCTCTGTCTCTGTGCCTCTGTGCCCCAGTGCCGTAGTGCCCCAGTGCCTCTGTGCCCCTCTGTCTCTGTGCCTCTGTGCCCCAGTGCCGTAGTGCCCCAGTGCCTCTGTGCCCCTCTGTCTCTGTGCCTCTGTGCCCCAGTGCCGTAGTGCCCCAGTGCCTCTGTGCCCCTCTGTCTCTGTGCCTCTGTGCCCCAGTGCCGTAGTGCCCCAGTGCCTCTGTGCCCCTCTGTCTCTGTGCCTCTGTGCCCCTCTGTCTCTGTGCCTCTGTGCCCCAGTGCCGTAGTGCCCCAGTGCCTCTGTGCCCCAGTGCCGTAGTGCCCCTGTGCCCCAGTGCCCCTGTATATATACTTACCACCTCTCCTCCGTCTTCTCCGCCGCCGACATGTCGCCGCCCTTGGCAGAACTGGATCCAATATGGCGTCCGGGAAGTCTCGCGAGACTTCCCGGACGCCATATTGGATCCAGAGCTCCAGGGGCGGCGGCATACTTTCTCCAAGATGGCGTCCGGGAAGTCTCGCGAGACTTCCTGGACGCCATATTGGATCCAGTCCTCCGGGGCGGCGACATGTCCCCACAACAGAGGACTCAGGAACACGCAGGCGGCAGGGAAGAAGCAGGGACGCTGGTAAGTATATCGGAGTGTGTGTGTGTCTGTGTCCGTCCGTCCGCCCGCCCCACTCTGCCCACCGCTGACCACTCTGCCCACCGCTGACCACTCTGCCCACCGCTGACCACTCTGCCCTGCGCTGACCACTCTGCCCACACAGCGCCGCTGCGCTGACCACCATACCCACACAGCGCCGCTGCGCTGACCACCCTGCCCACACAGCGCCGCTGCGCTGACCACCCTGCCCACACAGCGCCGCTGCGCTGACCACCCTGCCCACACAGCGCCGCTGCGCTGACCACCCTGCCCACACATCGCCGCTGCGCTGACCACCCTGCCCACACAGCGCCGCTGCGCTGACCACCATACCCACACAGCGCCGCTGCGCTGACCACCCTGCCCACACAGCGCCGCTGCGCTGACCACCCTGCCCACACAGCGCCGCTGCGCTGACCACCCTGCCCACACAGCGCCGCTGCGCTGACCACAATACCCACACAGTGCCGCTGCGCTGACCACCCTGCCCACACAGCCCAGCTGCGCTGACCACCCTGCCCACACAGCGCCGCTGCGCTGACCACCCTGCCCACACAGTGCCGCTGCGCTGACCACAATACCCACACAGTGCCGCTGCGCTGACCACCCTGCCCACACAGCGCCGCTGCGCTGCCCACCCTGCCCACACAGCGCCGCTGCACTGACCATCCTGCCCACCGCACGCCGCTGCTAACCACTGAGCCACCGCGCAGTGCTAACCACTCAGCCACCACGCAGTGCTAACTACTGAGCCACCGCGCAGTGCTAACCACTGAGCCACCGCGCAGTGCTAACCACTGAGCCTCCGCGCAGTGCCAACCACTAAGCCACCGCGCAGTGCTAACCCCTGAGCTACCGCGCAGTGCTACCCACTGAACCACTACGCAGTGCTAACCACTGACCCACCGCGCAGTGCTAACTACTGAGCCACTGTATACTCTGCTAAACCCTGAGCTGCCTTACAGTGCTCCATCCTACCTCACCCTGCTGCTTTATCCTCCATCCTGCTCCTCCCACCGCTCTGTGCTCCGTCCTCCCCCTGCCTGTACCGTTCCATGCTCCTCCACAGCTTCCTCCTCCTTCCTTTGTCCGCCTCCTCTCTGCCACTCCATCCTTCCCCTGCCTGTGCTACTCCATCCTCCCCCACCCCACCGCTTCGACCTCTGTCCTCCTCCCCCCGCCGCTCTGTGCTCCGTCCTCCCCCTGCTGCTCTGTCCTCCCCCTTCCTGTGCCGCTCTATCCTACCCCACCCCACCGCTTCCTCCTCCTTCCTTTATCCTCCTCCACCCCGCCACTCCATCCTCAGTCCTTCCCCTGCCTGTGCTGCTCTGTCCTCCCCCTGCCGCTCTGTCCTCCCCCTGCCGCTCTGTCCTCCCCCTGCCGCTCTGTCCTCCCCCTGCCGCTCTGTCCTTCTCCTGCCGCTCTGTCAACCCCTGCCGCTCTGTCCTTCCCCTGCCGCTCCATTCTACCCCTGCCTGTGCCGCTCCATCCTCCCACACCGCTTCCTCCTCCTTCCTTTGTCCTCTTCACCTCCGCCACTCGATCCTCCGTCCTTCCCCTCCCCGTGCTGCTCTGTCCTCCCCCACCCCGCCGCTTCATCCTACATCCTCCTCCCTCCTGGCCGAAAATAGAACCAGAGGCTCGGCCACAAAGCTAGCGATTTCCCGCTCAGGTAGCGAGTCGCTAGCCTCAGCGGGAAATCGCTAGCTTTGTGGCCGAGCCTCTGGTTCTATTTTCGGCCAGCGACTCGCAATGCCCGCTTCCATAAGGATTACCGCAACCGCGCCGCATTGCGACTCGCTGGCTGAGTGCGAGCACTTGCGGCGCGGTTGCGGTAATCCCCATAAGGATTACCGCAACCGCGCCGCAAGTGCAAGTTGCGGCACGGTTGCGGTAATCCCCATAGAAAGTATAGGGGGACTTGCGGCTGGTGCGGCAAGTGCGGTTTTGCCGCACCTGCCGCAAGTCCCCCTATACTTTGTATGGGGATTACCGCAACCGCGCCGCAGATGCGGTTTTTTAATAAAATAAAATAATTTTAATACAAATAAATACACTGAAAATAAAAAATAATAAATAAATTTAATAATAAATAAAATAGTAAAAAAAAAAATATAAATAATAAAATAAAAAATAATGATAAAAAAAAAAAAAAAAAAAATATATTAAAGTATTGGACCCCCCAAAAAAAGTATTGGACCTCCCCAAAAGTATTGGACCCCCCAAAAAAGTATTGGACCCCCAAAAAAAGTATTGGACCCCCCCCAAAAACTATTCACACCCCCCCAAATAACTATTCACACCCCCCCGAAAAGTCCTCACACCAGCTATAACTACTATAATCAAATTAATGCACGTTCTAGAATCCCGATGCATTTGCATCGGGCTCACAGCTAGTAATATATATATATATATGTCTTGTAGACATACATTCATATTTTTCAAACTTACATACGACTTTCCATCAGCTGCCAAACACCAAAAGGCAGCAGAAAGCACAGCACCCAGTCAGTGGATCTCCAGCAGCAATAGCTAGCTCCATAAGGTGCACCACAATCCAGGCTGGTCTGTTCAGAATGAACTCTCACTGACAACAGATGTTAGACCATGAGACTACTTAAAGGGAGATGGGTGTGATAACACACTGCTACAAATTGACCTAGCTCTACCAGCGAGGAAAAAAGAAATGTACACATTTAATATCCTCAGCTCCAAAGCTGTCACTGACTCATGACAGTAGCGGGTCCAATCTTGAGTTACGGGGACCAATGGACTGACAATGGGAGCGATCTGCAACTCGCACAATATTTTAATGCAGTGGTTTCTATTGTCTGCTACATGCAAAAAATTACTTTAGAACAGCAAAACGCTGACAATGTTAAAACTCCTTCTGCTATATTTCTGCTATGCTGTTAGACAGTGGTAGCTCTGGGATCACAATCGCGGGGTGTAAAATCATTGCCCTTTCACGAACACATCGAAAACTGACACATCCATTAGGACGTGAAAAGCCACTGAGCTACTGCAACATTGTAAAAAAGAGGGAACCAAAATGATAAAGTAACACAGACAATGATCACTTCCACAAGCTTTGATTCATGCAGTGTACTTCACTCTTATATTCTGCATCTGTATTTTGTCTCATTTTGTTAAATAATGACAAAGTGTATTTTTCTTGTGCAGTTGTCCATCAGAGGCTGTATTTACCGTATTATAAGCTTTCCTAAGGACCGGATATTTTTATTACGTCCTGATAAATAAAACCATAGGAATCGTAGCATTATTTTTGTAGTATTAGTATTTTGTGGTTTCACAGTATTGATCTTTGTACTTAGTTTTTCTCATGACATTACGTTTAATGATCAGTCATGTTTGACATACACGAACAGCTAAGTCATTCTTCAAAAAGGAAACCTGTCGTCTGCAAAGTTCACTGGAAATTAGGCTCTTTCTTCAATAATTTAACAACACAGACCTAATGGGAGAAATTATACCCCTTCAAACTATCAATCAAGGCAAGGAAATGTGTCATCTGCCCCCTACAGCTCTGATAAGTGGCTGAAAAGGTCCATAAAAGAGATTGGTATAAGACAAGCTATGTTTCAGCCTAATGATTATCACTTCAGGAGGCCATTTGTTGTTGCCATAGGATGAGCCAATGCAAAAGAGAGCGCCTGTCTAGAATTGAAAACTCTCCTCTAAGAATATTTTATTCAATAATGTGTAGTGGCTACTCTATTAACAGAGTCTTAACTTGTTATTTCAGTACTGCTTTGCAAGTCCTTGAAAGTATTGTCTACCCCATAGGAAATCCCAGCACCACTGCAGTGTGTTATTGGCTGTTGTGTTCAGGTGACTAGAAAAAATGTGTTATCATATTTTTCTAGTTACATTATCACTGTGGCAAATTAAAGGCTGCTCTATGGCTGGGATTTGTAAATGAGGTAGACAATGCTTTCAGAACCAGCAGAGACATCAGGAGCAGCCATCAACTGAATCCGCCTTGGCGCTGTAAAGTGAGTATGCCTCCTTTTATTATTTTTAATCAATCTATGCCTAAAATAAATATTGTAGGGTTGAGCAACCTCTTTAATGATCTACAAGTCTTGAGTTCTCATCTAGAACAGGGTTTCGCAAACTTTAAAATCTGGGACTTAACCAGAGAGTCCCAGAAGATGCATGTTCCTCATGAGATAGACTAGGAGGTGCTTGGTGATTAGTATGTAAAATGGCCGTTCATGGAAGTTAATGGCATTTATGGCAAAAATATTTGATAGAAAGGTCCCTTCTCTGAAATACTCACCCATTGGAAGAACGGGAATACCGTATTGTTCTCCACTGCACAGAGTGAGATGTCTAAAGGTACCTTTACACGCCGCCACTATCCCTGGCAACTGGTATCAACCGTACGTGCACGTTTTTAACGGTTGCCAACGATCACCGATGCCGCATGTACACACCGCCATTGGGTCGTCAACCCAAGGTATCGTGGTTCCCCAGAAGTTCCTAAATATCCTGCGGATAACTTCCTGTTCAATCCCATCACCCCTTCACACGCCGCAATCAGTAGGGAATGTGGGCGTACATGTTCTGCGGCGCCAAAACATAGGCGTGACAGAGTTGTGTATTCCCTGACGCTGACACGCTGATTGGACAACGCAATAGCGTCATGATTGGCCAGTCTGTGCAAGAAGGCTGGCTAATACATGACGCCATTGCAATTGTGTAGTGTGAATGGTCAGCTCTTTAAATATGGTGCCCTGTGAAGGGACAGCCAATGGTTACACACTAGCCCCCACCAATCATCGGTGATGGGGCACGGTATCCAGCACGCTGTGGCACGCCCCGGGGAAATCACTAGGTGACGCAGATTCCATCCCTGTCCCCCATTTACACGCCACTACCATGGCAATTGTGCCTTTGTGTTGCCTTGGATATTAGAACACAGCTCGGAAACAGCTACCCGAAGCAACTGCGAGGAACCCGATCACTTTCTTAAATTACACGCCGCCACTTCGTAGCAATTTTAAGGCAACAGTCACAAAAATCCCCATTGCCAGGCAGTTGCTACCACGCAGTGGCGGCGTGTAAAGGTCCCCTAACACATCCAAACACGGATGAATTCTACAAGTACAAAGAAGCAGCATTTTGAAGAGATCAGTCAACTTAATAATGACCATATAACATAAATGTATGGCCTTTGGTCACATAGGTTGTATGAAATAAGCTTAAGAAACTGAACCTGCACTATATCTAACAAAAGCTGCCTTTGATATGCAGCCCAACATCTGCTTTCAATAGATCCATTAATAACTGTCATCTTGGACCTAAGATAGCTGCAATTTTACCATATGGAAAAATACTGAGATTTTGTAGTACATAGTACAAGTGATCAAATGATTGCGAGTTCAAGTCCTCAAGAACACAAAAAAATAAAGTAAAAATGTACAATAAAATCTATAAAAGTTTCAGTCACACTCCCTTACCTATGCAAAAAAAAAAAAAATACTATATTTGGCATTGCCATGTTCAAAATCTAAAGTTACATAAGCCACATGTTAAACACCAAACGGAAAAAATGTTGAAGCCCCAGAAAAAATGATAACGCAAGATATTAGATAACAGTATTGACAGAAAACTAAATAAAGCTACAGCTCTCAGAAGGTGGCGACTCAAATCACTTTCACCATTTTACCAGACTTCAATTTTTTGCATTTTTTCAGTAAATTACATGAGGAAATAAATGTGGTCATTCAAAACTACAACTCTTCTTGCATAACACAAGCCCTATATTGAAGGACAAATAATAAACTCATGGTCCTTGGAAGAAAGGAGAAACAAACCATAAATGTCCATTAGTCCACAAGTATTCCTAATTCACCTATGAACAGGTGAATAAAGATGGCTGCATTTAATTTATCTCTGCAAAGTGCTGCTTCTATTTGTAGCATGTAAACCTATTAGGGTATGGGACATCACTGCATTTTTTGATGCAGTGCCACTGGACCGAAGGGAAGGCGGCTGCCCTGTACCCACAATCTGCATCAGTGCAGGGCAACTTCTCCCTGCAATTACCCACTAGACATCACTTCCAACGGCGGAGCATGAAATTAACATGCTTCAGAGATGCGGTAGTCCAGCAATCCGCACCGGAGCTGAAATAATGCACCGTACAATAGAAGCACAGTTAGCATGCTGCATTTTGGACCCAGCAGTAAGACACTGCTATTCTGGATCATATACATGCACCCTTAAGGAACTTTTGGATCTGGGCTTTGAGGCTCGGACTGGTACTAATTGCTTTATCCACTTTTGCTACCTTGTTTTTGGGAATAATATGAAAATAATAGAGAGGGGAATTTACAAAAATATGATTAAAAAAATCATTCGATTTTCATCAAGAAAAAAATGACAAGTTTCTTTCTTCATTAAAGTCCTTTGGAGTAAAAGGTTTCCTCCAGTCACATGATATTAATGATTGAGCCTCGGGTTTGGTCATCAATATCAGATTGGTTGGATCTGGCAGATGTCTCTTCCACCAATCAGCTGTCATATTTACATCCAGTTAGATAAGTCATCCATAATATCATGTGACTGGAGAACCCCTTTAAAGGAAGAGCAGTGCTAGCGCTACATATTATTTGTTTTGCCATTAATGCCTAATTTGGGAAAATCACTTTTAGTTATTTGTATATGAACTCTACTTTAAAAAAGAACAGGAACCATTTGTCTTTTTATGCAATCTTTGCAATCACACTGGGAGGTATTTTTATTTCCCAGACATGTCTAATTCCTTTCCATAGTAAATGATAGGATGCAGCCAAGGTTTCCCCCTTTTTAATCTATCATGTTTGAGAAAGAGCACTGTAGCCTATAGGTTAAACTACATTTCATTTTCTCTAATGATCTTTAGAAATTCACTATTTTTCTAGTAAATGTGAATTTTAATATTAAAAGAGTTATTCCACAAATCATAATGTGGTCATGGTTTTCTGTACATACAGAATTAATGATGTGTACTAATACAACCCATTTTAAATGTACACTGATTTGCAGCTATTGGCCCCTAATGATGCTTCCCCACAATGCTTGAACTCCTCCTTTCTTTCTCAATACCTTGTTGCCTTTGGAGTTATCCTCCAAGTAAGGCCACAGATGCATTGAGTGAGACATGTGCATAGAAACCTATGCAGCTGATACACTCCTATCCAGAGAGCTGGTGAGACATGCGAGACTTGTGCAAGTATCTTGCATGTGTCTTGCTCAGTGTGTCACTGGCCTAATTCTAATGCTTTTGGATGAGCATGCACAGATGTGCCTAATGACCCTTTCTAACAAAACACTCACATAACATCCTCATTGATTTGACAAATGGGGTTGTAGCACAGCTCAGCTAAGGCTGGCTTCACACTGCGGTCAGGTCCGATCCATGGCTGTCCGCTTGAGCCAGACAGCTCCAGACTGGATCAGCACACAGAACTGGAGGGCTAATTTGCCATCGGGTCCGGTGTGCAGACGCACGCAGCTGCCGCCGCTGATGGGTCAGGACCTCAGCTTGTGGGGAGCTAGTCACGGTCCCGACCTATCCGCGGCGGCAGCTGCGTGCGGCTGCACACCGGACCCGAGAGCAAATTAGTCCTCCAGTTCTGTGTGCTGATCCGGTCCGGGGATGTCTGGCTCAAGCGGACAGCCTCGGATCGGATCCCAGCCATAGTGTGAAGCCAGCCTAAGACATAATCGGCTTTGAAGATCCCACTTAACCAGCTGCATTTGCACCAAATGACCTTAATTTATGGAAAACAGATGCACCTAATCACCCTATCTAATATAATAATTTGCTGACACTTTCATTGCATTCGGATTGCTCTGACTGCTGAATTATAACACAGCTCAGCTATGCTATGCTCGGCTCTTATCCGCATGCATGAAAGAGCATGATCATGGTCTGAAGATGGCTATGAATAAATAATATAATTCTGGACATCTAAATTGTAATGAATATTGGTCAAATAGAGGGTCAAAATCACCACACTCAACAATATCAATAGACAATTACATGATCATGTCCTTCTCTTCCTGAAAAGACAACTGGAACATGCAAGAGCACATTGTGCATAGACAAATGGTTATCAAATGTTTATATAGTAACACATCACATTGATATTTGTATGTTGATATATATATATATATATATATATATATATGCAAAAGTAACATTTTTTGCTCCAATTATTGTATTATGTTATGCTTTGTATTGTATTGTTTTTGGCATTGTATTGTATTTTCTAATTGTTTCTCATGATTGTTTAAATGTGAGCTTTGTATTGTGAATGTGAAGCGCTGCGGAATATGTTGGCGCTATATAAATAAAAATTATTATTATTATTATTAACTTTATGATCACATTTTATTAACTATCAGTAATAATTGTGCAATATTGTCTCTATCTGCACTCTCTTCCTTACTTTCGCTCTCCTTTTGTGTATCCTTCTTTTTTATGCTTTGCTCTGACTCACTCATTCTCTTTTCTCTCTACTCTTGACTTTAAATTTATGTCACATATTGTACACTTTCTTTTCTATCTCTTATCTTTTTTCTCTATGTAATGAGATCAATCTCTGTAAAGAAGCAAACAGGAGCACATAGGGAGGGGCCTGAAGCACTAAGGAGAATCAGTGTGCCCATGGGAAATTTAGTCTTACCAGGTAAGAATAGGACCGCCCATTCAGCTCTAAGAAGCTGGATACACAGGGGGAAGAAGGAAATGAAAAAAAGACACAAAGATAAAAGAAAGAAACCTCATGTAGCGCTTTTACTTATTATTGACAATAGTCATGCAAATACTGTGCTTTCTATATACAAATAGTGAATTGAAAAAGTATTCATACCCCCATCAACTTTCCCAGTTTTTTTTACATTGCACCCATAAACTTAATTATTTGTAACCAGACACTAAAATATATTTTATTGGGATTTTAAAGCGAATACCACCAAAAAATAGTTTCATGAAATGTGCAGGAAATGATAAATTGGTTTTATTTTTAAAATATTTTAAAAAATATGAAAATGTTGATGTACATTAGTATTTAGTCATTTAAGTACGGTATACACTTTTAAGGATCACCTTTTAATGCAATTAGACTAGGGTCACACTTGAATTGTGACCCTAGCATGATGGAACCCTTAAAAACTTAGAAATTTCCGACGCAGCGCATAGACAACAAAGCCCCATAATAACCCACTGTTTACCTTAGCAGCCGGCCACACACAAAGCTCCCAGATGTGCGCTTTACAACAGCGCACAGGAAACGTGTCCTGAAGCATTTTCCTCTGCGCTGTTGTAAAGCGCACATCTGGGAGCTTTGCGTGTGGCTAACTGCTAAGGTAAACAGTGGGTTACTATGGGGCTCTGTTGCCTGGCGGTGCATAGCATTAATACAGGAGCAGACATTTCTAAGTTTTTAATGGTTCCGTCATGCTAGGGTCACAACGCAAGTGTGACCCTAGCCTTATTGCTGCAAGTCTTTTGGTGTATGTCTCTACCACCATTGCACATCTAGAATTAGAACGTTTTGCTATTCTTTGCCAAATACCTCCAGCTCAGGATGATTGGATGGAGAGCATCTGTGGACAGCCGTTTTCATGTCTTGCCAAAGATTCTCAATGGGATTTAGGTCTGAATTGCCCAGTCAAACACAAGAAGGTGCTTTGATCTGAATTATTCCATTGTAGTTTCCCTGTCTCGTATTTTGCAGCCTCTAATCTCTCTGATCTAGAGTTAATTTGCAAAGCAGAATGGGAAAAATGTTCTGTATCGAGATCTGCAAATCTGGTAGAGCCATACCCCAAAAGACTTGCAGCAGTAATTGCAGAGAAAGGTGATTCTTAAAGGATTGACTTGGGGCTGAATACAAATGCAGGCCCAAATTTTCAGATTCATATTTTAAAAATGTTGAGAAAGCCAAATATCATTTCCTTTACACTTCACAAATACTCGCTACTTAGTGTTAGCACATCACATAAAATTCCAATAAAATATAACTTTGAGTATGTAACATGAAAAAATGTGGAAAGGTTCACTAGGCATGAATACTTTTTCCAAGGCACTGCATATAAAGAATGAATGAATGTTTAAGTGTGTCATGGTAACAATAGTAGTCCCAAAAGTCAACGTGGTTGTTCTAGAAGTAATGAAGTGGATGATCTTGTTGTTTCACACATCTATAGGAATGATAGTAAAGGTTTTGCTTTGGGAAATCAACAATCTGGTGATTTGGTCATGTCTACATCATTAATCATCTACCAATAGTATGTATTCTAGTAAAAGACATGGGGCACAACCTAGAATATGTTATTCATTTCTTTGACTTGTATATTTTGAATGAAGGAACAGAACCATATGTTCAATAAACTAAAATTTCCTATAAATAATTGTGATATTATTTTTCATAGAAGATTCAAAACACAAAGTACTAACCTTGCAGTATTTGGAGACTGCAGTGATTACAGTAGTCTTCGACACAACCCAAATATGTGTGAAAGTTGGCGTAAGCACAGGTCGCCAGTTAACAAATCCTAGAAGAAAAAGAGAAAAAAGCAACCGACGCAGCATACAGAAAAGACATGCAGTGTGATTAAGCCAATCGATTGGGTTGAATGTTAATTATAAGACCGCCACAGGTGATGACCGTATCTTAAAGGCGCTCTTAAGTGGCTCATAAATATGGAATCAGAATTCATGAATGTACAAATTACCGTTAAGCTATTTCCATAATTTAGGGATTTCAAATAAGGAATGTAATAATAGATATGTGATTAGTTCACATACTATACTTGGCAAATGACATTGTTTTAAAAAGTAAAAGCACTGACCTTATCAAGCCATTTATTTCCTATTGTAGTCACTATGTACATACATGGTAACGTGAAAGATGAAGGCCATCCAGCTTCACAATAGTTATTCCTGGGGAACTAATTAAACCATAATTACAGAGTATGATTTTCTTAAAGGATTATCTGAGATTTTTTATTAAAAAAAATATATATTTTTTTATTAAAAGAAGTGTCCAAGCACTAACAGGCAGGTATTTTCCACCTACCTTCCTGTTGTGCCCAGCTCCAATCACCGCTGTTCACCCCCGACACAAAGTGGTCACAGACTGCTCCTGCTGGAGACAGCATAGCGGGGCAAACAGAGCAGAAGAGAAAGAGCAGAGGCTTCTTTTTCGCTCTGATCTGTGGAAGTGGGCACATAGCCGATATCACGTCATTTACAGCCGGCTCCCCGATACCTGATTGGGTGATCAGCTGTCAGTCAGTGAATGTCAGCTATGTGCCCTTCTACAGAAGGGAGGAACCCACCCATGGTAGTCGTGACATCAGCAGAAGCCAGGACTGGTCTGAACGATGGTGAACGGCGCTGGGCACAACAGGCAGGTAGATGCCTGCTACCTGCCTGTTAGTGCTGAGGCACAATTTAAAGATAAAATTCCAGGAGTTCCTCTTTAACTTTAATAACATATATTGACAGGTTTAAATGTAGAGTATGCCACATACCTCTCAAAGTGCCTGGTTAACAATTTTTCTTCCTACCCGACCTGTGGGTCCAACCAATGTTGTACATTTTGATGCTAGGGTACATAATACACACAAATTTTTTTTAGCCTTTTATGGCACATTGTCTATATTATGAATGGCAAACATTATGACCATCAAAGAGATAATGGAAGAATTGTAGCAAAATAACTTTGAAAAGGGGCAACATTATTAAAACAAAATTTTGAGAATTTTGCATTTTCACACCAAATTTACCCAGCTCTGACAAAATGAGCAGAACTTGAGCAAGACGGAGCTAAAAAGTCATGTTATGTCACAGCTCATCTAATTCATGATGAGATGTGGCTGCCTTATTTCAGCAATCTAAGGCCTTGTGCACAAGGTAGGTTTTTTATGCATTTCTGGTCCAGATTTCTAAAAATCTGCAGTCCCATCCTGAAGCCAGCAAAGTCGATGAGAATACTAAAGTGTTGTTCATTGCAGAAAAAGGTGAGATTTTGCTGCAGAAAAATCTGCTGCATGTCAATTACTGGTGCATTTTTTGCAGTATTGTTTACCCATTGCCCGCAATGTAATCACAAATAACACTGTAAATATGCATGAGTTGTCCATACAGTGCATTTTGTTGCAGATTTTTCCCTTTTAGGCCAAAAACCGCATACCCACAGAAATGTTCTGAGATAATTTCTGGCCATCAGAGACAGTTTTAAAGTCTCTTTCTCCCTCTCAGCACAGTGCTGAGCAATGTCAGAATGTCAGGATAACTGCAAACTCCTCTTTCCTTGGCAAAAGCCTGTCTGATCTGTCAACTGGCTCCCCACAGCTCATTCACAATCTCTGTTAACCCCTTCTCTGCTATCACATTGCACTCCTCCCTATCATATGCTGGCCACGCCTACACAGCCATAAAATGCAGTTTTTTAGAAGAGCACATAAAAAATGTGAGAAAATAAGTATTTTCATAAGTCAAAAGCATTATCTTAGCTGCTATGTGACCATCATTAACAATCAGTCCAAGTTTTATTATTTTTTTTTAATGAAATGATATTTACACTTTAAGCATTGAAAAATTGTGTTATCTATAGTACAAAGATATTAAAGTGTCTGTCATTGTCATAAAGAGTGCTGGAGTGTATTTATCTTAATCAGGAAAATTTAGATAAATTAGGCTAAAAGTTTGATCAGTCTGATCAGAATGTCATCTGATTTACTATTATGAGGAGAAGATAAAAAGAAAAATGTCTCAGTTTTCTCCATTCTGTAAGGCTAGGGTCACATTTGCTTTGTGACTCTAGCATGACGCAAGTGCTAAAAACGTAGACATTTCCCCCGCAGCGCATAGCGTTAACACTATGTGCTGCCAGACAATGCAACCCATAGTAACCCATGTTTACCTTGCCAACCAGCCACACATAAAGCCCCAGGATGTGTGCTTTAGCTGAGTGCGCTGTCTGCAGCAGTTTCCTGTGTGCTGTCCAAAAGCACATCCTGGGGCTTTATGTGTGGCTGGTGTTAAGGTAAACATTGGGTTACTCTGGGTTGCTCGTCCTGGCAGTGCATTGATTAACGCTATGGCTGCGGGGAAATTTCAGTTTTTAAGTCTTGTGTCATCTAGGGTCACAAGGCAAGTGTGACCCTAGCCTAAGCATGTCAAAATTTTGGATAGGATTCAAGTGTAGCCCAATTTTTTTTACACAGACCCATTGGCTTGCAATGCCAAGTCTGATCCCATTTCTGGAAAAAACTTTTTGCTTGGACAGACACCTGAGAATAAAATTGAACATAAGCATGGTCCCATAGAATAACATTGGTCACCTGCGATTCAATGTTTTGTCAGATCGCACTCGGACCGAACATATGGACATGTGAGTGCGCCCTTAGAAATATGTTGGTCAATGACTCCTACACTCGTAACATTTTCTACTTTCACATCATGCTTCTATGCACTTTCTTTAAATGGCATTTGCTAATTCCATGCCACATTTATGCTTTAATATTGCTGAAGGGTGTTCAGACTAGAAATAAATTAAAATTTTAAACAAGGTCAGCAATAATAAAACAATTTTTCTTACCATACTGCTGAAGGCTTTTCCACCTTTTTATTGTCTTCATTCTAATGTCATTTCTGTTAAAGAGAGAACTGAATAGATTAGTTGGAATACATTAAATTTATGCTAACAGAGATAAAAGAAAAACACATCTTTTTTTCTTAGTAGCTACATATTCGTAATATAGGCGGCATTGTTCTGATTATACAAGATAAACAAGCTCGCAGTGATTCATCCCTTGAAATGATGGTACCATCTTACAATACAGTGTTGTTCTCAACTCTGTGCTATCAGCAGATTTCCTGTCAGAAGATAATTAGCAAGTGATAGCAACGCGCCTTCAATGTGACAGAGCAGACCTCATTTCAATGTTTTATACTACAGCAGAATATTTATATGTGAATATATACTGTCATTTACCATAATATGCATAAATTATAGGTATATTGCAAACTGTAGCAATTTATCCAGCACAAAGTTGTGAGCAAATCTTTTGAAGTTTATGTTCGTGCGGTGTAGGCAAACTTTGTGGTGCGCTGTTCGTGAACCTGAACTTGACTCGAGCTTTAATGGAAGTCGCTGATTGTCAGTTCAGCTCTTCACCCACATACAGCCAACCATAAGTAAAAGACTTTGAATGCCAGGAGAATCCTATATTACTATGACTTCACCCCCTATCTCTTGGTTTCCCTGACCACAATCACTATGCATAAGTAGTGGTAATGGGCCCGGCGCCATACAACATGTGTTCTGGGATTGACAACCTATTAGCGATCTCTGGGGAAAGGAATCAACCTTCTCTCTAATATCTTGGGAGTTCCCACATCCCCCAATCTAGCCCTAGCACTTTTATCAATCGATACAGATGACTATCCTTACACCATTAGAACTCTAATTACCCATTTCTGCATCGTTATCTGAACAAAAATTGCATCCCTATGGAAAACATCCTCAACTCATCAAGACATCAAGCATATCCTCTTGGGATGTAACCACAACTACTGGGGTGAGTCTAAAATTGCTTCAGCTACTCTTAAATTCTCCCAATTTGACCAAAATTGGGATGTTTGGACAGACAGCACTTTCAACAAATATATGTAATCCTCATACTTTATTGAAGACTCTATTTTTCTGTGCTTGGACCCCTTAATATTCCTGTTATGTCACAAATCAATGTACATCATATATACATTTCAGTTCATATTAGTTTAATTGCCTTCCAATTTGTATGCTATTGTTATATTATACATTATTACTCATTTTGCGATCAATGCATTCTTGATTTGCCTGCTTGCAATCCATTATGTTATTAATTTACAAAACTCTAATAAAAATCAAATGTTTAAAAACAAAAAAAAACACTTCTGGGGTAGGAGGGATTTTTTTTTTTTTTTTCAAATAAATTTTGGACCCACACTACACCCAAACACTGTGCTTCTAAGCCCAGTGCCAGCCGATCAAACACCTTACGCAGCTCGAACTAAGCCAAGCACCATCTGTACCCAACCACAATGGTGCTCGCTCCAGTGCTTTAAAGCATAAAGCTCATGAACTCCGAACCCAAACAGGTTTGCTCAACACCGGGAAGTTCGGCGACTCGACCCAAACCTTGAAGCAGAGGTGTAACTAGGTTTTCTGGCACCCGGGGCAATGATTTATTTTGGCGCCCCCCCCCCCCCCCCCCCCCGCCGCGCCAAATTTTATTTGATGCGTAGCTCTATTGAAACGCTCACTTACTAAATAACCGCGGTTTTTTTCGCGGCCGCACCTGCCGCAAGTGCCGAAACCGCACTTGCTGCACCTGCCGCACACTTACCACAAGCCCCATAGACATTGCATGGGGCTTGCCGCAACTGTGCCGCAAGTGCAGCGATTATGCGGTAATCGCTGCAGATGCGTTTTTTTCACCGCATCTGCCGCGATCGGCAAAAACCGCTGATGTGAAAGTACCCTAACATATACACAGTATACACCTCATAGTGTGTGCCTGCCTGATGATGTATACATAAACACACCTCATTGTGTGTGCCTGCCTGATGTATACATATATAGACCTCAGGTATACAGGCACTGCTGTATATAAAGCACGCACAGGCTGCACACACAGCACAGCTGTATATAGATGACAGTCATCTATATACAGCTGTGCTCGGTGTGTGCAGTCTGTCCTCTATATACAGTTGTGCTCTGTGTATTATATGTTTCACTGCCTGATGTATACATATATGTATACAGGCACTGCTGTATATAAAGCACGCACAGGCTGCACACACAGCACAGCTGTATATAGATGACAGTCATCTATATACAGCTGTGCTCTGTGTGTGCAGTCTGTCCTCTATATACAGCTGTGCTCTGTGTATTATATGTTTCACTGCCTGATGTATACATATATATACCTGAGGTATATATATGTATACATCAGGCAGGCACACTATGAGGTGTATACATGTATACATCACCAGGCAGGCACACACTACCTCATAGTGTGTGCCTGCGCCTGATGTATACATATATACACCTCAGCCAGGCCTGCCCAGAACAGGCACCCTCCCCCCTCCTGAGGTTACTTTATTACTTCCTTACTTTAGATTTACAGCCTTGTAGGCGTAGCCAGGACGGACCGGACCCGGACGACTCAGTCTGAGTCAGGAGGAGGCAGCCGGCCACACAGCAGCTCCTCGGCTCTGTTCTTCTCCTCTCCATCCCAGACTGTGCGGCGCGCCGGGTGACGTCAGCCGCAGCGCGACGTGCCTGGGGGTGGGGGAGACTGCCAGGGGCGGACCAGCAGCAGGGGGGGTTGTGCACGGACAGCTCCGCGGCCGCCCTGCACAATATGCGGCGAAGTCGGAGGAGATTAGTTCCGGCGGCGGCGCTGCAGTGCCAACGCCGGACGCCTGGGCACCTGATGCTGGCACCGGCGCCCCCCACTGAGTGGCGCCCGGTGCAAAAAGTCCGGCTGCCCCCCCCTAGATATGCCCCTGCCTTGAAGGGTTCACTCACCTTTACTTGTTACATTTTACATAAAATAATTAATAAAACAGGGTGACTTGAGACTTTTGTAAGATGAATTAAATGTCGTAATAACAATATTGGCTTAAAAAAAGTAAACTACCGTATATATGCTATATGTCACAGAATGCTAAACCATTTCTTATATGATTAGACAAACTTTACGTTTACTTTTTATCCATATTTCCAGTTTTAGAACAAAATATGATTATAGTCAGGATTTTGCTATATAATCATTTTTCAGAATCACTTTCTTGGCGAAATTTGCTGGTATAGACTAGTTGAGGTCTTTGATGTTAGCTGCAATAACAGTAACTAGACAATATCCGATGCGGTTCCTTAAATAGAAGGTATCAGCAGGATTTCACACCCAGACTTTTTATATGCACATGTAGCTCCTTCAAAAACAAGTTCAGCAATACCTTGGCCAGTTGGTTTCTGCATTACTGCAAAAATAGTGAATAAATTGATATTCAAATGAGCCTGAAGAGCTATTATAGATAGAATCATAGAATGGAGGAGTTGGAAGGGACAAACTGGGTCATTTGGTTCAACTCCCTGCTCAAAGCAAATCATCCCAGACAGATGTCTGTCCAGCCTCTGTTTGAAGATTTCCATTGAAAAAGAACTCACCACCTTTCGTGGCAGCCTGTTCCACTCGTTGATCACCCCTACTATCAAAATGTTTTTTGTGATATCCAATCTGATAGAACCATAGCTCTCAATCCTCTATCACTCCACCTCTTTTTCCTGCAAATGTCGCAGCCTTTTTCTAAAGAGCATAGAGATTGTCAGTCTTGCAGTTGCAGGTAGAGCTGGGCAGGAAATAGAGCTGGAGTGTCAGAGGCTTCAGATCTACTTTCTCTTTTGCATACCATATCAAATGCTGATTTCTTAGTAATGAAGGAACATCCTGACCATGTAAACCTATTGATGGACTTGTATTTGAAGGAGTTGCATGAGCCTATAAATAGTTTGGAGACTGAATCCTGCTGATCATCATCAGTCAGTTAGATGACTAGTCAGTCATCTAGACATAGCCTATCCGCTCCACCTCAAGTGGATCACATATAACGGGTTGTGGACACTTATTCTGCTCCTATCTGTTCCCCATCTCCTCAAGTTGACTATACTATCATTGCAAATGAGCATCTATACCTTGTCACCCCCACCTCATTGTTAGATTGTAAGCTCCTATGAGCAGGGTTGCCATTTTTTGCTCCAATTATTGTATTATGTTATGCTTTGTAATGAATTGTTTTTTTGGCACTGTATTGTATTTTATAATTGTTTCTTATGATTGTTTAAATGTGAGCTTTGTATTGTGAATGTGAAGCGCTGCGGAATATGTTGGCGCAATATAAATAACAATTATAAAAATTATTATTATTATTATTATTATTGACATAAGCTACAGATCTATTCAATATCAAACATAGCAACTTAGCTGATTATAGCACTTGCAAGTTAAGGGGAACTTGTTTGCATTTTTTATATAGAAATAATGATATGACAGTGCAGGCAATTGTCTCCCAATAAATATGAGAGCTTTTGAGAGATCTGATAAGTAAGCCATTATTTGAACCATATATTCGTCAAGTGAAACACAACCCCACTGTTTAGTCAAGCACACGCTATCGATCTATCTGTAGTTATCAGGTAAGACCTTATTGCGCTTTCTATTCCCTAGCTCCTATTAATATATAATCAGTCAATATGTACAAACAAGTGGGACGGATGGTTAGTGAGAGCATGTCCTTACCTGCCTGGTCTCTCTGACTGCTCTTATATGGGTTGTAACAACTGATGTTGGACTTGTCTCATGCCTGGATCTGTATTTCTTCAGTTATTAAATTTTGTCTTATCAGCTCATCTATCAGATCATATCAGCACTTCTATTCCCTCCTTACCTCCTTCTGCACACGTTTGCTGTGTTTGACACCTCACTCTCCTCATGTTTTCCACTTGGTTACTGGATTCTTATAGCACAATCAGTAGGCTTCTATTTTCCCTTTTTCACTTCATCCCAAGCCTTTTCTGCTGTTCCACTGACTACTTTGCTTCTTATTATAAACCTGCAGTGCAAATTCCAGCACATTTAGGTGCATCATGTGAATTAAGGGGAAGAAAGTTGGAGCACGTACTGCTAGTAAGCTCAGCCTGTACAGTATAAGCCCCTTGCTGTTGAGTGAACTTCAAGTAGTGCCGCTAGATGATCAAGCAGCTAGAAAAGTCATAATATCACTGATAAGGCATAAAGAGTGGCAAAATAGCAAAGGTAATATGATGTGTAGTGGGGGTCCCCAACCAACTGCTAGTGAGGAACTCATGGTTCTCAAGTCTTTCATGTGCAGCTCATGGCTGTCTGCTCAAGATAGCATCAATCTCAACTGTATTATTTTTAGACAATTTGGACATTGGTTTTTTTTAATGGATCACTGAAGATACAACTTTATTTTTTTTAAGTACTTAGGGCATTACTACTTTCTAAATGTGTTTGGAGGAATTATAACTTTAGGAGGCGACACTTGCGGTATTATTATTTTTTAAAGGAGCACTCAGAGTCTAAGTACTTTATCGCGGGATTTTGGGCCATTATTAATTTATAAGGCTGTATTAGTGTTTTATAAGAGATTATTACTTTAAAACACAACTCTTCTTTATTAGTGTTTCATAAACAAGCACTCAGCATAAGTAAATTATGGATCTTAATTAATTTATAAGAGGTGTCAGCCTTGCAGCGCTAGGGTCCTCTGTTCAAATCCCACCCAGGATAACCTCTGGAAAGAGTTTGTATGTTCTCCCTGTATTTGTGCGGGTTTCCTCTGGGCACTCCGGTTTTTACTGAAACTCCAAAGCCATAATGAGAGGGTATTTAAATTGTGAGCCCCACTGGGGGCAGTGTTGCAAATGTATGTATAGTGCTGTGGATTTAATAGTGCTATAAAAGTGAATAAATATTTTATATATTATATTATTTATCAGTGGAATTCTTGGTGAAATAGAACCTTAAAAAAGGCAGATATGGCTCCTATGATTTTATCGTATTAACCATGTTTCAAAGCTGAATGTAGCTCTCAAAGTTAGAAAGGTTGGGGACCCCTGCTATATAGGAGTATGATTTTTTTCTTATTTTCACTCAAACAACAGATAAACTTTTATAAATGAGCTGAACTCAAGAATTCTATCTCAGGGGCCATATTTCTCAATATATTTGTGTCTGAAAATATGAGTAGAAGTGAAGAAATCACATGGCGCCTCGATACGGATAATAGTAAAAAATCTTTTTCAATCATTATCTGGATCGAGGCGCCATGTGGTTTCTTTACTCCGACTTAGCACACCGGCTGGAGGATTGAGTGCGCTCCAGACTCTGGCAGCAGCTGTCATTTGTCTGAAGCCCTAGGAGGTGGTGAGCCTTTCCTAAAACTGTATACTGTGCTTGAATATATAGACAAATCTTCTTCAGTATATCTAGAGCTTCTTCTATGTGAACATCTATATGCAATCAAAATCAAGTTGTTCATAAAGCAGCAGTTCTCAGCCTGGGGCTATCTCTTTCCAGCAGTACTGTATATCAATATAGCAATTTGAATGCCTAGTTAACTAAACCCTACATGCTAAAACTTTAGTCCGGCACCTCTGATCTCTCATTTAAAACCAATTTGTTTAGTAGTTCTAAATGGCATCAAAATGGTAATTGGATGCACGGCTTTTTCTAATTGAAATGAAAGGTGTTTCCATAAATACCTTTAATCATTTCATCTCATAAAAGATGTCATTTGGAGTCAATTGACTTCATGAGGAGTTTTAAAATTGTGCCAGCAGCTTATAAAATGTGTATATTATCTTTTTCAGTTTTGTCCTTGGTGATGACCTGGTTACAGTGTTAGAAGTATGTTTAAGAGATCAGCAGTAGCCTCATATAAAATGCATTGGACATTTGACACTAGTGCAAACTGACAAGGGGAAATGCACGTGTCACACTTTAAAAGGTCATAGTAAAACCTTTACTTTGTTCTACATCAGGATTATAATGGGCTTTCATGAACCTGTTACTTGTGACATACTTTTTATCACAGCTCTTTATATGACTCACCTTCTTGTTATCCTTTGGAAACTTTCAGAACCCTGAATATTAACAAGTAGAATTCGTCACAGTGCCACGAAGAGCAGTAGAGCTTAGGAAATGGAACTTCATTATTTCTCTTTTATCATCTAAGACAAAGCAAATAAAATAAAAAAAAGGGTTTGTTAAAAAAAATTGCATTTTACATGACCTTGTTATATACACCTCCCGTAAAAACTACACATAGAGGGTTTAGATGGGTTTAAACCAGCACCCAAATAAACAAGACCAGGGTCTTAAGACTGGAGGTCTTAGGCTAGGGTAACACTTGGAAGTGCATTTGCGGTTACCGCATCCACATCCAGATGCTGTAATCGCAATTGTATTCACACTCAATTTTGACACATTTTGTGTCCCTAAGCCAGAATCCGGCAACCGGATTACTCTGTATGTGCAATCCGGTTGCCGGATACTTTGTTCATCCCTGTCGCAGGGATGAACAGAGGGTTAACGTTAATAATAGGTGTGGGCAACATGTCTCTAGGTGGTTCCCACCCCCCCTAGAGTCATGCTGTCCACTCAGGTAGGCATGTGCTTTCAGGACCAAGGCTAGCAGCTCATACAGTACGTACATTACGTACTGTATCTACTACACAGTGAGGAGCCGCCAGGTTAATTCATAAAATCGAAAATGCTGACATTAGCCGGCAATACTAAAATGCCCAGATTAACCCCTCACATGCCCACCTGAGTGGACAGCATGTCTCTAGGGGGGTGGGCACCCCCTAGAGACATGTTGCCCACATCTATTATAACAGTTAACCTTTTGTTCATCCCTGAAGCAGCAGGGATGAACAAAACATACGGCTGCCACAGGCATTCACATGTGCCTTGCGGCAGCCGCATGGGCTCCCTAGGAGCCCATTATAGCAAGCCTGCTGTGGTTTGCAAACCGCTGCGAAAACTGCAACCTGCAGGATTTTTACCGCATGCTGCAATTCCGCAAGCGGTAACCAGATTGCATGAAGTGCAATCCGGTTACTATAATGGGCTCCTATGGGCTGTGGTTTCTGATCCGTTTTTGAGCACTTTTACTGCTCAAAACCGGATCAGGATCCGCAGTGCCCTACCGCAAGTGTGACCCTAGCCTTAGAATGTTCCCTTTGTCTTCAGTATTATAGCACATTGAACAACTTAATATAACACAATCAAATTAACAAATTAATATTTACTGTAATAAATATTATGTGGTTCCAACTAGAAGACTATATATTTTATAGTAGTAAGTGGATAATGCCATTGGTTCCGGAAAAGTAGTCTTTTTTTTGTTCTAGAAAATAAGAACAAACACCTTCAAAGATCTGATCATTGTTGACCTTTGGTAAGTTTACCTGATCAAAAGGCCAGTGTAAACTTTAATACAATTAGCCAAGCAATTAGGCTGTCCGTCAGTAGATAACATATTTTATGCATCTTAAAATTAATTATTGGTAGCTCATCTCATACAGAAAGCAGGACATGTGTTGCTGACAATATACAATCATGGTCAAAATTGTTGGGTACCCCTGAAATTGTCCCAGAAAATTAAGTATTTCTCTCAGAAAATTGTTACAGGTACACATATTTTCATATATGTCTGTTTCTTTTGAGTGTATTGGAAAAATACAACAGAGAAAAAAGGCAAATAGGACATATTTAACACAAAACAAAAAAATTGGCCTGCCAAACTTGTTGGCACCCTCAACTTAATATTTGGTCGCACACCCTTTGGAATAAATACCTGCAATTAATTGCTTCCTATAACCATCAAAAAGCTTCTTACACCTCTCAAGCTGGAATTTTGGACCACTTTTCTTTTGCAAACTGCTCCAGGTCACTTGAAGAGTATCTTCTCCTAATAGCCATTGTAAGATTCCTTCACACAAATTCAATGAGAATTAGATCCAGACTCATTGCTGACCAGTTCAGAACTCTCCAAGGCTTTGTTTTCATCCATTTCTTGGTGCTTCTCGAACAATGTTTGGGTTTCCTGCTGGAAGACCCATGACCAAGGATGGAAACCCAGGTTTCTGACACTGGGTACTGTATTGCAACCCAAAATCCTTTGCTAATTTCAGATTTCATGATGCCTGGGACCAGTCAAAGCACCTCGGGCCAAAGACAGCTTAATTTCTTTGGAACTTGATGGGGACTGCTTATCCACCATCTGACCTATCCTGTGAAGCAACCTTTTATTTTACTTGGCAGTCCATATCCAGGGAGATTAGTTACATTGCAATGGGTTCCATACTCCTTGATTATGTTGTGAACGATGGAGAAAGAAACATCAAGATCTCTGGAAGTGGACTTGAAATCTCGAGATTGTTGCTATCTTTTAACAATTTTGGTTCTCAAGTCTACAACAGTTCTCTTCTCCTTTTACTGTTCTCCACTCTTAAGCCCTCATCACACATAGCGAGATCGCTGGGGAGATCGCTATTGCGTCACAGATTTTGTGACGCAACAACGACTTCGCCAGCGATCTCGCTATGGGCCACGTCACACACACAGATATTTGTGCAGATATTGGTCACAGATCTCTGGTTGCAGTGAAATCATGGACACAATGTTCCATTTTGTGGCTGTGTACAATGGAGCAATGTGTCCATGATTTCACTGCAACCAGAGATCTGCGAACAATATCTGCACAAATATCTGTGTGTGTGACGTGGACCTATGTTTGATAAGTAGCAGCAACTGGGCCCCCGCTGTGACATCATCAATTGTGTCGGAATGGCCTGGACCATTTTTTGATCTTCGGTTTCTGCTGGGCAGCATGCATCGGTGTGTTTGGCGCCTTAACAACTACCTCGTTGGCGACTCAGAACTCAGCCACGTAGGTCTGAGTCGTCAGACTAGCTGCTGTGTGACAGGGTCCCAACGACCGCCAAGGTCATTATAAGGGTCACCGTATCATTGCTGCGTTGTTGAGTAGATCTGACTGTTTAACATCTCACCAGCGACCACGTAGCGAGTTCCAGCAATCCTTACCAGGTTGTATCGTTGTTGTGATCGCTGGAATGTTGCCAAGTGTGACGAGACCCTTAGTGTGGCATGCACAGACACACAATGCAAAGATTGAGTCAACTTCTTCTTTTTTTCATCTGCTTTCAGGTGTGATTTTCATATTGCCCACACCTGTTACTTGCAAGAGGTGAGTTTGAAAAAGCATCACATGCTTGAAATAAAGTTGTTTGCCACAATTATGACTAGATGACAACAATTTTGCACACCTAATTTTGGAGTCTTGTTTGAAATTATGCCGTTTTGCCTTTTTCTTCAGTTTGCGTTGTTTCTCCAGTACACACAAAGGAAATAAAGTATGTTTAACTGCAGTCAATTTCAGGAACAATTTAAAGGATGCCAACACTTTTGGCCATGACTGTGTATTGGGACTAAATTATTGCTTTACAAATTTCAACCTCAGTCACTTTGGATTGGACTGTGATGTAAAATATTTTGTAAGCCTGACAATGAAAATCCACCCAGTTCATTATTTTCTCCTAAAAATGTAAACCTCTGGTAATAAATACAATGTTAAAACTGCATACAATGGTTTGTTGACTTTCTGCAATAGATTTTATATCTAATAACTGCAAATCAACACTTCCGTAGGATTTCAGATATTGCATTGGCTAAACTAATGCTAGATTCCACAATTATATGTACACCTATATGTACAGAGAAGACTTTGGATATGATAAATAGTAACTACACCTAAGGCATTGGGATGATCCTACGTTGCAGTTGCTGTGAAAACCAGACCAAGCCCTAGAGTATTGTGCATTCTGATTTATTGGATCTAAGCACTGAACTCTCCGTACATAGTATGGTTCAAGCTCAAACACACAAAGAACATGATACCTATAGGGGGTTCAACACCAATGCACAGAATCCATACATTTAAGTAGAAAAATACACTTTGTAGTGGTTTATGTATTCCATTTTACACTGTAACATTTCCATATACATTTTTCAGAAATTCTATGTTTTTCATATGCTTGATTTCCTTCAAAAATAAAGTTTATAAGCATATTGACGAACTGTTCTTTTCAATAGGAAAAATGCAGCTTTTACATGCACTAGCCATTGCCGTTACTTGCTCTTGGTTCATGCATAAGGATTAGTGATGAGCGAGCACTATCATGCTTGGGTGCACTATACTTGAAACGAGCAATTGAACGCTTGGACGGGTTCGACTCGCGTACGGTCTATAATGGATGTTAATGGGAAACTTGAGCATTTTTTCGGAAGATCTTTTGTAAAAATGCTGGAGTTTCTAATTGACTTCTATCTTATTCAGTACATGAGTTGACCTCAACGGCACATTTTGTTGAGTATTGTGCACCCAAGCATACTAGTGTTATCTCATCGCTAATAAGGATCCGTATGGTTTTTTTTAAAACTTGTAATGACTGCAATAGGAGAACATGGCCTACATATGCCATCTCATTTATCATATGGATTGTGCACATGGTACAGCCCATACCAATATATGCACCTACAGATCCTAAATATGCTCAGGTGCATGAGAACAAAGAACATTCATCTACCTTGCCATTGTTCTTCATCCTTTCTATTATACAGAGGGAACATGATAAAGATTGTTGTCTTATTTGTAAGCAAGCTACATAAATGTTTTTCATTTTTGCTTGAAATTCTCAGATTCAATGAAACTCATTAGATCCATTTAATATCACTGCCAAAGGTTCATTTTGTTTAGAAGATTTCAAAGAGGCTTCTGGAAATCAAACTAACAAGAAGATTTTGGCTGGCAGATAACGGACTTATATGTGAGCAGTGAATCAAGGGATTCAGTAAATTTTCTTTGCTGTTGTGTCATCAAAAAAAGACCGTATTTTGCATTGTTTGTATGAAATAGATATATTCTACCCATTCTGTTAAAAGGTACTGACTGTGAAGCTCAAGAGAATAGTGCTGAAGCATCAGAACATTTAGTTCTATGTTCGAAAAAATAAAAGCTTGTTACAAACAGTGGGATCCTGTGAAATAAGGTGCCTTAAAATCAGGAGTTTTACATAAATAATTAATCTGCTTTTAGGAAAAGGCTTGGAGATTGTTTCTATTTATTGCATAACATAGAGGGATAACATTAAAGGGAACCTGACCTCAACAAAATGCTATTTGTCTGCAGCTGAAGGGTAAATCTGAAGGTAAATTGCTTTTTAATACCCTGTGTAGCCAACTGAATTGAAGTGCGGCTACACAGAGAAGATGAAGTTTTCATCATGGTGTAATCACACTATAATGGTACTCTGAATCACCCGGGCGGTGCAGGGGTTTATATCACAGCCCAGTAATACTGGGAGCTGGGCTGTAATCACACCCTGGCATTTTGAGTAAGAGCCTGCCTGCAGCTTGTGTGTGCAAAGCGAGTTGTCACTCAAAATGTGTGTGTCGTAGAGCTCACAAAATGGGGGGCAAGGTAGTCAGGCTCGAGTCCAGGTCATAGCAGGGCCCACAGCATCGTGCAACCCAGCTGGCTCTTTGATTGAAAATTTCAGTTTGTTATTACGCTCGGTGAGGGTCAAAGTGCGCAGAGAGCCAATCTGTTTAATCAGCAGTCTTTTACTTGCAATATCATGTGACTCCCACTGAACTGAGACATCATGGGCACAGTTCTTGAGTGTTACATATTTGTGGACAATTGCTTTAATATGATTTAGTGCAGACTTGGTATCTCAACACTCTCGTGTCATCCCTCCTATTATGTTTTGCCTCAAATTCATAAAGTCTCTCCACAGCAACCACTCTATCCCACTCACAGGTAACCATCCAGAAGATCAACCAGGGCTGCCAGTAAGCAAAGTTTCCTTCGATGTAAGCAGGCCAAGTCCACGTAAAACTCTACTGCGCACATACCATAAGGAGCAGTCACTGCCCAGGATGACCCACACGAGGCAGAGGTTAAGTACCAATGCAGGTGAACGTCCAACTCACATGTATTCTGGACTCAGGTCCCAACTCTCGTACTCACAGTCCTGTGTTGATCCAGAGGATCCAACCTAATTAACTCCTTTGGCACTCTGTGCCTCACATCAGACACAGGATTTCACAGTCTCCTGCTCTGGTGACACATCCTGCTTTTCACACTCATGCAGGCTCTTTTGTTCCTTACACCACACGCCTAGTGCGGAGACACACACTAGCGGCCAAGGAACACTTTGCTCAAGTTTAACCCTAGCTGACCTGAAGTAACAAGGAGCAGTCTTTTACGTAGGCCACTGAGTGGCAGCTTACAGAGGACCATATATACATCACATGTAACAGGTCAGCATATATACACAAGAACGAAGATTTTTTCCAGGGTGGGGACAAGAGGCCTTGTACCCCTCTTACATATGGTGACGTAATTATTCCCCAGCGCTGCCCGGATTACTCAGAGAGAGACGCTATATGGTGATTACACCATTACATCTTACAATTAAAACAAATATCAGTTAATACTATTTGTGAAGACACGTATATCATGTGTCATACTACACAAAAATAGTTCAAATAACTATTTACTATCAAAGTTTGCAATTCTAGGAAAAACATAAATACAGTTGTGTTTAAAATAATAGCTGTGTGTTCAAAAACATGAGTTCAGCCCAAAATCCATAAAATAGTTTTTATTTCCATGCATTGGGAGCATTGCATACTGTTTTTTTTAAATCAAAACATGAAAAGTATATCATTCCTAAATACTTTACAGAAAATAACAAAAAATGAACATTGGGCTGTTAAAAAAAATAGTGTCAGCATTTATCTTTACAAACCGAAAATATATACTCTTTTTATAGGATTTAGCATTCCTGTGAATCATCAACTTAATATTTAGTTGTATTACCACAGTTTTTTAAGACTACTCCACTTCTATGTTGCATAGAGTCAACCATCTTCTGGCACCTGTCAACTGTTATTCCAGCCCATGATGCTTTGACTACATCCCATATTTCATTTGGATTTGTTGTCCTTGCCTCAGAAACATCATTTTTGATGTCACCCCAGACATGTTCTATTGGATTTAGGTCTGGAGATTTGATTAAGATTTTGCTCATTTACTGGTTTGTTTAGGGTCATTGTCTTGTTGAAACACCCATTTTCAGGGCATTTCCTCTTCAGCACAAGGCAATATGAACTCTTTAAGTAATTTGATATTTGCAAACTGGTTCATGATTCCTGGTATGTGTTAAATAGCTTGGCACCAATTTAAGGGCCCCGTCACACTGAGTGACGCTCCAGCGATCCCGACAGTGATAACGACCTGGCCGGGATCGCTGGATCTTCGCTACGTGGTCGCTGGGGAGCTGTCAAACAGGCAGATATCCTCAGCGACCAGGGAGCCACCTCCACATTGCTGGAAGCGGGAGGATGCTGGTAACTATGATAAACACTGGGTAACTAAGCAGCACGCGCTGCCTAGATACCCGGTGTTTATCATAGTTACCAGCGTCCTCCCTGCTTACAGGCTACACTAAGCAGGGAGGACGCTGGTAACTATGATAAACACTGGGTATCTAGGCAGCGCACTGCCTAGATACCCGCTGTTTATCATAGTTACCAGCATTCTCCCACTTAGTGCTGGTAACCATGATAAACACTGGGTATCTAGGCAGCGCATGCTGCTTAGTTATCCAGTGATTATCATGGTTCCCAGCCTATGAGGTCGCTGATCGCTGGTCTCTCGCTGTCACACGCAACGATGCATGCTGACCAGCGGGAGACCAAGGACCAAAAAATGGTGCTGAACCATGTGCAGTGATCAGCGACCTCACAGCAGGGGCCTGATTGCTGCTACATGTCACATATAGCGACATCGCTGGAGAGGTCGCTGTTACGTCACAAAACCTGTGACGTATCAGCGATCTTGCTAGTGATCTCGCTATGTGTGACGGGGGCTTAGGAGACTCATGTTCATATCATGGTGCTTGCACCACCCTGCTTCACTGCTTTCAGAGTGTATTGTGGCTTCAATTTAGAGTTTCTGGGTCATCTGATGAACTGTCTGTGGCCATTGGACCCAAAAAGAACAATTTTACTTTTATCACTCCACAAAATGTTTCTACATTTCTCTTTAGGTTAATTGATGTGTTCTTTGGCAAATTGTATCTGCTTCAGTACATGACTTTTTTTTTAACAGTGGGACTTTGTAAGGACTTCTTGCAAATAATTTAGCTTCAAACAGATGTCTTCTGTCAAGGTAACCACAGATAACTTGAGATTGTCTTTGATCATCTTGGAGCTAATAATTGGCTGAGCCTTTGCCATTCTAGCTAGACTTCAATCCATTCAAATGGTATAGCCTTCAGTTTATTTCCATGTCTTTCCGGTTTTGCTTTCTATTTAAAAGCATTGGAGATCATTTTAGCTTCAAAGCCTATCATTGTTTGCCTTTCTTTATACGTTTTACCCTCTCCTATCAACTTTTCAATCAAAGTATGCTGCTCTTCTGAACGATGTATGAACAACCTATATTTCTTAGACTATTAATGAGAAATGCATGTACAACATGTGCTGGCTTCACCCTTAAATAAGGGCCACCTGATTCATGCCTATTTATTCACAAAATGATTGACTTCACTAATTGAACTCCACACTGCTATTATTTTGAACACTTCCATAGTTATTATTATGATAAATGTCCCAAATGGGCACTATTCAAACAAAAATTACCCACTAGAAAAAATGTACATGGACAAAAATAATCGTATCTGTTATTATGAAAATCAAATTTTATTTGCTACAAAGTTTTAAAAAAAACATAAGGGTATGTGCACACCATCTGGAGGCACTGCATCTTGGACGCAGCACCTCTGCATCTGAGGGAACCCGTGGGTGAGCACAGTGAGCCCACATCTGCCTTGTATTCACCATCTGTGAAGGGTTAAGCGTGGTATCTGACCGGGACCTCTTCCAACCCTGCAGCATGAAATTAACATGCTGCGAGGATACGAAAGTCCAGAAGCCCACACCAGACCAGAAATAATGCTAGGATGGGGAGAAGCATGCTGGGCATGGTATTTCTACAAATCCCACACACTATGCTGCTACTGTACAATACCGTGTTTGTGACGCAGAGGCAATACGCTGCATAAAAAAATGCTGCAATTCCTGATCATGAGAATAAACTCTAAGACAACAGGTATACATAGGTCAGACAAGACAGACAAAAATTAAAAATATGGTGGGCGAGCGACCATTAGGGTACCTTTACACGCCGCTACGACGGGATGGATACAACCCGCTACAGGCTACAAATGTAGCTTGTAGCGTCAATATAGCCCGTAGTAGCGGCGTGTGAAGACGGGACGTGACAGCTCGAAAACAGATGGCTACAAAGCCGATTGCAGCGAGCTGTATCGGCGTGTAAAGAAGCTACAGAAGGGAACTCTGGACACCCGGCGATGTAGCTGCAATGTAGCTAAGGCGTGACCCAGGCTCCGGGATACCACGCCCCTTCAGCGATCATTGGAGGAAGCTCCTTCGTTGCAATTGGTTGTCGCTGCACAGGGCGGCATATTTAAGGAGCTGACCAGTCACACTACGCAATTGCTCGGGCGTCATGTATTAATCAGCCTCCTGCGATGCCTGGCCAATCATGGGTTTCTTGCTTTGTCCTATCAGCGTACGGACGTCTCGTACTCCACAATTGTGGCACGCCTATGTGCTGTCCCTGCTGCACCAGGTCCGCCCATATTAGCTTGTTGTAGCGGTGTGTAAATGAGGTACGATGAGCTACAGATGGCTACTTGAGACACCCGGCGATGTATCCGGGGATAGATGTAGCGTAGCGTAGCGCACCTTGTGGCGGCGTGTAAAGGTGGTGCGTTTCCCGTTTGTAACCGTTTGGCCGTGCTCGTGCACGTGAAGTAGCGGGTTGTATCCATCCTGTCGTAGCGGCGTGTAAAGGGCCCCTTAGAGCTTAAGACTATAAAGTGTATGTGTAAATATACCAAAGGTAAATATGGAAAGATATTCACAATTGTACTTTTTAGGGAAAATGCCAGGTAAATAGAATACTTTTCACATAGAGAAAGTAAAACATAAACACTATGCTACTCACTAATATACAGTAGCCCATGTATTAATAAGGTCAGAGTAAATTCTGGTTTTATGTAATAATGCTCATTCATTTCAACTTGAAAGTTATGCAAGTTTCTAACATCTCTGTTTATCTTTGAAATATTTAATACTGATATCTATCTCTGATGAGCCATGCACTGTATTTGTTGAAGGTGAGTACGCTAAGATTTTAGCTCCTCCCTTAAGGTACCATCACACGCCACAATCTCGGCTGGCGATATGTGGTGATCGAACGTGCGCGCTCACATTTTTCAGATCACCGAAGGCGGCTTCACATGCCGCAATTGTGCCCTGAACCTAAGGCGATGTGTCGCTCCAGACATCGCCTCACCCAACGTTGCCTAATTCCATCGCCGCTTCACACGCCGCAAGCTCAAAGGCAATGTGTGCCTACATGTCCAGCGCGACGAGGAGATAGGTGTGCCACAGTGGCTTACACCGCGCCCCACACACGCTCATTGGACTACGCAACAGCGTTACGATTCGTCAGCCTGCTCTGTAAGTCTGGCTAATACATGACGCCATTGCCATTGAGTGGTGCTGAACGGACAGCTCTTCAAATATGGTGCGGTGTCAACTAACAGCCAATGGGTACACAGTAGACCACACCAATCAGTTCAGACGGGGCGTGGACTCCAGCACGCTCTTTCCATCACTATCGTCCTATCACACGCCCCAACAACAGAAATATCGCCTTACCGATTGTGGCTGATTACTGAGCACTGTTCAGGAATCAGACGACGGGCGAGAGGCGATTTATCGCTGCGAAATTCCCCAATCACACGCATCAACCGTGAAGCAATATCACGGTGATTGCTCCGGGGCGACATATCGCCTTACTGATCTCCAGGCAATATGGCAACGTGTGACGGTACCTTTGGATATGAAGAAGACTCAAGGTAGCTAATCACTGTCATCAAGCTAAGATCTTAAAGATGGTGAGATATTTATATACAAGGTATATTGGAAGTTACTTATTACTAATTAAATAAGCCTTAATTACACAAATAGCTAAACCCCTTTAATTTATACTACTCTGTGAACATATATTTTAAACAAAAAATATATACATATTGTTTAAAATATATATTCACAAAGTAGTATGTATTATTATTAATATAGAGGCATGGCCATAAGTAATAAGACTGACACAATTTTAGTTTTCATAAAGTTTGCTACTACAGTTTTTATATTAGGAACCATGATTGTCCCCCAAACAATGAGTACTACCAAGCATCCTGAGACCATTTATATGTAGGGATTTGCACAATTTTGCCTAAGGGCTCTTTCAGGCATCTGTGCAATTCATTATGATGCTGCATCACAGGGTAAAAACTGGTCGCAGCTCTCCAAGACCCTAGCATGATATTTTCCTATGTTCCATACTTGTGTTAGGAGGACCACTGCGAATCCGAGCATTGCGATCAGACATCGGACCAAATTGCCTAGGCATATGAAAGAGTCCTAAGAGCACCACCATGAATAAAGACTGGTATCTAAAAATCCTGGAAAAAGGCAACTTCTCCCATTGATCCAGGAGCAATTTGGTATTAAACAATGCACTGAAACTTTGGGTCCTTGTCCTCATATTTCATCCCATTGGAAACCTGTTGTCAATCTTCAACAAAACAAATTAATAAAACAGAAATTTTAATTAACATTAAGCAATGATAAGGCAACAAAGGGTCACCATAAATTAGGATTTGGTCCAGAAGCTGATATTCAGCAGGTCTTAAAAAATAAGGGTCAACACTGTAAATATAGAATCTTGTTTATCTGATTGTCTATATAAAAATCTTAAAAATTGCCGTTTTCAGCCAACAAATTAGGCAGGTGTCTTCCTGGCTCTGTAGCCTGCTTGCTTACTTTGTTACATACAGAATAACTGAAAGAGTAGGGTCATTACAAAATTCTAAGAGGATAGGATTTGCTGTACACCATGGACTAGATAGGGCAGAATATTGGCAGCATAGCATGGCAGAATATTACTGTAACTGCCACTTTCTGGTATTTGGGAAGAAGCTTTTCTTGTCACTTCTTAATGACTGTAATAAATGACATTTCTATGTCAATTAACTTCATTTCATTTTTTGCATTATATAGCATGTATACCTTGCTGCACTGCCTATACAGTAATAATAATAGTATAATGCAGGAGAGAAGTGTTTCCAATAGAATTATATACAATGCCTAAATAAGATCATTATTTTAAAAATACCTGACTTCTAATTGATAAGATTAACATTTCAAATATAAAAAATGTCATTCATTTTTGATCTGCTCCTTCCTTTATTTAATTACAAAAAAATACTGATAAATCTTTGCCATTTCATTCCTTCTTTAGGCAAAATAATGGTGCATCCACACATGGTCACATGAATGTCCAAAAAAGCAAAAAATTCTAAGTAATACTAAAATAATATTGTGAACGTAAAGACAATGCGTTTGTCTGATAGAATTTCATCGCATATAGTTTATCATGCAGCAATACCAATACAACAACCCTATGTCAACAACAACTAAATGAAATAATAATGATGAACCTGAGAGAACACTACAGAGAATCTGTCACCTTGAGAAATGTTATTTACTTTTAGACAGAAGGGTAAGCTGCAGGTAGATAGGGAAAATGAAGCTATATTCTCCCGGTAAATTCTCACTTCCTGTTATCGGGGCTGTGCATGGAGAGGTTACAATCACAGCTCACTACACGTGAATGTGGCTGCAATCACTCCCCAACATGTTAATTGACAGCCTGCCCTTTAAAAATGTGGCATAGTGTAATGATGACTGCATCTCTGTGCACTACCCCAATGACTGGAAGTTAGTGGCAGGGAGAATATAACTTCATTTTCTCCCTTCTCCAAGGTGTCTCTACTAGACTGTGTGTGAAACAGACGTATGTTCATTGTCAGTCAGATCCATCTTCAAGCTTCTCACACTGATTATGGGGCATGTAACCATATAAGGGTAAAGGGGTGGAGCCTACAGGACATCCACACTACTGACTGCAGCTGATGTGGTGACAATGTATAAGATAACTTCAGGCTACATCACAGTGCTAAGCAATGTCTGGATCACTGCAAACTTCTCTTTCATTGGCACAAACTTCTGATCTGTCATCTGGCTCCACACAGCTCAGTCACAAGTCTGTTAACCATAACCCCCCCTCTGCTGTCACATTGCACTGCTCCTATCAGCTGCTGGCCATGCCCACACAGCCATAAAAGGTAGTTTTTATAAGAGTACAGAAAAATGTGAGAAAATAAGTAATATGGCACAAAAATCATTATCCTAGCTGCTATATAACTCATCATTAACAACCAGTGCAGTATTGTGGTTTATATATGTATTTTTTTTTTAATGAAATTACATTTACACTTTAAGCAATGGCTCACACAGAATGCCCCTAAAAAACATTTAGTGTTCAGGGGGTTGAGGCAATGAGGTATAATTTAATGCAATTACCCCTCTCTATAGAAAGGATCAGTCTGATGAACTTTGCTATAATGAAGAAGAAAAGGTATAACTATGCATACAATGCCAACAAAGGTAAAAATGTCGATCTTCTTACCTCAGTCTGACGAATGGCGGTGTATGGCTATATTTGGGTTATTTGATCGGGAGCTTTACGAGATTACACATCAAATATGGTCTAATAAACTAATCTGCACCAGACCTAATACTGCATGGTATAATGGATTGGAAGAACTGTAGAGTGGACAATTACGCTTTTGTGTCTGCAGTAATCGCCATCACTAGTGAGAAAAGGTTTTTCTTGAAAGGTTGGAGCTGTGTTATGTTAATTAAAAGATTTATTATATTTGTCACATTGCTAATTAAAATGTATATGATATTGTTGTAAAGCTCACTTCATACCAATTAATTTTTTACTATTAGTGCTAACACACATACAATCATGTAAGTATATTTTTCCCATATAAATATTACATTAAATTATGAGACATTTAAGAAGCCAGTTGACTTGTCAATGGAAACCAATGTGAAGTTATAACAAACACTAATATAAATGATGAAGAAATGCTCTTATAAATGTCTGTGTCTGTACTAGGTACAATGGGGATATGAAGAGGCACGTGTTCCACGCAATTAGTTTTAATTAAAGCAGAATGCTGACTCAAACATCAAATGTTCCAGTGGAATGAGAAATAAAGGGAAAAAAAACAATTGAAACTGTGTGCATCTGTACATCAGTAATGTTTTCTTCAGCTGTCACAAAATAATGAGCTTTGACCTTGGTAATTTAGTCTATAATAGTTTAAAATCTGTGTTCCTTGTGACATTGGAATAAATTGACATTGTCAAGGTCACTGAGTGGTTATTATAATGGTTGTTGTTCTCGGCTTAAAGAGCACTTTTCAGCCTTGTGTACTTATCAAAAATAGCAATAATTCCTTGTTTACTTGCTTAGTTTTCAGCATTTAA
Source organism: Allobates femoralis (assembly GCA_033576535.1). Lineage (NCBI taxonomy): Eukaryota > Metazoa > Chordata > Amphibia > Anura > Aromobatidae > Allobates > Allobates femoralis. Next base: position 624,750,554 of record JARQOC010000003.1, read on the forward strand.
CCGTTTTAAATCTTAAAGGGATTGTCCAACGTTAGGGTACAAGTCTGTAGTCATTTTATGTAATTCTGTGTGACTGCAGACAGGTCTGGCGCAAGCACCCAACATACTGGGGTAGATGCCAGGGCCCTGAAGCAGTGAAAGGGTACACTCGCTGTCTGTGAGGGAAGCAGTGAGGAGCCCCACTCACAGACAGCTCCCCTCTTTCCTCTCTTCTCTCCTGCTTTGCACTGATGGTGATCGGTACACAGCAGGAGGGAAAGCTTACTGGGAGCTACATGGAGGATGAAGGACCTTCTAATTTCAGTCAAGTGACTTTGAAGATCCTGCTGCTGCTCAAGTTCTGTAGCCTCCTGTAGCTCCCAGTGGCTCCTCACCTGCTCTGCACCGATGTGGTAGGCCCTTTTCACATCAATGCATCTTCTGCACTTGGTTGCCCTGCCTGCCCTGCGCTAGCGCAAAAGCAAGCACAGGTACATTTAGGGGCAGCTGCAGCCAAATGCACAGGCGCATGGATGCACTGCTCCTGCGCTTGCCTGCCAACATCCCGGAAGCGCAAGTGCGAAGTGCCTGATGTCATCGCGCATGCGCTTCATCAGACAACCAGGAAACATCGCATTAGGCTTTCTGGGTGCATCTGATGAAGCACATGGCGCGTGATGTCAGCCCTGTCACACTCGCACTTTGGGTCTGTCGGTGCCTGCGCTCAACTGTGCCTGGCCATAGAAGTTAATGGGGGCACCGAGCGCAGACGAGGGCAGGAGCAGTGCATCCCTGTGCCTGTGCGCTTGGCTGCAGCTGCCCCTAAATGCACCTGCTCTTACATTTGCACTGGCGCAGGGCAGGCAGGGCAGCCAGTGCACAGGCACATTAGATGTGAAATAGGCCATAATGTATAGATTGTGTATGTGTATATCTGGATGTGATGATGTCATGCAAATGTGTTGTCCATGGTGTATGTGTGTGTTCTATGTATGTGTGTCATGTGAGCAGTGTAGTTTGTATGTGCATGTAGCAAGCTGTGTGTGTATCGTATGTTCATGTAGTAGAGCTGTGTGTGTTAGTGTGTAGTGGTGTGCAAGTATTTTGCATGTAGCAGAGCTGTGTGTAGTGTAGTGTGTCAGATTGATGTAGAGAGCTGTAGGTATGTCATGTATTGGGTCATTGATAGCAGAGCTGTGTGTGTGTGTACCTGTATGTTCATGTAGCAGAGCTCTGTGTACTGTGCATGTATTGGGCATGTAGCAGATCTGTGTGTCTGTATATGCATGTAAACAGAGCTGAGTGTGTGTATCTGTATGTTCATGTAGCAGAGCTGTATGTGTAGTGTGCATGTATTGGGCATGTAGCAGAGTTGTGTGTGTAGTGTGAATGTAGCAGATCTGTGTTTGTCTGTATGTGCATGTATTGGAGATGTAGCAGAGCTGTGTGTGTGTATATGTATGTTCATGTAGCAGAGCTGTATGAAGTGTGGATGTATTGGGCATGTAGCAGAGCTGTGTGTAGTGTGAATGTAGCAGAGCTGTGTTTTTGTATGTGCATGTATTTGGCATGTAGCAGAGTTATATGTGTGTAGTGTGAATGTAGCAGGGCTATGCGTGTCTTTATGGGCATGTATTGTGTATGTAGCAGAGCTGTGTGTGTGTAGTGTGCAAGTTGCAGAGCGATGTGTTAAGTATGCATGTAGCAGAGCTGTATGTGTCTAAATGTACATGTAGCAGTGCCATCTAGGTTTTTGGGTATATAGCAGAGCTGCGTGTGCCTAATATAGTTTGCACTATCAGGGACCAAGTGTCTTTCAGTCCGCGCCGCTGCTCCAATGAGTATCAAAAAACACTGGAGTGCTTTGAAACAAGATATCTTCAGCTTTATTTTCCAACGCGTTTGGGGGCTAACACCCAGCTCCTTCCTCAGGGAAGGAGCTGGGTGTTAGCTCCGAAACGCGTTGGAAAATAAAGCTGAAGATATCTTGTTTCAAAGCACTCCAGTGTTTTTTGATACTCATTGGAGCAGCGGCGCGGACCGAAAGACACTTGGTCCCTGATAGAGTTTCACCCCCACGTTGTGGAAGTGTGGTCCCGGCTGCGGCTGCTGTGTTTGAGCGATCAAGCTAGTTGTGGGCTTCACAACTAAATCAGGTGACAGGTTTCATACTGTATGAGATTTGATTCCTATCGAGGATAAGACCCTATGCGCATTCTCATTTTATAGATAATATAGTTTGCAGAAAGACACTAACTATAGATTTATTGCCTCCGTATTGTACCCTAGTACATTAAAATTAGCGTTAATGACACCTCCCTTTTACGCCGCCAGGGAAGTGTTAATGAATAGGAAGCAATATTTTCTTATTTTCATCTGTCTAAACGTGGGGTGCGGTTTATGGTGCGGAGCAGTGTGGACTGAGTGTTAAAGGGGCCCATCGAGATTCTTTCACCCGGGACCCACAAATATCTGGAGCCGGCCCTGATTGCAGACTTGCTAGTCCTTAAACCATGTGCACCTGTGTTGTCAGGATTCACCAGTGTCGGTGCCATGAGTGGCGAGCTCGTGATAGCAAATATGCGATCTGTTTGTATGCGGTCATGTGCCAGCTAGATATGCATAGCCTCTCTCAATACAAGGAAAATGAGAGAGGTTGGATACGCCTAGTCAGATGTGGCCAGAAACATGAAAATTGTTGCTCCCGGCTCTGACACTAGAGAATCCTGGCAGTGTGAAATGTGCCTACTGTGAGGATTCACTAGTCTGTAGTCACATACAGTGACTGCAGACTTGTATATAGTATAATAATATTTATTCTTTTATATAGAGCTATTAATTCCATAACGCTTTACATACATTCGCAACAATGTCCCCATTGGGGCTCACAATCTAAACATCCTATCAGTATGTCTTTGGATCCTGTGGTCCAACAACCCATTTGAGGGAGATCTCAACAGATTGATTTCTGCTGTTAAAAAGTACTGTTTAACTATGGACAGGTCGATTGGTGCCCTTTAGGGCGGCTTCAGACTGCGGCAGCGTCCGGTCCGGGGCTGTCAGGATTGACAGCCTGGAGCGGAGTTTTTCTGCATAGGATAGTATCGGGCTGCACGGAGCTGGATCGCGGCGGGTGGTAATTAGCTGCTATCCGGCTGCTGTGTCGCCGGATGAATCCTGCAGAAGTGGGGATTTTCTTCCGATTCCAAAAACGGTGCCGTTTTTGGAATCGGAAGAAAATCCCCACTTCTGCAGGATTCATCCGGCGACACAGCAGCCGGATAGCAGCTAATTACCACCCGCCGCGATCCAGCTCCGTGCAGCATGATACTATCCTATGCAGAAAAACTCCGCTCCAGGCTGTCAATCCTGACAGCCCGGACCGGACGCTGCCGCAGTCTGAAGTCGCCCTTACTGGCCGGTTCATACAAATCATCAATAAATGAATGGGAAAAAAAGATTGTTATATGATCATATTGTCCCCATACAGCATCAGGTTGTCAGCAAAACAACTGATATTTACATGGGCTGATGTGCTGCCAATGATAATGATTGTTATGCCTGCATGAATGATCAAATTAACTGGTAAATAAGCATGCACATTCATTGAGTGATTGGCAGCATTGATTACATGGGCCAATAATTGGGAATTCTTATGAACGCTCGTTTGCCACTTATTGGCCTTTCAAAAGGCCCTGAAATCTCGGTATCTTGACATAGAAAAGTGGTTCCTCACAGTGATTATACCTGTTCAGTGGTCCTATCACCCCTAAGCACCCCAAAAACGCAAAAAACTTTCACAGGGTTTTAAAACAAGTTTGTATCAATTTTGTGTTATTTTCCTGTGTGCAATGTCTAGAGGAAAAGTTGGAAAATCCAAGTGTTGTATCTGCAGAACCTATGCATTGTTTTCAAATTCAAAATGGCTGCAACTGAAGCATATGTGCAAAACTAAAAGTGCTACTCAATAGTTTTTATTATTATTATTAATATTATTATTATTATTTTATAATTATTAATAATAATTTCATACAATTGTTACACCTGCTACAAAACTAGTATTTCTTGTATATTGTGTATGAGCCATAATTTCAAAAGCACTAAAAATACATTTTTATTTGCAAAAAATTCTGTTTAAAAAAAAAGCCTAGTTTAAATCCCTGCTATGAATCCTTCCCTACACTTCCCCCAGTCCAGTGATAATCCTGAGACGAGACATGAAAGTCATTTGAAATTCAAATGTGCTGGTTTTGCTGAATCTTCCCAAGAGTTTGATTTGTGTCAAATAAATTTACCATAAATCTCATTAGTGAAAGCTTCCAATTGCCAGAAAAATATGTGTATAACAATTTGAGGTCCCCTATGTGTGTATAGAACTTGTTTGGGTCGTTGTAATGCCAAAACAGCTGTATTAGGCTAGGGTCACACTTAAGGCTAACGCAAGCACTAAAAACTTTGAAAATCAGCGGCAGCGTATAGCATTATTGCTATGCGCTGTCAGTGCAAAGGAACCCCATAGAAACCCGCTGTTTACCTTAGCAGCTGGCTCCAGACAAAGCTCCAGGACGCTTTAGCTGTGCCCACAGGAAACGCGGTCTGCAGGGTTTTCCTGTGCGATCGGTTAAAGTGCACATCCTGGAGCTTTATGTGAAGCCGCTGCTAAGGTAAACAGCGGGTTTCTATGGGGCTCCATTGCACTGGCAGCGCATAACGTTAACGCTATACGCTGCCACTGTTTTTCAAAGTTTTTAGCGCTTGAGTCAGTCTTAAGTGTGACCCTAGCCTTAGTGTCCATGTGACTTCAATCTTTCTGGTTAAATGGATGGTAAGTGGGGTGGATGTGTAGGGGCATGGCAACGATGGAGATTTCTATATGGAATGTTTAAAAATCTATGTATGCAACTTGCCCATCTTACAATGAAGGAAGCACGCTTTCTGTGACACACAAGCAGAGCCGGCGTCAGCACCCGGCGTACCCGGGCAAGTGCCGGGGCCCGACTGCTTGGAGGGGGCCCATCGGGCCCCTGAGGCTAGGGTCACACTTGCATTATGACCCTAGCCTTATGCAAGTATTGTCTGCTGCAGCGCAGAGTGTTTAACGCTATGCGCTGCCAGCAACTGAGCCCATAAAAAGCCGATATTTACATTGACAACCAGTGGTTGTCAAGGTAAATGTCGGGTTTCTATGGGCTGCCTCCAGCGCATAGCATTAAACGCTATGCGCTGCAACATACAATACTTGCATAAGGCTAGGGTCACAATGCAAGTGTGCTTACAGGACCTGTGATGATGTCAATGGATGGGGAGGAGTCAGGGGTCTCATGATCAGCTCCTCAGTGTATCCAGGACTGTGCTGGCCATCAATGATGCTCAAATAAGGTGAAGTTTGTGTGTGGTCAGGAGGCATTTACAGTGTGAATGTAGCAGAGGTGAGTGTGTACTAGGTGTATGGCAATTAGGTGAAGGTTATGTGTGGGGTCAGGAGGGATTTACAGTGCGAATGTAGCAAAGGCGAATGTGTACTAGGTGCATGGAGCGGAGCCGTGTGTGTACGAGGTGTACGGAGCAGAGCCGAGTGGGTACTAGGTGTACGGAGCAGAGCCATGTGTGTATGAGGTGTACGGAGCAGAGCCATGTGTGTACGAGGTGTACAGAGCAGAGCCGTGTGTGTACGAGGTGTACGGAGCAGAGCCATGTGTGTACGAGGTGTACAGAGCAGAGCCGAGTGTGTACGAGGTGTACGGAGCAGAGCCGTGTGTGTACGGAGCGGAGCCGAGTGTGTACGAGGTGTACGGAGCAGAGCCGTGTGTGTACGAGGTGTACGGAGCAGAGCCATGTGTGTACGAGGTGTACGGAGCAGAGCCGCGTGTGTACGAGGTGTACGGAGCGGAGCCGCGTGCGTGCGTACGAGGTGTACGGAGTGGAGCCGCATGCGTGCGTACGAGGTGTACGGAGCGGAGCCGCGTGCGTGCGTACGAGGTGTACGGAGCGGAGCCGCGTGCGTGCGTACGAGGTGTACGGAGCAGAGCCGCGTGCGTGCGTACGAGGTGTATGGAGCAGAGCCGCGTGCGTGCGTACGAGGTGTACGGAGCAGAGCCGAGTGTGTACGAGGTATGTGTACCAGTGGTAGCCCCCCACGGATTCCGCTCCTATAGTCCCAGCCACCTTTGCCAGCAGCATTCTTCTCCAGAGTCTCTTCTGCCGCTGTCTGCATTCTGCAGCTCAGCATGGAGGGGCACGATGTTGTCATCACTGTGCTGATATGTGCAGAGCGACCGGAGGAGACCGGAGCGGCAAGAAGAAAGGTGAGGAGAAAGAGAGATCCGGACGGCCAGACACTCCGCTTGGCTGCGGTGCCACCATATGGCGGTGCGGCTCCATTGAGCTGCTTGCATTATTTGTGCTCTTCAGGATGCTTGTGTATATATACCAAGCATCCTCAGACACACAAAAATGCAACATTTTGCATTTGAAGGGTATTTTTAAAAAGCGCAAGGGAACGCAATCGCATTTTAGCCCTCTCCTAACAATGTGTAATATACTCACTGTCAGGAACAGCTCTTGCTGGTTTCGGCAGTCACTGTTCCTGTAAGGCTGCCTTCACATAGGAGTTTTTTGAAAAATGTGGCAGTTGCGGTAAAAAAAAAACCTGCATCTGCTGCATTTTCCGTCTAGCGCAGGGGTCTCAAACTCCAGGCCTCGAGGGCCGCACACAGTCCAGGTCTTCATGATTTCCATACTTTGACAGTTGGTCATTTGATTACTAACTGTCAAATACTAGGGAAATCCTGAAAACCTGGACTGTGTGCAGTCCTCGAGGCCTGGAGTTTGAGACCCCTGGTCTAGCGGCTGCACTTGCTGCACGTTTGCGGCAAGCCCCATGCATTGTCTATGGGGCTTGCGGTAAGTGTGCGGCAATATATATATATACATATATATTGCCGCACACTTACCGCAAGCCCCATAGACAATGCATGGGGCTTGCCGCAAAAGTGCAGCAAGTGCAGCTGCTAGACGGAAAATGCGGCAGATGCGGGTTTTTTTTTAAGTACATATCGCGGACTAATATATATAGTCCGCGATATGTACTTAAAGGGGGCCCACTGAGACCTTTTCGCCCGGGGCCCACAGAAACCTGGAGCCGGCCCTGCACACAAGCTATGAATTTAGATTTCTTTTTGCATCACAAATAACACTGAGGAGTTTAATACTGCCCTCCTTGTTTGCAATGTGTTAATTAAAAAGAAATATCTGTTTGGGTGCTATTACTGCAAAAAATCTCAGATTAATTCATTCACAGTCACATTGAGTGACTTCACAGAAACTGAATTTCGCTGTGTTTTCCTTGAATCTTTGAATTAGTATTCACAGACTGAGTTTAGCACTTCTCTTTGCAATCTGTTTGAGCACTGAAATAGTATACGGTAATCATATTAGGCCTTTTTCTATCCCTAGGTGAAATGAGCTGTGTGTTGTGACCGCCAATCTCTACAGAGTACAAGCATGAAATGATGCTCCTTTGCTGGTGCCCACTTTTTTATACCTGACATTATACTTCTTCTGATTGGCTGTACTAGACCATGTCATGTGATAATTGCAGGGCATTGTGGGGCATTATTTCTGAGTCTTCAGTGTTTTCAGCAGTTTGTGAAATGGTGCTCAGAGTCAATCTTCGATGGATTGATCCTCTCAACTCTTCATATTGAATGTTGTTCCTGGCAGTGTTACTATGAAGACTGTGGTTGTTAACTACAGATGAGTGAACCTGTTGGGGTTGGAGTTCCAGTGATTTGCAAGTCTAAAGGGCAGGAGCATGTAGCGCTATGCTCCAGTAGCCTTGGTGCCCAGCCCAGTACGATCGGCTTGCGGTGTGTGATCAGCTTGCACTGGGAGTAAAATCTGGGAGTTTTCTGCTGTGGTGTTTTGTCCCTTAAAAAAAAACCGTCCCACCCCCGGAAGTGTTTTGCTTATAGCCGGCTGTTGTGGACAGAGAGCCGTGCATTCAATCAGAGATGCTGTGGGTCAAGTTCAGGTCATGAACAGCGCCACTGAACCTGAACATACATGGGTATGTTTGGCAACTGCAGCCGAACTTTGAAAGATTCGCTCATCACTACTTTTAACCTCAATGTCCCTAAAAACCACTTTGACTGTAGATACAATTATCTGACATCAAAGTTAGATTGACAGTACTAACATCAAAAATGGGGAGGTGTGAGAGCAGATAATCTACTTTATTCTCCATTTCAGGCAATGTACTGACTGATTTAGGCTAGGGTCACATCTGGGAGCTTGCAATAATTGGAAGAATGCATTAACGGATCCTGTTTTTCCTCTAGCCATTTTTATGGTATTTTTTTTTTTTCGTTTTTAGCGCATGCATTAACGCATGTGTTAATGCATGCCTTTCCCATAGACTCCCATGTTAAAAAGAGCATGTGTTTCTGTAAAAGCACCAAAAAACACTGCATACCGTGTTTTTTTGTGCACTTGCAAAAACGCGTAGCGCCAAACGCATTGCAATTTTGCATTGCGTTTTTTGCATTGGAGCCTATGGGTGCGTTAATGCATGCATTTTTCCACATTTGCACATGAAAATAACGCATGCATATAACAAATGCATGACGCAAATCTGACCCTAGCCTTAAAGACATTTTACATAATAAATGTAGGATCTGATTCTCAAATTTCCCAACCATTCAAATCTCTCATTAATTTTTAGTTTCCTTGGGTTGTCCTGGCTTGGTACAAAAGTTGGCAGTCATTCTATGTGAGTACAGACTGCCGAATCATGACAGCAAGCTGTGTGCACACTATCACAATTTCCCAGTACTTTAGCCACTTGCTGACTAGACTTGTTTGGCTTATCTCAGGTCACTTTTTCTATGTATCACATCTAGAGTGATACATACAGTGTCACATTGAATTGCTTCAAACTTTTGTCCCAAGTCTTGACAACCCGTTAAAAAAAGTTAATTTTTACTAAAAAATGTAAAGATATTTATTAATTACACCAATATAATATCAATAATAACACAATATTAATATTATATCAATAACATACCATATATACTCGAAGTATAAGCCAACCTGAATATAAACCAAGGCCCCTAATTTTACTACCAAAAACTGAGAAAAATTATTGACTCGAGTTTAAGCCTAGGGTGGGAAATTCAGCAGTCCCCCATTCTGGTATATCATCCCCCATCCTGGTATATCATCCCTGAGCCTGGTACATAGCCCCCCATCTTGGTACATAGCCCCCATCCTGGTACATAGCCCACCATCCTGGTATATCATCCCCGAGCCTGGTATATAGCCCCCCATCTTGGTACATAGCCCCCATCCTGGTACATAGCCCACCATCCTGGTATATCATCCCCCATACTGGTATATCATCCCCAGCCTGGTACATAGCCCACCATCCTGGTACATAGCCCCCATCATGATACATAGCCACCGGTTATGGTACATAACCCCTCATCATGGTATATAGTCCTCCCATCATGTTACACAGCCCCTAATCCTGTCTTGCATTTGATCATGTTAGCGGTGCACTCAGCAATGTCATCACTTTGCTGTGCTGCTCATATGATCAGATGCTGGCACAAAGCAGGAGGACGTCAAGATGCTGAGAGCGATTAAGAGGTGAGTTAAATCATCTGTACCTGGATATTCACTGCTTCACACGCCAAGGATGATGCATGGTAGGCAATGAATATCCACACACATTATCACACGGGGCTGCAGCTCCAGCCAGTGTCCACATGGGCCCACTCATTAGTCTAATATAATATTCACATCTCCACCTGACCACCTCTCAGCATTGGCTTCAATGCTGAGGTGACGGGTGGGGAGAGTGCAGTGAATATTATATTAGACTAATGAGTGGGCCCATGTGACAATCCGCTGCACAGCACAGACACTGACTCAAGTATCAGCCAAACTCGGCTTGTACTCGAGTATATATGGTATTGACATATATTATTTAACAACTGACAGCATATACCAATGTGTAGTTTATTATCTGATATGTTTTAATAGAAAAACACCATTAGAGAACTATAAGAAAGAATTGTTAGGATTACACAATGTCTTCATGCAAAGGGACATAAAAACATCACTGGTAATAAATTAGTATTTTACTGACATTTCTCAGTTGTGAATTATCACAAGTTAGTATGATCAGAGCAGATTTTTTTTGCTGTGAAACTTTGGCAGACACTTCATTCCGCTTGGTGTTGTTTAAGAACAATTCCTATGAGCTTAGACCTGATTTACAAGTGTGAATCCATGTGTAAATGACTGCAGGAGGAATGGAAAAGCAGAAAGCTACAGTACAGTACAAATGCTTTTCCCAAGGCCACCCTTGCAGAAAGACATAAAAAGAAGGGAAAACATTCAGTAATTTTATTGCAGCAAGTACAATCGTATACATTTTAGTCGGATCTCATACATTTTCTAAACGTTTAAATTAAATTCTGCATCCAGAACCAACTACATCTCGTGCCATAGTCATATAATGCATGGGTACGAAAAACATGAAACTGCGTAAAACAAATGAGACATTCTAAAGTTTTATATAATGTGTACAATGCTGCTTGCGTTTAATTGCCATTATTTCCATTATTTCTCTTTTTCTTGTCTTATTGCTAGAAATGAGATCATTCATTTGGGGTGTGAATTTAGTTCACCTTAAATTTTGTGAAACTTGCCGGTCCCAGTGAATTAGTGCACTTTGTGAATGATTCTATTTTCGCAAATCGCTAAAACAATGCCCTCTTTCATTATTCCCATCACAAGGGATTGCATCAGCTCCTCACATGAGCTCAGATATGACTACAGGCTTTTCCATAATGTCTTGCAGCTATCACATGAGATGATATAGTGCCGCAATCAGAATGGATTGTGATAGCCTCTGCAATAGTGGAGATGGAACGTCGCACCCATTTTAAGATGATTTGGGATAGGGGAAGACTTTCAAGCTTACAGATCAAGAATAATGATAAGAAGGTAAAGGCCTATAATATGGGACAAATACTCAGACAGTAATGTCTTTTTTATCTTCAGCGCTGAAGAATATGAGTTGGTGAAAAATACAGATTCTATGATAGGGAGAGAAAGCAGCATTAACAGACTCAGTGTGATTGATCGGTAATATGGTGTAATCAGCGTTTGTACTTCTGCATTTTGTGACATCAATCCGAGGCTACCAACACAAGCTTCTCTGTTTGGTAGAACCCTGAGTGACCCTGATACCCTCTAACCCATATACAGGGACCTAAATTTACATCAATGTCCAGGAGATAACTGCCTATGAAATGCACTAGTCCAGAGACAGAAATAGCCACCAAGCAGTGTCTTAGGCTAGGGTCACATTAGCGCCAGCCTTTTGGCTGGCGGACCTGTTAAAAAGTTAGCATTTCCCAGCCTGAGCGTATAGCATTAACGGAATGTAATGCTGCACTCAGTCTGTGTATTGATCCCTATGGTTACCGTTGTCACAGTTCAGCCGGCAGCTTCATTCCAAAGTCCCGGATATGTGTTTTGATGAGCACACAGGAAAACGCTGCAAACCGCGTTTCCTGTGCACTCAGCAATAGCGCATATCCGGACCTTGTGAGTGAAGCTGCGCTATGACAACGGTAACCATAGGGATCAATACACAGCCTGAGTGCAGCATTACATTCCGTTAATGCTATATGCTCAGGCTGGGAAATGCTAACGTTTTAACGGGTCCACCAGCCAAAGGGCTGACGCTAATGTGATCCTAGCCTTAGCCAGGAGGTCAGAATAAGGACAAAATCAGGATCCAAAAGCGTAGTCAGAGAGCTAGGTCAAACCTGATATAGCAGTAATGTACAAAATTGGAAGAATTGTACAAAAACAGGCTGAGTTAAAACAGGTAAACACAAGATGCAATACAGGACTAGTCAGCAAAACCAAAACTATTTCTGGCAGTTTGCAGGAAGAGGCTGAAGGTATATGTATGGAGTGGCACTTTCCAATAGGCTGGTGGACCTACAACAGATTAACACTGTCAGACTGTGAAGTACTACAGGTCCCTGCGACTTTAACCCTAGTGGATGATCAGAGCCTGCTCTCTCCACAATCTCCTGGAAAGACTTCTCCTCTATCATCAGTATCACCTACAGGGCGGTGTTTAGTGACCAAAGCAGAATTCACAGGAACTGGTGGGAATGGGACACATTTAACTATAATTACATTTTTTCTACATTTTAATGCACTAGAAAGCAGCAGAAAGCCAGCACAATAATTTTTGAGGAAAATAACAATTTGATATCAGTGTCAGACATGGTGTGCTTGTTTGTCTCAAATTACATTTCTGAGTATTTGCAATTCTTGGGCCATTTTCATGAAAGGATAATAATTTATATATATATATATACGGTATATATATATTTTTTTAAATGAAAGATCATTTTCAAAAATTCACTTATTTAACTGTGACTGTCTACCTCAAAAAATTTGCTTGTTGCTAACAATTGTTCAGCATATCTTAGTATATGACTTATCTACATAGCATTTTTTGTTATGTCTTATCTATATAGGATTTTTTGGTGTTGAGGAAGTGGAGGGCATTATGGAATATGTTGCATGTTACTTGCCTCAGTTAAAGTAGGACAATGTTACCTTTGACATCAACACCATCAGTAAATAAACAAACAAAAATCAACAACATAAAAACATGCTCAGTCTGTGTTACTAAATAGACTATTTTTGACTACTGACTTACTATCAATATCTATGATAATGTAACTTTGGCATTAGTAAGACTATTTGCATTAAAGAGCTTAAAAATGGGTAGATCATTGCCATACATTGCAGCATCAGTGTGACCCCAGAGACTACAGCAAGAGGACGCTTGATCCCTCGCTGTAGTCTCTGCAGGTGACTGAGCAACGTGGAACCATCATTGTGAACTATATCGGAGGGTATGTGGGGATTATAAAGATGGAGTATAAATAAGTGTTTGTGTTTTTTTGTTCTAATAAAATGATTTGTCTTTGTGTGGTGTATTTACTTAGAGGTTCCTAATGGAGGGATCTAACATTGGCCCCACATTAGGATTCTTGGGCTTAGTGCCAGCTGCCAATACAAAGCTATCAATAACCCCTTTATTACCTAGCTTGCCACCGGAACCAGGGCAACTGGAAGAGTCTAATTACAGCGCCAGGAAATGGCACTTCTAACAAATGTGACCCGCGCCTCAGGGCCGTGGGATACCCGGTCCCGGGAATTTTAGTTCACGGGGGATGTCACGGGGCCTGTTGCCTGGTCCCGTGGCCCTGGTGGTCACTTAAAAAGGGGTTTAAAGTCAATGTAAATATAATAAAAGATGATTCGTGATGTCACCTACGGTTCCGGTAATGTTACCGGTGCTGCGGGACAGACCTCCGGGGTGATGGCGGAGCAGCAAGATGGTTACGCTCCCCGTAGGTGGAGCAGAATCCCTGGGGAAGTTTAGTGGATGCAGTTTACACCAGGCTTGTGACTTGTCCTCTCCCTGCTGCGGTCAGCAGCTCATCAGGTGGAGATAATAAAGTATGCCACACAGTGTTTTCACTTTGTATGGGTTTACTGGCAGTTCTTTAAAGCAGGTTGACAGATAGCACAGTCTTTTCGGGTCTGCCTGGGTAGTCACTGGGGAACCAGGATGCTTTACTCAGGACCCTCGGTGGTATGCCTTCCATTCCTATCCAGTTCCTCACTGCACTCTCTCCTGTCTCCTTCAGCGCTCCCGCATGGAGAGCCTCGAGCCAGCTCCCACGGATCCTCTCTGGAGGACTCCTCACTGAGTCCTTGAGACCCTATTTGGTGCCTTTTCAAGATGCATTCAGCCACAACTTCCTCTAGAAGCTCCAGCCTCTGGTTTGACGGCTCAGGGGTGAACACCCGCACCCTACTCAGAGCTGATCTCTGTCTTGGGACCAGATCCCTCTGATCAGTAGATGTACTGGGTCCGAATTCAGGCACACCACACTACCTGGTGCCCTTAGGATCTCCCTCCTTTCCTGATGGCCTCTCCACCATCCTGCACTCCTCACTCCCCAACTGAGCTCTCCGACTGTTCTGTCTCTCTGACTGCTCTAACTCTCCTCCCACCCACACACTTTTCTACCCTCCTAACCCTCTCCCATGAGACTGGGTCCTCCCTGAAGCGGGTCCACCCAAGGTCTTCTACCTAGGGTGTATGTGGATGTGTTGTGTGAGGGTCCTTTGTGCAGTATCCCAATTTCCTAGTCACAGGGACACTACACACTCTTATATGGATGCAATACCCCTACGTTGTGTCCCGACCAGAGGGACACCACATTCCCCCTTGGTTAAACTCACTCATTCGCGAGTGACCCGGTTCTGGTACAGAGTAACATTTTACAGATTGACCCTCTCGCCCTCTTATTTTATCTAAAAAGTGATCGAGCATCTTGCTATGTATTTGTGTAACACAGATGGTGTAGCATGGAGCTGCATGGATATGTGACTTTGGCAGACAATGAAATAAGCCAGATAATGACATAAGCACTTGTGTCTTTAAAGGGATCCTGTCACCCCCAAAACACCTTTAAAGCTATTAAAACCTGTCCCTACAGCATATTAACACTTTCCCTACACTCTTTTTAGCTCCTAAATGCAGTAAATGATATTGCATAAAAACGTTTTATAAGTACCTGCTTAGTGATGATAATGAGTGACTATGCTATTCATAGTCACTCATCAAGACTGCCCCTCTGCTTCATAGCACGCCTGAATAGGCGTGATCTACATCCAGGATTCAAAATCGCGCGTCCCTTCTGTGCCCTGTGTCGTAGGAGGCTGCAGTGTGGCTTGTGACGCGATCCGCGTCATTCCCGGCGCCCTGTGACGTATTTACAGCGGCGCCGCGCTGTGAGCTTCAAAATGTGCACTGCGCATGCCCAATGCGCATGCGCAGTGCGCATTTTGAAGCTCACAGCGCGGCGCCGCTGTAAATACGTCACAGGGCGCCGGGAATGACGCGGATCGCGTCACAAGCCACACTGCAGCCTCCTACGACACAGGGCACAGAAGGGACGCGCGATTTTGAATCCTGGATGTAGATCACGCCTATTCAGGCGTGCTATGAGGCAGAGGGGCAGTCTTGATGAGTGACTATGAATAGCATAGTCACTCATTATCATCACTAAGCAGGTACTTATAAAACGTTTTTATGCAATATCATTTACTGCATTTAGGAGCTAAAAAGAGTGTAGGGAAAGTGTTAATATGCTGTAGGGACAGGTTTTAATAGCTTTAAAGGTGTTTTGGGGGTGACAGGATCCCTTTAACCTTTGGATGTTTTATGCATCCTGATTGGCTGCCAACCAGGAACATCCAAACAGAAAATGCCAGGAAAAACATTTTAGTCCAATACTACTTTAAAGTCTCCTCGCCCCTTCCCCTTATCAAACACTATCCTACACTGTCAGAAGGTACAAGAAAAGCATTACAGACATACTAATGCTTTTATTTTACCAGATCACTTAATGGACAAAGCTGCATTCACCAATTTTTTGTTAAATTGCTCGGGTTTCCGATCACAATCCAAATCTACAATGTCCATGCTAAATGTGAATTGGTGAACATGTTCGGGGAGAATTCATTCGCTCATCTTTATCCATGACTCGTGACTCAGATCAAGCTTTATAACACTGATAAACACATTTTGCTCCAGAATGCCTTGATATTCATAAAATTTGATTAAAGGCTGCACAGATTCAAGATATCCTTTGCCAGGTACAGCAAAGTAGCCCCAAAACATAACCCAACTGCTCCATGTGTCACAATAGGTACAATATTCTTTTCTTTGAAAGCTTAATTTTGTGTGTGAACATATAGTTGATGTCACTTGTCAAAAAGCTTCTGTTTTATTTTTTCTGTCCAAATGACATTCACTCAGAAGCCTTGTGGCTTGTTAGTATGCGTTTTGGCACATTACAGAATCAATTTTTTTATTTGCTGTCAACAGTGGGTTTATCTTTGATCATCTTCCATGAAGTCCTCTTTGGCCAAGACAGTGATGGATGATGTGCACTGACACTGATGTATCTTGACCTTGGAGTTAATATTGAATCTCTTTCAAAGTTGTTTTAGGCTCTTTGGTTACCGTTGGTATGATCTTTTTAATTTTTCAGCAATTTTCCTCTTGCAGCCATGTCCAAGGAGGTTGGCTGCAGTCCCATAGATCTTAAATGTTTGGATAATATTTGAAACTGTAGAAACATGGACATCAAGGTGTTTGGCTCCATAGTGGTCGATTTCGCTTAATGAATGCCTGCTCCCAGAATCACTATTTCACCTCCAGCACGTGTAACAGAGGAAGGTCAAATTAATGGTCTTTACACATTTTTGCTGGTATTAATAAAAATTCTATTTGAAACGCAAGTTGGGAGTGCCTTGTTATACATTCTGTAATGCACAATATTTGCAACTGTAAGGCTAGAGTCAGATTAGCGCTATTTGCTGCGCTTTCCGTTAAAAACATAGAATTTGGGAGCCTTGACGCAGTGTTAATACCATGGTAACGCTGTGTCATCACTGCCAATTCATCCCTATGAGAGTCGGTGTTTGAAATCTCACGGTTTTCCTAGCGCATCACAAGACGCTGCCTAAGAGATGTGATGCGCTAGGAAAAAGCGCGAGATTTCAAACACCGGCACTCAGTTGACAGCGTTTGAGCTGCGCTTGGGGTCTGTCACCATAGGGATTAATTGGCAGTGCTGACAGCGTTACTATGCTGGTAACACTGCGTCAAGGCTCCCAAATTCTATGTTTTTAACAGAACCTCCATGAGCTCAGCAAATAGCTTTAATCTGACCTTAGCCTAATAACATGAACATCAAGGTGTTTGGTGATGTTCTTATAACCTTTACATTTAATATGTTTGTATGTAATTTTCTCAAGTGGTTAGCACTGTAGCCTTTGCAGCACTGGGGTCTTGAAGTCCTGGGTTCAATTCCCACCAAGGACACTAAGGACAACATCTGCAAGGAGTTTGTATGTTCTCCCCGTGTTTGCGTTGGTTTCCTCCGGGCACTCCGGTTTCCTCCCACATTGTAAAGACATACTGATAGGATGTTTAGATTGTGAGCTCCAAGAGAGACAGCATTACTGATGTATGTAAAGTGCTATGGAATTAATAGCGCTATATAAATGAATAAATTATTATTATTATTAATATTATTATTATTATTTCTGATTTACTGAGACAACTCTGGCTAGGGTCACACTGGGTTATGGACCCATGTTTCCTGGAAACGGAAGCCCATAGCAACCCATTGCTTACCTTAGTAGCAGCCGCACACAGAGCGGCAGGAGGTGCGCATTTCCTCAGTGCACAGGAAAATGCTGTCTGCAGCGTTATTCCTGTGCGCTGGAGAAAAGCCGCCGCCCAGCAGCTCTGTGTGCAGCTGCTACTAAGGTAAACAGAGGGTTTGTATCGTTTCAGGCAGCGCTTGCCATTAATGCTGTCCAGTATTAGCACTGGCCTGGAAACGTGGGTCCATAACCCAGTGTGACCCTAGGCTCTCTCCTTTGCATTTTTTGGTCCACATTCAGTGAGATACACACCATTATACCAAACTGCACAGTGACTACTTGTCTCCTTTGAAACAGACAGACTCACTGATTACAAGTTTTGTAGACATCTGTGGTGCTAATTACAGGACACACCTTAGTTTAACATGTCCCTATAGTAAAATTATTTTTAATAATTTAGGGGTACCATAATTATAGTCCACGGTACTTTAATTTTTTTGTTATTATACTTATTTTATATTTATATTATTTTGAACCACAATTCAAAAACAGTGTCTCTTCATTAGTTACTATCCGGTGAATTTAAAGAGGACCTGTCACCAACCGTACATGGATATCTAATTACAGCACTGAATGCAGCATGTCTGCTGCATTCAGGCAAGGGGTCCCCCAGCCATTGACCCCCTCTGTACCTCGAGATAATACACTTTGAAAACTTACATAGTGGAGCCAAATATTAGGTGGCTTGTGGCTGGAGCCAGAGGGCAGTTTCACACCCCCTGTATGTTTAATCTGCCCACTGCCACCTCCCTGATGCAAATCATTGTCTCCCTCGCCTGCTGCATAACACAAAGCGAGGGGTGCGGTTCTGGCCACATTGCCCCGCCTCCTACTGTGACATCACCACTTATGCCCGCCCTGCTCCATGTTAACCATGGAGCAGGGTGGGTATAAGCGGTGACATCACCGCAGGAGGTGGAGCAATGCAGCCAGAACCGCACCCCTCACTTTGTGTTATGCAGCAGGCAAGGGAGACAATGATTGTATTTTCAGTGTTCAGGGCCCCTTTCACGCTACAATATCATTAATTAATTAATTTTCAGTCATTCAAACGACGTCGTAACGACGTTGTTCAGTGTGACATGTACATCCGATCAACGATAATTGGGTACATCATTCATCGGAGGTTTTTGAACCAGACCTAAAACCAAATGATTCGTCCAACCTGCAGCATGGGTGTGTGTGACACCTCGATAACAATGTCGTTAACGACCTCGCCTATTAAGAAGTGAAGGACGTAGGTGATCTAACGACCGCAAGTATCGTTTGCTTGTCGCGGAATCATTGCTGCATCATTAATATCTATACGTGTGACATTTCACTAGCGATCATTGAACGACGTTCTAGCGATCTAGGTCAAGTTGGATCGTTGGTCGGATCATTCGACCATTGAAAAGTGAAACGCCCTTTCTTTCTATCATAAAGCTGACTACACAGCATGATTTTCCAGGTCAGTAGGATTATATAGATACCAAACATGCATAGTGTTTGTTTTATTTTAAAAAGACCTTGATTGTTTCTTAACTTTCCGAGAGCTGTAACATTTTCAATTTTTGATATCATTGGCTATTTGAGGGTTTGTTTTTTTGCGCCACAAGCTGATGTTTTCATTGGTATTTTTGGTGCGTATATGTATATGATGTTTTGATCTCCTGCTATTACAATTTTGCTGTTACTGTGGTGGCCAAAAAATTGCAATTCTAGCACTTTGATTTGTTTTCTCATTATACAGTTTACTGATTAGACTAATTTATTCTATATTTTGATAGATTGGATATTTCTGAATGCGGAAATTCAAAATTTGTGTATCCTTTACCTTTTTTGAATTGTTTCTTTTCAATGGGGCAAAAGGGGGGTAATTTGAAGCTTTGGGCTCTTTTTTTTATTTTTTTTCCGTTTTGTAAACCCTTCACTGCTAGGCTATTTTCTATTTTTGTTTTTGCTTTTCCTCCTCTTTTTCCAAAACCCATAACTCTTTTTTAAATTTTCCATCAATATACCGTATATACTCGCGTATAAGCCGAGTTTTTCAGCCCAAAAAGTGGGCTGAAAAGTCCCCCCCTCGGCTTATACGCGAGTCACTGTATACTGTATACAATGTATACAGTATACAGTGTCCCCCATCAGTATACAGGGCCCCCCCGCCGCAATCCTGTAAAGGAAGAGATTGGTACACAGGATCTGTTGAAGAGTAAGCACTACTCGAAACGGGCTCTGTCATCCCTGCACCCCCTCCCCGCACCCTCCACCTGATGTAATACTGCGACTGGAATAAACATACCTGTCTTCACCGGTCCAATGAGTGCCGCCTTCTTCTTTCTTTATGGAAGAGATTAGTATACTTATCCCTCCGCTGTCCCGCCGCCGCCATCACGCTCCTCCATCTTCATCCAGCGTCTTCCGTCTTCTTCCGGCTTCCTCCGGTGGGCGCAGGCAATGACGTCATTGTCTGCGCGACCGAGGAGGAAGCCGGAAGAAGATGGAGGATCGCGATGGCGGTGGACAGCGGCAGCGGGACAGCGGAGGGATAAGTATACTAATCTCTTCCTTTACAGGATTGCGGCGGGGGGGGCCTGTATACTGATGGGGGGCCTGTATATAGATGGGGGGCCTGTATATACCTCTGGGGCATCTGTATACTACCACTGGGCTGCTGTATATACCTCTAGGGGCTTCTGTATACTACCACTGGGGCTGCTGTATATACCTCTGGGGCTTCTGTATACTACCACTGGGGCTGCTGTATATAGATGGGGGGGCCTGTATATACCTCTGGGGCATCTGTATACTACCACTGGGGCTGCTGTATACTGATGTGGGGGGCCTGTATATACCTCTGGGGCTTCTGTATACTACCACTGGGGCTGCTGTATATACCTCTAGGGGATTCTGTATACTACCACTGGGGCTGCTGTATATACCTCTGGGGTTTCTGTATACTACCACTGGGGCTGCTGTATATACCTCTGGGGCTTCTGTATACTACCACTGGGGCTGCTGCTGTATATACCACTGGGCTGCTGCTGTATACTACCACTGGGGAGGCTGCTGTATACCACACTGCTGGGGGCTGTATACTTGTGCTGGGGTCCACCCTCGGCTTATACACGAGTCAATAGGTTTTCCCAGGTTTTGGGGGCAAAAGTAGGGGGGTCGGCTTATACATGGGTCGGCTTATACACGAGTATATACGGTAGCTGTATGAGGGCTTGCTTTTTACGAAATGAGTTGTACTTTTGAATATCATCATTCGTTTTAATATATAGTGTACTGAAAGCAGGTAACAAAAATTCCAAGTGGAGGGAAAAACAGTAAATTTGTACTTCAGTAAGGGAAAAACTGTGTAATTCCACAATGTTTTTGAGTTACCCTTATTTACCGTGCTCACTATATGGTAAAACAGACCAGACAGTATGATTCCTCAGGTCAGTATGAGTTCATAGATACCAAACATGAATAGTTTTTTATTATTTAAGTGGTGAAAAAAAATGTAAATTTGTTTCCAAAAAACCTGAGTATTTGTCGTGATGTTCCGAGAACCATTCAAATTTTTCGGGATCTGGAGGTATGTGAAGGCTTATTTTTGAATCCCAGTGATGGTTCTAATTATACCATTTTCATATATATTCGATGCTTTGATTTTTCAATTTAATTACATTGGTGCGATGACCAAAAAATCTTGATCATTTAGTTTTTTTTTTCCATTATGCAGTTTTTCAATCGGATTAATTTATTTTATATTTTGATAGCTTGGGTGATAACAAAATATGTCTTTTTTTAATGTTATATTTTCAATGGGGCAAAAAGTGGGGTAATTTGAATTTTTTTAAAATGTAATCATATTTTTACAAACTTAGTAAAAACTATTTATCATTTCTGCTAGTCCACTGATGGCACTTGAGAATGCCGCAGTATGATTGCTTGCTCTGTATTGACCTCTGTAAGGAATAAAAGATCATTAACCTTTGTACTCAGCCAGGGTTAACAGGAAATTTGTCATGACAGAGGTCAACAGCTGAACTCTAGGGCTGCGTGCATGTGACCTTGAGTCACTGCATGTTGAACGCAGTGCCTCTGTATCTGCAAGTGCATGCAGGGAGATTTCAGCCGCCATGTACTCATGATCTGTGGTGGGTGCAGGGTGGTTTCTCCCTGCATTCACAAGATGGTTATCTTTTCTAACTCTGCAGCATAAAATTAGCATGCTGCGGAGATGCGGAAGTCCGGCAACCTGCACCACAGCTGAAATAATGCTGTGCTTGGGGAAGCATAGTGGGTATGGGATTTCTTGAAATCCTATCAACTATGCTTGTACTGTATAACGCAGTGTTTTGGACACAATGGCAATATGATGCATGCAAAACGCTGCAATTCCTGATCGTCTGCACACACTCTAGCTGTCATGACAACCCATTGGCACCCCGTGATCACATATAATATAAAGGTATTTGTATAAAGCTGCATGAATTAGTCACCAGATAGAATTTATACATATACAGATACAAAATGCTACTGAATGCATTAAATGTTTAGGAAACAGATAGATGATTTTGCACAGAATAAGATTTTTACACAGTAAAAATAGTGAAATCACTTTCATATATTTAATGATAATTCATGCATCTTTTAATCAGTGTTTCTGAATTTTATGCAATTCAGTGATCCGTAGTTTTGATGATAGAAAATATTGTATATCTGGTTTATGAAGAACAGTATATCTAGATATTTAGTATTTACTACATTTTTCAAAGGTATTTCATAGATTTGTACATATGAGAATACTTGGTCTAGAAAACGTGGAGTACTTCAAGGCCAGGATGCTGCAAGTCATGCATTTGGGGCAAGAAATTTTAGGTGACTGTCTCTTAAAACTGCAATTCCATCATCGCGAGCTGCCGCCTCACCATCACTGGAGCTGCCTCCTCATCATCACTGGAGCTGCCTCCTCATCATCACTGGAGCTGCCTCCTCATCATCACTGGAGCTGCCTCCTCATCATCACTGGAGCTGCCTCCTCACCATCATCTGAGCTGCTGCACCCCCAACCTTCTGTCTCCTCCCCATTATCCTGTAGAATGTAAGCCCGCAAGGGCAGGGTCTTCTCCCCTCTGTACCAGTCTGTTATTGTTAATTTGTTTGCTGTAAACTATATCTATAATTTTGTATGTAACCCCTTCTCATGTACAGCACCATGGAATTAATGGTGCTATATAAATATTAATAATAATGCATGTATCTATGCAAATAAACCTTTTTAGTGCTAGATAGAATTTTTAATTTTCATTTAACTAATTTCTATATTATAAGTTATATATGTCACAGAGTCCTAATCTAATATTTAAAGCTGAATGTGTGTATGTGTGTGTGTGTATGTATGTATGTATATCTGGGATTGGCATCTACACCGTCGCAACTACAGCCACAAAATTTTGCACAATCACACGTCTGGACCCCGGGAGCGTCATAGGCTATGTTGTGAGGTGAAATTTTAACCCTGCGTGTTCCAGTTCACCGAACAATTTTGGCCCTATCTACATAATGGAGAAAAAGTAAAAGGAAAAGTGGGGAGGAAAATCGACAGCTGCCAGCTACAGCCACAAAATTTTGCACAGTCACACGTCTGGACACCGGGAGCGTCATAGGCTGTGATCTGAGGCAAAATTTTAACCCTGTGCGTTCCAATTCAGCAAACAATTTTGGCCCTATCTACATATTGGGGGAAAAGTGACAGTTACCAGTTGACAGTTGTGCATGACAGGGGCTTAATAACATCACCAAAGACTAACAGCATATACCAGCATATAGTCACTAAGGTGGGGCCCTGACGTGGAATATTCACCACGCACATGGACATGTATACACACCACACGCACACAAAGAGTAACAGCAAGTGTATAGTTGATAAGATGCAGCCCCAACATTGGATACTCACCATTCACCCGAACACACACACACCACAAAGAGACACACACAACACAGAGACACCCCCACACCCCCACGGGGACACACACACACACCCTATAGCGACACATGCACTCACCCTACAGGGACACACACACCACAAAGAGACACACACACACCACACAGACACCCACCCACAGGGACACACACACCCTATAGGGACACATGCACTCTCCCCACAAGGACACACACACACACACACCACTAAGACACACAACACAGAGACACACACACACCACACAGACACCCCTCCACAGGGACACACACACATACACACCCTATAGGGACACATGCACTCACCCCACAGGGACACACACACACACCCCAGGGACACACACAACACAGACACACACACATACACACCCTATAGGGACATATGCACTCACCTCACAGGGACACACACACCCCAGGGACACACACACCACACAGCCAGACACAGATGTGCACAACTCGTCCCATACGTGTGCGATCTTTAATTTCCAAAAATAAACAGCTAATTAAAAACAGCCATGTGCAACAAATGTGCCATATAGGGAATTAAAGCAGATGTCAGTCACATGAGCTGTCTATTATGTGTATGTGTGAGGTAATATATACTGCCCGGCTGGGGGAGGGTTTACTGTTGGCTGGAGATTTATCAGGCTGCCTATAGCAACCAATCACAGCTCAGCTTCTATTTTCCTACAGGTCATTAATATGACATGTTCAATTCTATTTTGTTATAGCTAACATCAGTTATTTATTAACCCGGGCATAGCCGGGTAGTACAGCTAGTCAACTATAAAAAGGAAATAAAAGCACAATACGGTCTTATTTCTTAAAACACTCTTATGTTAAAACAGATGTACTGAAGGGGTTATCTATAAGAAGTATAAAACTTCTAATTTAGAAACTAAAAGAGAGACGTTGATTGAGATGATCAAACCTTTCAGGGTTCAGTTATGTTCAGGTCGCTGAACTTCCCGGTGTTGAGTAAATCTGTTTAGGTTTGGAGATCAGGTGCTTTACAAAGCACTGGAGCGCGCATGCTCTGGTTGGGTGCAGTTGGTGAGCTGCATGCAGTGTTTGATTGGTCTGCTTAAAGCAGGGGTGGAGAACCTTTTTCTGCCCAGTGCCATTTGGAAATTTCTACCATCCTTCGGGGCCCAATCAAAATTATACTTGAAAATTACCCTACTATATATGGTTAAATAATCAACGTACCCCTGCTGAAGTGGCTGGAGTTGCTTCTCTTTGGTGCGACTGTGATATTAGGTGATATTGATCATGTTGCTACTCATCTGCTTTTTCAGGTTTGCTAGTGCCCTAGCCATCACAGAAGAGGCTGGGGGCATATATGTTACTGTGGAGGCTGGGGCTGAGGTATAGAGATCACTGGGGAACTGGATTTAAAAGGCAGGCAGTGGGCAAAACGTGTCTGCCAGCCTGAGCACTGTGGTCCCCAGGAATCTGCCCGGAGCCACAGAAAAGGTCATCAAGGGCTGCATGCATCCCTGGAGCCTGAGGTTCCCCACTCGTGGTGTAAAGTGTAAAATATTTTAAACTTTGTAATATAACTCTAAAATAGTTTGTATTAAAGCCGACAAAAAAAATAACAACAGATGTTAGATGGCAGAAGCTTTATAAAAAGTGGAGCCATAGTTCTCAAATAAAATGCTGACTGTCTTGTGTTTTAGCTTCTTAAGTTGTCCAATCTACCAGTAATTGACTGAATGACATATCAGACCACCTGAAGATGCTTTAGACAGTCATATAATAAGGAAGGACGCTTTTTGAATTAAAGTGAAGTATTTCCACTACAGAAAGAAATTGTAAAAGGTCAAAGAAATACTCTCTATTTCTTGGAAGTAGAATGTGTACAAGGACATCATAACCATTCCAGTAGATATACAGATGATGATAGATAGATAGATAGATAGATAGATAGGAAGAAAGAGCCCCGGTTTTTAATAAAAAAGTGAGTATTGAGTTTTTTAGAAAGAAACGGATGTTTTAATTTTTTTCTCAAACCATTTGCTTATTAGCATACACCTTTTGGTTAGATTGAGTGCAGCAGTGAATTTTTTGTTTCTTGTTAATCCAGCGACACAGCTTGCACCTCTCGCACAATGTAGCGAGTGCATTGCAGTTTTTTTCCTAGTGTTTATATCAGACAAGGTGGAGTGGCTGGCTCCACCCAGCTGTAGATTGCACCCCCACCGAGCCCAGGTGCTCAGGGATCAGGATGAGGTCAGAAGGACCAGGGAGTCCACGGACAAGGATCTGGCAGGGATGTCAGCGCAGGACCCTCCGGACCCCGGGGCCGCCGAGACGTGGCCGGAGGGCAGGCACACATTGGCCAATGGGTGTACCAAGAGCCCCGGTTTTTAATAAAAAAGTGAGTATTGAGTTTTTTAGAAAGAAACGGATGTTTTAATTTTTTTCTCAAACCATTTGCTTATTAGCATACACCTTTTGGTTAGATTGAGTGCAGCAGTGAATTTTTTGTTTCTTGTTAATCCAGCGACACAGCTTGCACCTCTCGCACAATGTAGCGAGTGCATTGCAGTTTTTTTCCTAGTGTTTATATCAGACAAGGTGGAGTGGCTGGCTCCACCCAGCTGTAGATTGCACCCCCACCGAGCCCAGGTGCTCAGGGATCAGGATGAGGTCAGAAGGACCAGGGAGTCCACGGACAAGGATCTGGCAGGGATGTCAGCGCAGGACCCTCCGGACCCCGGGGCCGCCGAGACGTGGCCGGAGGGCAGGCACACATTGGCCAATGGGTGTACCAAGAGCCCCGGTTTTTAATAAAAAAGTGAGTATTGAGTTTTTTAGAAAGAAACGGATGTTTTAATTTTTTTCTCAAACCATTTGCTTATTAGCATACACCTTTTGGTTAGATTGAGTGCAGCAGTGAATTTTTTGTTTCTTGTTAATCCAGCGACACAGCTTGCACCTCTCGCACAATGTAGCGAGTGCATTGCAGTTTTTTTCCTAGTGTTTATATCAGACAAGGTGGAGTGGCTGGCTCCACCCAGCTGTAGATTGCACCCCCACCGAGCCCAGGTGCTCAGGGATCAGGATGAGGTCAGAAGGACCAGGGAGTCCACGGACAAGGATCTGGCAGGGATGTCAGCGCAGGACCCTCCGGACCCCGGGGCCGCCGAGACGTGGCCGGAGGGCAGGCACACATTGGCCAATGGGTGTACCAAGAGCCCCGGTTTTTAATAAAAAAGTGAGTATTGAGTTTTTTAGAAAGAAACGGATGTTTTAATTTTTTTCTCAAACCATTTGCTTATTAGCATACACCTTTTGGTTAGATTGAGTGCAGCAGTGAATTTTTTGTTTCTTGTTAATCCAGCGACACAGCTTGCACCTCTCGCACAATGTAGCGAGTGCATTGCAGTTTTTTTCCTAGTGTTTATAGCAGTTTTTTTCCTAGTGTAGATAGATAGATAGATAGATAGATAGATAGATAGATAGATAGATAGATAGAATCAAAATATCAGGAAGGGTGATCAGATCTGTGTAAAACTCTTTTTCACCACATATACCATCCTTGTGGAGAAAATAATTGTCCAAATGGGATGGACAAGATTAAGCAAAATGCCTCTTTTTCAGAAGAGTGACACATTTGTGGGATGTTTCTCATAATGTATATACCGTATATACTCGCGTATAAGCCGAGTTTTTCAGCCCAAAAATTGGGCTGAAAAGTCTCCCCTCGGCTTATATGCGAGTATATACGGTATATAAATAAAAAAAAAATCTCAAGGGGTAGTACACAGCAGCCCCAGGCCCCCCTCACTGTTTGGCGCCCCCACCTCAGGATGCCCCCCCCCCCGCACGCAGCGCTGCGCTCATACATTACCAGCCTGTCAGCTGTCATCCTCCGGTGGCGGATCGCGGCTCCCGGCTCCGGCTTCCATCTTCTTCTCTGTCTTCCTGCATGTCACATGACCGGCCGGCGTCGCGATGACGTCATCGCGATGAGCCCCGGTCACAATACAGGAAGACACAGAAGAAGATGGAAGCCGGAGCCGGGAGCCGCGATCCGCCACCGGAGGATGACAGCTGACAGGCTGGAAATGTATGAGCGCAGCGCTGCGTGCGGGGGGGGGGCATCCTGAGGTGGGGGCGCCAAAAAGTGAGGGGGGCCTGAGGCTGCTGTGTACTACCCCTGGGGCTGCTGTAAATACCCCTGGGACTGCTGTGTACTACCCCTGGGGCTGCTGTATACACCCCTGGGGCTGCTGTATATACCCCTGGGGCTGCTGTGTACTACCCCTGGGGCTGCTGTGTACTACCCCTGGGGCTGCTGTGTACTACCCCTGGGGCTGCTGTGTACTACCCCTGGGGCTGCTGTGTATTACCCCTGGGGCTGCTGTGTACTACCCCTGGGGCTGCTGTGTATTACCCCTGGGGCTGCTGTGTACTACCCCTGGGGCTGCTGTGTATTACCCCTGGGGCTGCTGTATATACCCCTGGGGCTGCTGTGTATTACCCCTGGGGCTGCTGTGTATTACCCCTGGGGCTGCTGTGTACTACCACTGGGGCTGCTGTGTATTTCCCCTGGGGCTGCTGTGTACTACCCCTGGGGCTGCTGTGTACTATCCCTGGGGCTGCGGTGTATACCCGTGGGGCTGCTGTGTATACCCCTGGGGCTGCTGTGTACACCCCTGGGGCTGCTGTGTACACCCCTGGGGCTGCTGTGTACACCCCTGGGGCTGCTGTGTATACCCCTGGGGCTGCTGTGTATACCCCTGGGGCTGCTGTGTACACCCCTGGGGCTGATGTGTATACCCCTGGGGCTGCTGTGTATACCCCTGGGGCTGCTGTATATACCTCTGGGGCTGCTGTGTACTACCTAAGGGCTGCTGTATACCACTGGGGCTGCTGTATATACTGCTGGGGCCTGCATACCACTGGGGAGGCTGCTGTATACTACCACTGGGGAGGCCTGTATACCACACTGCTGGGGGCTGTATAACTGTGCTGGGGTCCACCCTCGGCTTATACACGAGTCAATAGGTTTTCCCAGGTTTTGGGGGCAAAAGTAGGGGGGTCGGCTTATACACAGGTCGGCTTATACACGAGTATATACGGTAATTATAATTCTTATATTATGCCACAATACTAATTAAAAAGTATTAATTAGAAGAAAAATGTCTGGTACAGTGTTAGCCAGTTGAAAAAAAGATTGATTGCTCTCCTTTGACAGAAACAAAATAATGTAATAATCTTGTAGTTGTGATTAACAAAAATAAAATAATTGATGTTACAAAGCAGCAAGCTCACAAGACATGCTATGTCTCTTCCTCAGGCATGGTATGGCAAGATATTAGAAAACATACAATTATATACACACAAATGGAGCTAATGTAAATGCATGGACATTTAAAAAAACAAACACTGGTCTTAGAAAGAGAATCCTAAATTGTCTAAGATTAGTAGTGTGACAGTTTTATGGCACCAATATTCTGAGGATTGGCAGCTCACAGTGTCTGGAGAAAATTGTTAAGGTAAAATATATGTTTGTACCCTTCTGGTCAGTAAAAAGAAAGAAAAAAAATGTAAATATTAAATTCTTAGGGTTCTCAGTTTTCAAATTCCCCTTGTATTTTACTCTTGATGATTTGGGGAAAGTTATTTAGATTCTGTAGTAAGTCATGAAGCCTCCAGATAAATGTAGACCTCTTTGCATGGAATCCAACATAGGTATGAATTTGAATTCACAGATCCTACGATATTTTTGTGATTTGAAATTACCTTTCAATATGACAACCTTCATATTTTCTATGTTGTGTCCTGGATCACAGAAATGTTTGGCCACAGGTAAATTAGTTTTTTTTTTTTTTGTCTGTAATTGTGTGACAATGAGAAGTCATCCTTGCTCTCAGCCTCCGTCCTCATTCAACACAGAAGTTCCCACTTGTGAGTTTTCTTTGGCTATATTGTGTGTCCATGAGATGCTATGGAGACTTCTATGTTGGTGAAATAGGACAGAGGTTGAGAGCAAAGTTGAGATCTCATCTTCACAGACAAAAAAACTAATTTTTCTGAAGCCAAACATTTCTGCAGTCCAAGACACAAAACAGAAAATATAAGAGTTGTCATATTAAAAGGCAACTTTAAATCACAAAAATATTGTTGGGTCTACGAAAACAAACTCATCACTAAATTTGATTCCAAGCAGGACTACAATTGTCTGGAGGATTTATGACACACTATAGAATTTGAACAACTTTCTACAAAGCAACAAGAGTAAAATGTAGGGGGAATTAAAAAACTGAGGACCCTCTGATTTTAATATTTTTTTCTCTTTTTACTAGCCAACAGGTACAAACATATATTTTACCTTGACAATTTTCTCCAGACATGGTGAGGCACCAGTTCTCAGAATATTGGCGACATAAACCTGTCACACCACTAATCTTAGCCAGTTTAGGATTCTCTTTCTAAGACCAATGTTTATGTATTTAAAGGGAACCTGTCACCCCTTTGGGCATTTTAAACTGTGTCCATCAGCTTACACATAATGTAAATGGGGTTCTAGTAACACCTCTATGTGCCCAGACGTTCCACTCATACATGAGAAAATAACTTTATTCTGTCCGGTTCTAGCCTCCTATTAAGTCTGAGAGGCTGGTATATGGTTCAGGTGGATTATGTCCTCTCCGCCCCCTGGCTGCAAAACCTGCCTTTTTTAAAATTGCCACCCCCATCTGTGCGCTTTAGTGACAGCCGCACTCACGTCTGCGCAGTGGAGTGGGTGTCCGTGAACCATTGAACATAGTGTCAATGTCTCACAAGACTTCAGAAATCTCGCGAGACTTCACAAATCTTGCCAGATGTTGTCACTATCTCTAATGGAGCACTTACACCCACTCCACTGTGCAGGCACGAGTGCGGCTGTCACTCAAGTGCCGGTCAAGATGGGGGTGGCAATTTTAAAAAGTGCAAGACAGGTTTTGGAGCCAAGGGGGCGGCGAGGACATAAACCACCTGGACCATGTAGCAGCCTCCCAGACTTAATAGGAGGCCAGCGCTGGACAGAGTAAAAATTAGTTTCTCAGGTATGAGGGCGTCTGGAAATATAGAGGGGTTACAAGAACCCCATTTACATTTTGTGTAAGCTGGTGGGCACAGTTTAAAATGCCCAAAAGCAGTGACAGGTTCCCTTTAAATGTCCATGCATTTGCATATCCTCCATTTATGTGTAAATAATTGTGTTTCTTGCCATACCATGCTTGAGGAAGAGACATAGGATGTTTCGGAAGATTGCTGCTTTGTATCAATTATTTTATTTTTGCTAAAAGGTATCACGACTACACAATTTTTATATTATTCTGTTTCTCCCATTGATAGCAGACAAAAGTAATAATTGCAATTCATTTTCAAAACCCAGCAATTGCCAGTGTCTTTAGATGCATTAATCCAAGAAGTCATCCAGGAATTCTAAACATTACAGAAGAACATGAATGGTTGTTTGGACCATACAAGGCCTCAATAATGGATATGTTCATAACAACAAACTAAGTAACTTTTTGGTGGATGGAATTTATGGCTTAGCAGAATATGTGGTACCTTTTTAGCATTAGTGACTAGAGAAACTTTAAGAATGAGAACACATCCTACAGTAAGAATACTATGGCAACAATAAAATATGGTGTTTAGTTGTGTGAAATTGTAGGGAATTAAAAACAATATACCATGAATCCTCTTATAAGTGACTACTCAAAACTGCAATAAAAATGGTATTCTAGAGGATGCCTTCTAAAGTAATATGGCTAGTATGCACAATTTACAGTACAAAAAAAATTGTCAAAAGAGATCTGGTCTGGAGGAGTGGTTGGTAGACGGATATAGCGATGAGCGAGCATGCTCGGCGCTACTCGTTACTCGCAAGAGTATCCCGTTACTCGGAATGCTAGGTGAGCACCGAGTACCGCTGAGATGCTCGGACTCTTCGCTAATAATTATCACTCTGACACAAATACACAGCCCCCTTCAGTGCACACAGTGAGCTGGCACCTCACAGAGAGCAGATTGATTGTTAGGGTCCCTCTGGGGGGCACAGCAAGGTGTTGTATGCTGCGGCGATTTGAAAAAGCCCACCCTCCCGCCTTTTCCCAGAAACATTTGTTTTATAGCCGGAAGTCTGTGGGCAGAGCCTGTCACTAATTGACTTACATTGGCTCGGTGCTCATCAAGCACCAGAGCATCTCGAGATGCTCGACCCGAGCATCAAGCACCCGAGCATTTTAGTGCTCGCTCATCACTAGAAGGATATGATGTTTTGGAAATATTTTGCCATATTACTGTTATCTTTTTGTACACACAATTTTTGGAGATCTGCTCACACAAGCTTCATATTGTGCATGGTCCATGATGGATTTGACTGATCCACAATTATCTATTTTGATCAATATGCAGGATCTAACATTACCTGTTTTTGCACTAATTGACTTTCATTATTTCATATTCAACAGTGAAAATCAGCTTGCTATGCTACATTTACCATCAAAAGACAGTGGACATCAAATGGGAAAAAAGGCAAGCAATGATGGATGACACAGTATAGCAATGATTATCCTAACAGCACCAACTATTTTTTTCAATGAACAAACATTATGTCGATGTCATTATTTCAACCTGGTAACCAAATCAAAATTAGTGTTAATCAGGTTATCACATATGGCATTAACCCTTTCTATTTTCTCCTAATGCTATCTGAAAACAGACAATGAAAACATACCATGTATAGAACAACCAACATATCCAGCCATTAGGTGAGGTTGTCCAGGCCTTAGGCTCAATTATGCAGTCACTATATGTGAGTGCAGAATCCGCTCAGCGCAAAAAATGCACACTGTCAGGATTCTCCGGTGATGGTGCAGGCGGTCATGTGAGCACAAAAATTAAATCTGCATGCTTTTGACCATATTCCAACTAAACATGTCCAGCCTCACTTAATTCACTTGTATTGAGAGAGGCCACACAAGTCTAGTTGGCACTGTGAACACAATTATGCAAATTTGTGACAACATGCTCCTGGCAACAGCACAGGAGAATCCTGTGCACTGTGAGGATTCAAAGTTTGCACTCACATGTGTTGCTCTCTCTCTTTCCGTCTCCCTCTATTTTTCTGGGAAATTAGTGACATTTCAGTATTGAAATTCTTGATTAATACATTTTTGGGTAACAATTGACGAACCACAGGAATTCAAATATGAAAAGATCTACTGATCGAGAGTGAATACTATTCACAGCACATTTTTCAAACTTTGGTGCATAAAAGTATATCATATACCTAAAACCTATGAAAATTGTTGAGCGGACTTGGACCAAATGACCTTTCCAAGGAGGTCACTTGCAACTCTACCTTTCTATTATTCTAGGAGAGTCCAAGTTTGTATCTTTTAGTCTACCCTCCCTTGCGATCACTTCATATTTGTAGGTTGTATACATTTACTGAAAATCCATAGTGCTATTATTGCCAAAGAACAAAGGCAACCAAATCTGCATGGCGAGAGGCAAATTAACACAACTCTACTGCTATAGTCTATCTCTATAGTACACAACCTTATCTATATATATCCAAAAAGAAAGATGGCGGCACCCAGCATTCCAATTTGCAGCTGGTTGCAGTGTACCCGAACCCGTAGAAGCGGGACATCCCGCAAAGTAGTCACCGTCGGTCCTAGCACCTCCCTCCCTGTATCATGCACCTGCTGCTGTAATTTTTGCATTAAATTAACCAGCTGCAAATCGGAATGCTGAGTGCCGCCATCTTTCTTTTTGGATTTACTTTCTTGAACTCTGTCTGAGCAACAGGAGATTCCACAGCACGCCACCGCCACAGGAGTAACGCCGCTAACAGGTCAGTGCCCGGCTTTCATTTCTATACATTATCTATATATATGAAAATATTTATTTCTACAGCATCAAGATAGGCACCCAAGTAACTCCTTATTCTTTTTAAGAAATGGAATAATGTTAATAATGATAATTCTGCACACAGTAAGTGAAAGACACTGCTAATAATCTCCAAAATAAAGTATGTTCACTTATCCTTTCTTTAATATTTCGAAAATACTATAGAAATCAGATATTTTCACACATTTATAAATTTACAAAGACTGAAAATTAAAACTAAGTCATCATATAAGAAAGTACAAAACAAACCGTGCAGTATCATCCTCAGCATGAATATGAACGCCAATCCCAACATTTACAAAATAGGATTGTTGTACGAATATGTATCTAAATATCCAATAAAAATAAATATTCCCATTTTATCCTATATGAATCTGCACTGTTCAAGCCGATAAAGTTAATCAAAGTAAATTGAAGATTAGTATTATGAAAGCATTGTTGTTTTTTTCTCAAACTGCAGACAATGGTACCAAAAGTCTTCATGTCCTATGTCTTCTTGTTTTCCAACGTGTCTTCCCTCAGAATCAGTAACATCTCATTTTCTTGTCCTTTGTATTTACCACATTGCTGTTCCCTTATATCTGTGCTTGCACAGATGACGGCTGAGTGAATGCCTCATGCACCATTATTTATACATCCCCATTGTACTTGAATGTGGCCTGTCCAATATGAAAAAACCCATCACCTCTAACTTATCTGTCACCAGCCTCATCTCCTTCAGATCATATGCTCCAATGAACTGAGTCAACATTTGCTTATTTTTTTATTTTGGTATGTATCCTGCTTCCTCTGGTGGTAAACACTTGGTGACTGTCTAGTGCTATAGCAATAAAGGCTCTTATTAAAATGTAGTCATATACATTTGAAATAATGTTTAAAAAAACAGTAATAAGTTAATTAGAGATAAACTGTTGTCTTATTAAACAAAAAGTGTCTCCTCCGTTAACTTTAGAGATGTCTGGGTATTTGAAAAGAAGCAATGGATGGTTTTTATCTTTCATAAATACTATGTGTAATAGTATTATAAAATACTACTCCTTTTTTTCTACTATTTATCATTGATTAAATTTATTATGTCGTTTGGGATTTCAATTAAATTATCATAATTGCATCAATTACAATTGTGGTGTAATTATAAGAAAGCAGCTAGAAGATATATTGCTCAAAAAATATTTTATTCATTAACTTGAGAGAGTTGCATGTGTGTTTGCTTATGTGTGTTTATGTACATATGTATATGTATGTGTTTATATGTGTGTGTCTGTGTATTTTTGTGTGTCTGTGTATGTGTGTATGTTTGTGTGTGTATGTATATGTGCATATGTATGTTTGCGTATGTCTGTATATATGACTATGTCTGTGTGAGTGTATGTGTGTATGAATTTGTTTCTTTGTATATGTATATGTTTGGTGTACTATATTTTTTGGACTAAAAAACACACTTTTTTTTCCCCAAAAACTGTTGAAGGAAAGTGGGGGATGCATCCTATAGTCTGGATGTATCTGACTGTGGTTGTGAATTGGGGTCATGGCAGTGCGGGGCAATAGCACACGGAGTTTCTGGTGTTAGGGCAAACATGGGTGTTCACAATTAAAGAAAATGCACATATTCACTGCTCTCCATACTCATCATCTTCCACCCACCTCTCTGCACTGGAGTTAGTTTCGAAAGGTGGGTTGGATAATGGGCATGGGTAGCAGTAAATATGCATTTTCTTTAAAAGAAAATATATGTGACTGCCCAGCCACCAATTTACTGCAGCAACTGGGCAATCACAAGTCCCCGCTATTAAAAAAAATACCTATTCACTGTTCCTCATGTCCATAAGTCCGGGCGTGGGGACCAGTGAATATTCCAGCAGCTAACGTCGGTGTAAGTAGTAGCACATGGCAGTGATGTCATGCACATAGTAACACTCTGAAGGCATTTGCTGGCATTAGAAGATGATAACGCACACCAAGGGAGTAATGGGAAGGTTAGTAGAATAATTTATTATTTTTTCATGTGTGTGGTGTGATTGGAGCCATATACAGCAGAATGGGTTCATGATAGGAAACATATATACAAGGGCCATATATGCAATGATGGGGCTATATATACTGGCATAGTGTCATATGAACCAGAATGGATCTATGTTTGGAACCATTTATACTAGAACAGGTCATATATACCAGTGTAGGCCCAAGATGAGGGCAATACAAACTAGGATGAGGTCATACATACCAGGATGGGTTCAGGATGAGGGCCATATGTACCGGGATCATGCCATATATACTAGGATGAGTCTAGGATGAAGGTCATATGTACCAGGATGGGGCCAAATATACCATAATGAGTGCCCTATATTGCAGGATTGGCCCAGGAAGTGGGCCATATATACCAGGATGGGGGCCATATATACTAAGATGGGGCCATATATAACAGGATGGGTACACATATACCAGAATGGAGATCTTATTCACCAGGATGGGAAAAGGATGAGTCTTATAGTCCAAAAATACTGTATGTGTGTATTTGTGTGTGTGTCTGTGTATATGTGTGTTTGTGTATGTAATTTTATGTGTTTGTGTATATTTTTGCATGTGTTTCTATGTACAGTAGTGTTCAAATTAATAGTAGCTCAATATGAATAACCATATTTTTCACTGTTTTTGGTATAAATTATATTAGCACATGTCAAACAGTTTACCAGTTGGAGCAGTACATTCTTAGAAAACCAACAGATTCAGCATTCATCATTTGCATATTTTTGAGTCTGTGTATTTGAATAATTCATTGAAAGGTGGTGTATTTAAAATAATAGCAGTGTGGAGTTCAATTAGTGAGGTCAATCATTCTTTGAAGACACAGGTGTGAATCAGGTGGCCCTTATTTAAGGGTGAAGCCATCACGTTGTACATGCATTTCTCCTTGAAAGGCTTAGGGATATATACGTAATTCGAGACATTGTTTAGAAAGAACAGCTCTACTTTAATTAAAAATATGATGGGAGAGGATAAAATGTATTAATAAGTTTAGACAATAATAGGCTGCTCAGCTAATATGATATCCAATGCTTTAAAATGGATAGCAAAATCAAAGAGATCTAGAAGGAAACAGAAGGCTACAATTGGAAGGGATCAAAGAATAGCCAGAATGACAAAGACTCAGCCAATGATCAGCTCAGGGATAGTCAAAGACAGTCTCCAGTTACCTATTAGTACTGTGACAGAAGACACCTGTGTGAAGCTAATCTATTAGCAAGAAGTCCTGGCGACGTCACACTGTTAAAAAAAAAAGGCATGTACTAATGTGGATACAATTTGCCAAGGAACACATCAACTGATCTAAAGAGAAATGGAGAAACATTTTGTGGACTGATGAAAGTAAAATAGGAAATAGTGAAGCATGGAGGTGCAAGCATCATGATATTGGCATGTTTCTCTTACTATGGTGCTGATCCTATTTACTGAAAACCAGGGATCATGGACCAGTTTGCAAATATCAAAAAACGTGAAGAAGTCATGTTGCCTTAGACTGAAAATGAAATGCCCTTAAATTGGGTCTTTCAACAAGACAATGACCCCAAACACACCAGTAAAAAAGCTAAATCTTGGTTCTAGTCCAGTAAAATTGAGGTAATTAAGTTAAGATTACCTTAATCTGATAGAATTCTTGTGGAGACATATAAAAATGCAGTTTCTGAGGAACAGCCAACAAATGCACATAAATTGCGGGATGTAGTCAAAGCATCCTGGGCTGGAATAACAGTGACAGTTGCCAGAGTATGACTCTACAGCATAGATGTAAGTAGTTCTAAAAAAAACTGTGGTTATACAACTACATATTAGATTAGTGATTCAGAGGAATGCTAATCATAAAAAAAGAGAACTTTTTTGAGTTTGTAAGGACAAATGCAGACACTGCTATTTTTTTGAACAGCCCAATGTACATGTTTTATATTTTCTGTAAAGTAGTTAAGCATTATATACATTTCTCTTCACGCTTTGATTTAGAAAGCGGTGTGCAATGTTCTTAATGCATGGAAATAAAAACTATTATAAAGATTTTGGGTTTAACTCATGTTTTTGCACACACTGCTATTATTTTGAACACAGTTGTATATGTGTTTGTGTGTTTGCGCGTATCTGTGTCTGTGTACAGATCTAGCAAATCTTAGCAGGACTCTCAATACGCCATCTTGATAACTTGCGGTAGAAAGTTATTTCACATAAGAAGATTAAAATTACTTAACATTGCAAATTTCATTGACTGCTGTCAAGCAAGGCTATAGCAAGCTGTGTGCGTTGAGTCAGTGCTGTGCTGCATCCAAAACATATGTTGTAACGTAGAACGCTGAGTATATGTTCACTTTCATGCATTTTACCTTGCTTATTATTCATTTAAATGGGTGAAAAATATTTTAAAAATGATGAAAACATTAAATAGCTGAGCTTAAAAAATATATACTGCAGCTCAAAAAATGCACTATGTGAATGATATTTTGGATTTCTCAGATATTTTGCTGCACAAAAATTTATTAAAAAACTGCAAAAAAAGCTACATGTGAATATATCCTATACCGGTATATACCTATCTAGATATCTAAAAAAATATATATATTGAGAGACACTTCTGCTCAGTCTGACAGTTTCACTTTTTGTTTATAGTCTAGTCACTAATTATTGTACTAACATTATATCTGGAATTAGAGAGCTGTTTGTTATTGTCGATTTTTCTATGTATTTACATGAAATGTTGTGTTAAGCCTGAACTTTAATAGCGTTATAAGCCACTATGTCACTATTCCTTCGGTATATATCCAGTAGTGTGAGGAAAAGTGGGGAGAGTTTGGGAGCCGCATATGTTGCTTTAAGATTACGGCAAAGTCAATAATATTTCATCAATTGCCAGAATTTTATTGAGTCTACTCCATTGATGGTTCCAGATCTTTATAGTGAAACATGACTTGGTTAGGCAGGGTTAACATTTAATACATAGATGCACAGAGCAATGATAGATAGATAGATAGATAGATAATAGGTAGATAGGATAGATAGATAGATAGAAGTAGACGGTAGGTAGATAGATAGACGATAGATGGATAGATAGATAGATAGATAGATAGATGATAGTAGATAATGATAGGTAGATAGATAGATGATAGATGATAGATAGATAGATAGATAGATGATAGATAGATAGATAAAGATAGATAGATAGATAGATGATAGGTAGATAGATAGATGATAGATGGATAGATAGATAGATAAATAGATAGATAGATAGATGATAGATAGGATAGATATAGATAGAAATAGAGATAGTAGATAGATAGACAATAGTAGATAGATAGACAATAGTAGATAGATAGATAGATAGATAGATAGATATACTAGATAGACCCAGTCTAGAGATTCTCTACTGAATGATAATTGAGGCTCCTCTTTCCAATGTAATAAAACTGAGAGTAAATCTCTACATTTGTAAAGTCAGATAAAATAAGAAAAGATTGCTCAAATGTTATCAACTGCTCCAAGATTTCCAAACCTTCATCCAACGTTTCATTTTCTATTAGACTGGTCTATCTATCTATCTATCTATCTATCTATCTATCTACCTATCTATATCTATCTATCTATCTATCTATCTATTCCATATCTATCTATCTATCTATCATCTATACATGTCACAATCTATCTTTCATCTATCTTCCATCTATCTGTCACTATCTATTATCTATATATATATATCTTCATATATATATATAATATATATAAATCTCGTGAAGTAAAAAACGGAGCAGCACATACTTATAAATGCAGATTTGGTGCAAAAATTGGTGAAAAAACTGACTTTTTAATGAGACCAGAGTGGCACTGTGGGCTCATTAAAGAGTCAAATTTTTCACCAATTTTTTTGAGTGCTGCTTGATTTTATTCATTATATATATATGCATATATATGGGATTGATTGACATACACAGAAAGATATGTGCATATATATATATATATATATATATATATATATATATGTATATATACATATATATACATATATACTTCCGCTTAACATCACAGATGTTTGAAATCTTTCACATTATTCCTCCAACCATACGATAGTTAAGAATATTTGAAAACAATGACCTAATTACTTTTTACATACTACAAAATATCCTATATGGCTATTTTCAAGTTATTCGTTCCACAAGCTGACCTAAATTAGCACATGACATTTTGAAAATGCAATGAATAGGCCCTCAGAGTGTTATGGTTTATGAAGGAAAACGATAAAGAAATAAAAATAAAAATGCCAGCAAGGTATTACAGACATTTTGTACCATGACCCAAATCTAAAGTTAGTCATTTACATGACAATTGTACAATTATGCCGCTTCCTAAGAAATTCTAACGGGTGCATTCATTAAGGTTCATTTTTGGGTTAAAAATAGTCATTTAGTCATATATTTGAATCCTGTTACACTCTTGCAGCCTTTATTATGCATCCAATCGACTAGAAAATAGACATTTTTGATTGACACTTGGCCTCAGCTCTGCAATTCAATAAGATGAGCAAGTGGTAGATGCAACGGCATAAATCTGCAAATGACTAAATTACAATCTACTGAAAGATTGCCAGCTCAGATCCTTGAGAAACACTATTAAAATATCAAATAAAAGAGATAAATACCGTCTACACAGTTCTGACTAATTTTTATACTGAGCAAAAGAGGAGTTGAAATTTTGGGAAATTATTTTGTGTTGATAGATGAAATATAGATAGATAGATACGATAGGTAGATGATAGATAGATAGATAGATAGATAGATAGATATAGATATAGATAGATAGATAGATAGATAATAGATAGATAGATAGATAGATAGATAGATAGATAGATAGATAGATAGATAGATAGATAGTAGAATAGATAGATAGATAGAGATAGATATAGATAGATAGATAGATAGATGATAGATAGATAGATAGAAGATAATAGATAGATAGATAGATAGATAGATAGATGATATGATAGAAGAAATATAGATAGATATATAATAGATGAAAGATGAAGAAAGAAATAAGAAAGAAAGAAAAAGAAAGAAAGAAAGAAAGAAAGAAAGAAAGAAAGAAAGAAAGATAATATATGATAGAAGAAAAAAGAAAGAAAAGAAAGAAAGAAAAAAAAAGAAGGAAAATAAATATGATATAGAAAGATGGTATATAGATAAATGAAATGGATAGATATGGATAGATCAATAGATAGAAGTTATATAACTTGATAGATAGATACATAGATTGAAATATAGATAGATAGATAGATAGATTAGAATATATAGATAGATAGAATTATAGATTATATATAGATAGGACATAAATAATAAGATGATATATAGATAGGTGAAATGGATAGATGGATAGTTAAATAAAATAGATAGAGCAATTGATGATATATATAGATAAATAAAATGGATAAATAGACAGATAGATAAAATCTAGATATAGAATAGATAGATAACGTATAGATAACATATAGATAACATAGATATATATAAAGACATGTAGATAATATGTAGACAGATAAAATAGAGAGATAGATAGATAGATAGATAGATAGATAGATAGATAGATAGATAGATAGATAGATAGAGTTTTTATGTTGTGTCTATTGGACTGTGGGTAAACTATTTGCATGTTATGTGTGTTAAACAAAAACGTTTCTCTCTCCTACAATCAACATATGGAAATCATAGCCATCCATTTGTTTCATAGTCATAAATCATTAAA
Organism: Allobates femoralis; assembly: GCA_033576535.1. Taxonomy (NCBI): domain Eukaryota; kingdom Metazoa; phylum Chordata; class Amphibia; order Anura; family Aromobatidae; genus Allobates; species Allobates femoralis. The sequence goes on from JARQOC010000003.1 coordinate 624,791,540, forward strand.
AGATGAGTGTAAAGGTTGTCCTAATATAACCTCCAGTATGTGCCCCCTTGTAGAGGCAGCCCCTGTAGTGTGATGGAGCACAGCACCATGGATGTGCCTAGTGCGGCTCTTCCAATAACACTGTGTACAGCTCGGGCTGTGTGCAGCAGATGTGGAGGATCTGGAGCAGACAGCTCTGCAAATCTTCTGCTCTCTGGAGATTGTGGGACAATTAAATTCACATTTCTGCCAAATCAAAAAGGGGGACCATGAATAAGTCAGAAATGCAATAAAATAAATGCAAAGCTAATAATTTTTCAGGCATATGATGTACCTCTCCTTTGATGGACATACAAGTCATTCCCTAGTACAGTGAGACATGAGTCAGCATGGAGTCTAGGAGCCAGGTACAGGACATTAATTGAAGTGTGTACAAATCATTATTAACATATCAATCATCTCCCAGCACTCAGTACCTTCCTTAATATATGTGGAATCACTGCTTGCTAGGCTAGCAATATGCCATTGTAGGTAATTACCGACCCCCAAAGCTCTAATGCAGAATTGGACAAGTGTATAGTCAGAAACGCCTCCGAGCTATAGAAGGATAAATGAGAAAAAAAAAAAAAAAGCTGTTGTGGTTTTTTTTTTCATCTTAAAATCCCATCCCAGAGCAGCAGCTAATTGCACAGATGCCAACATTAAAGAGGGCAGCACTGATATAATGGACATCGCAAGAATAAATGCCAAGAAATCCAAGAATCGTCTCTATGTGCTAATTAGTGCTGTTCTAAAACAACACAATGCATAAACTTTATCAGCCTTCCTATATTGTTTCAAGCCATATCAATTTTGTCAATAAAAATGACTAAAGCCTTCCAGAAATCTCAAGGAATACTTGTAACTGCATAGCTATAAGGCTTTCCCCGTCTATTATCTCCTTACCTGGCGGACTGTACCGCTATATTGAATGTATCTTTTGTATCCAGAAAGATATAAATATAGTTTGGATTATTAACGCCCTCCTATGCGATAGGTTTTGAATACCGCTCACTGCAATGCCCTCATCTACCAGTTTACCCACCAATCGTATAGGAAGATGGTGCTAACCCTCACGTACATTATGTGCCAGGAAATCAGCCTGAAAAATAACTTTTCACTTCCCATCCTAATATCAGAAATGTTTACCTGCCGGAGACTTCATTCTTCACTTACGGTGACGAGCTACACCCTGAAATAGAACAAACATGAAAGATTAATATTGCTTCAGGGCGGACAACTCTTAATAGTATTATCAAGTTTTCATATATTTTTAGAAGGAACCTAAGAAGCATCCTGTAAAAGAAGGAAGAGACGCCTGATTCTTATCCATTCTGGTAGGGTTCCTTACATGACTAATGCGCGCCTATTTTATAGTGTAAACAGCCTCCACTATAGCCATTAGAAGTTTGCGGCAGTTATTTCTTATAGGAATGGGTTTAGTTATCATTATACGGTCTGGTCGCTGCTGTTTGTCAAAAAGCTTCATGTTCCAGTTGAGACTGTTTTGTAATGCAGATGGATTGGACACATTATAACACAAGGGCTGGGAGAGGCACAGACCTTTAGGATTAGATAACCTTCCGCAGATCACTCGGAAATATGCCGAGATGTCATGTGATCATTTGTAATAATTCAATGTTATATCATTCCTGGTTTGGAGTAAGGGCAGCGTCAACGTGGCATGGATCCTTGGGTCTTACCTGATCTTGGCAAATCTTCCTCCACTGACAGGTTGTGCAGCGGCCAAGCGTGTGATGTCTGTTGAAATACACAGATCTTTCCTTTGTGCTGAAGCTTAGCTCTTAAGGAAGAAAAAAAAATACAGGGGAGATTTTGTCTGTCAATCCCCTCCCACTTTTCAGTAAACGGATCTCCTTATAAGCACAGCCCATAGAGAAAGCAGAAGGAAGAGAGGGAGGAAAAAAAATCTGCTGCAGATACTATTAAATTTTAATGCCAAAATATATCCAAGTCACCTTCGCAAAAGGCCCGATCTATAAAATCGTTTGTACTTTGCTCGGCTGTTTTACCCAAGGAGCTCGGAGCAGATCTGGTGCGGCGTGTGCCGAATACAGTGGGGCTGCTTCCCTTCAGAATGAGCGCAGGTCATTGCATGACAATCCAAAGTAATTAGTGTCTACGTGAATAAAGGGGGACCACTGAAAAGCTCCGAATAATCAACCCATCTGTACTTTGTTGAATGGGCTGTGTCGAAAACCAGCTGCTTGCTTATTCAACAAAGAATGCATGTCTATTATTCACCTTCTGCTGGAGCCTAGAGTTAAGTACCATCTGTGCTGCCATAGCAACATGGCGTTTACATCCAGGGATAGTAGGGATGTATTTTTTTAGGAAAAGAAGCCTACATAGATATTAGTCTTTTCTTAATGATGATTTTGCCTTTAATTTTATCCATTGAATGAATCCAAAAGACGTGCATCCTCTCAATATGTAATTACTTATTTCTAACGTGAGATTGTTATTACTGTAAACATGTGGTTATGTTTTTCCGAAACATCAATTTTAATAATTATACATTATTAATACAGCGCATTAGAAAAAAAAAATCAGTTACACTTAACATTTTCAGAATATTTTTAATATAGGCTCGATCAATAAAAGTAATTTATTCTGACATGTCTTTTCGCTGCATTCATAAGTAACATTTACATTATGCATTTTTACTATTGGTAAATTATAGATGAAAAAAAAATAAATAGAAAATACACTTAAAACATAGACTTTTCGAACATATTCTTCATGAATATCCTCAGTATCAAGATCAGTACTTGTGCAGCATTATTAGAATGCTACATATGCCAAGTATGTATCATGTACACCTTCATTGCTTCATATGCCAAGTATGTATCCTGTACATCTTCATTGCTACATATGACAAGTATGATCATGTACACCTTCGTTGCTAATATGCCAAGTATGTATCCTGTACATCTTCATTGCTACATATGCCAAGTATGTATCATGTACACCTTCGATTGCTACATATGCCAAGTATGTATCATGTACACCTTCATTGCTACATATGCCAAGTATGTATCATGTACACCTTCATTGCTACATATGCCAAGTATGTATCATGTACACCTTCATTGCTACATATGCCAGTATGTATCATGTACAACTTCATTACTACAGATGCCAAGTATGTATCATGTACACCTTGCATTGCTACATATGCCAAGTATGTATCATGTACACCTTCATTGCTACATATGCAAGTATGTATCATGTACACCTTCCTGCTACATATGCCAAGTATGCATCATGTACACCTTTGTGCTACATATGCCAAGTATGATCATGTACACTTCGTTGCTACATATGCCAAGTATGTATCATGTACACCTTCATTGCTACATATGCAAGTATGTATCAGTACACCTTCATTCTACATATGCCAAGTATGTATCATGTACACCTTCGTTGCTACATATGCCAAGTATGTATCATGTACATCTTCGTTGCTACATATGTCAAGTATGTATCATGACACCTTCGTTTCTACATATGCCAAGTATGTATCATGTAACCTTCATTGCTACATATGCCAAGTATGTTCATGTATACCTTCATTTACATATGCCAAGTATGTATCATGTACACTTCATTGCTAATATGCCAAGTATGTATCATGTACACCTCGTTGCTACATATGCCAAGTATGTATCATGTACACTACGTTCGTTGCTTACATATGTAAGTATGCATCATGTACACGTTCGTTGCTACATATGCAAGTATGTATCATGTAACCTTTGCTGCTACATATGCCAAGTATGGTATCATGTAACCTTCTTGCTACATATGCCAAGTATGTATCATGTACACCTTCATTGCTACATATGCCAAGTATGTATCATGTACACCTTCTTGCTACATATGCCAAGTATGCATCATGTACACTTTGTTGCTACATATGCCAAGTATGTATCATGTACAACTTCGTTGCTACATATGCCAAGTATGTATCATGTACACCTTCTTTCTACTATGCCAAGTATATATCATGTTACACTTCATTGCTACATATGCAAGTATGTTCATGTACACCTCCATTGCTACATATACAAGTATGTATCATGTACACCTTCATTGCTACATATGCCAAGTATGTATCATGTACCCTTCGTTGCTACATATGCCAAGTATGTATCATGTACACCTTCGTTGCTACATATGCCAAGTATGTATCATGTACACCTTCGTTGCTACATATGCCAAGTATGTATCATGTACACCTTGTTGCTACATATGCCAAGTATGTATCATGTACACCTTCGTTGCTACATATGCCAAGTATGTATAATGTACACCTTCATTGCTACATATGCCAAGTATGCATCATGTACACCTTCGTTGCTACATATGCCAAATATGTATCATGTATACCTTCATTGCTACATATGCCAAGCATGTATCATGTACATCATTCATTGCTACATATGCCAGATGTATCATGTAGACCTTCGTTGCTACATATGCCAAGTATGCATCATGTACATCTTCGTTGCTACATATGCCAAGTATGTATCATGTACACCTTCATTACTACAGATGCCAAGTATGTATCATGTACACCTTCATCGCTACATATGCCAAGTATGTATCACGTAAACCTTCGTTTCTACATATGCCAAGTATGTATCATGGACACCTTCATTTCTACATATGCCAAGTATGTATCATGTACACCTTCGTTGCTACAATATGCCAAGTATGTATCATGTACACCTTCGTTACTGCAGATGCCAAGTATGAATCATGTTCACCTTCGTCAGAGCCATGTATACAGATGTCAATATCACATATATATTTCGACACATCAAATAGTATGGAGCTGGCATGAAATCATTGAGTAATACCTCCATTTACGCTGCTTACTTCCTATGCTACTCTTTCTCTTTCCCAGCTTATAGATGGTTACGTGATAAGGGCTGAACTTATTGTGTAGTGTTGAAGGATAAAACTATTCTACAGAAGGCAAAAAATAATATATAAGAATCATGTATATCCACACGGAAAATTGAAGATGTAAGCAGCGATTTTGCTAATTGCGTTCTAGTACGTTATATGCATATTCATAAAATTCAAGTTCTGCACTTGATTGTGCGTCCTCAGCAATCAGAGTGATACAGTAGGTCACACATCAACATGAATATCATCCTAAAGTATCCAACGCTACATTTAATTAAAGTGTCAAGCGAAAACAGACCAGCACTCGGGCCCAAAGGTACTCCTCTGTGTAGGGGAAATTACAGCAGGAGCTGGTTGTAACATCTTATTTCTCTGCCCATGGGGAAACTACAAAGCAGTGTCATCATCTCTGTAAAAATAACAGGTAGAGCAGCTTTTGGATACGTGCTGAAATGTTGGAATCACCATCATCCAGGAAAAAAGTTTCGCCTATTTATAAAAAAAAATGCACCGTGAAATTTTTGAAGCTCTAGAAAGATATTTAGATCATCTTGACTCTCGTTATCACCTTTTTACCATTTACAATGAATGCAGCTGATGTCTTCAGATCATAATTATGGGCTGTAGATATTTATCACTAGTAATCAAAATGATTTATTATGGTTTTACAATGTGCCCATTAAAAATATTGTCTGTCCGTGATATTTTGATAAACTGTCCAGAAATAGGTAAAAAATCAAGTTGGCAGCCCTCGTTGGAATGTTCTTCTCAAGGCATAACGGAAACTACCACATTGTTAAAGAAAGAGATACTTCATGATTTATAGTGGACTAGATGCTTATTAAAAAAGATTTTCTCAGGACAGATATTGCTAGCCCATCACCAAGATATGCAATCAATCATTGTCCGATAGGTAAGAGTCCAATTATCTTGCTTTCTAAAAATGCCAACTACATTAGGAGAGCATTGCTTTTTTTTATTGACTAGAACATGCCAATCAAGCAGCTTCCATAAACCAATGGAAGATGACAAAAGATAAAGTGGTGATATACTTTCCTAAGCCCGCTCTCAATTTATTTTAGTGATATATGGGGACAGAATAGTTCCTACTGATCAAACAATGAAGGAGGGGGTCTAGTGTTAATATCCCCTTTTAACCACTTCCCAACATTAGACGTATGTTTACGCTATGGTCAGGAAAGGGATCTTGCTAAATTACATAAATGTACGTCATGGTGATCATGCTGGCACAGGTGCTGGGCCAAAATGATCGCCCAACGTAAGTTATAGCTAAGCTCTGGATGTCAAAGACAGGCGTGATCCCAATGCCACCCCTACTTGTTTATCCTTAGTGAATATCCCACACACTGCACTGATGAGGGGCAGTTACCCTGAAACGCAGCGTCTGTAGTTTGGGGTTCTGATCTAGGCACAAATCCCTTATTCATATTAAAAAGCTTGTTGGAAAGCGATTATGACTTTGAGGAGCTACTTAAGGTGGCACTGCAGTTCTTCCACTTCCTTACGAAGTGAAAATTTGTATATTTCCTAGAGGAGGGATGTGATTACAATCTCCTCACCTACTTAACTGTCTTCTTATGGTTGCAGGAAATCTTCTCTTCATAAGGTAGATAGCAAGTTCCCAGTCCTTAGTCAATAGCAATTGCAGAATTTAGGAGGCTGGAAAGAGAGTTTGCTCTCTCTCACACAGCTGGGACCCCCTGTGACATGTTCACATTCACCCAATCTTTGCCATGGCAATCCAAAGTCTTTACGATGTCTTGGAAAATAAAGTACAGAAAAAGAAAAAAATATTATACAAATATGTCGATATATTTATGTAAGGACAAAAATATATTAAAAAAGCATATTCATTTTGTATGACCACCTCCGGAACAACCCAATATATAAAATTGTCACACTAGTTAACCCCTTCAGTTAACACCATAAAAAATAAATTGTAGTAAAAACTATAAAGCTAGGTTTTTTTTTCTTATAAAATAATGCAATAAAACGCAATCAAAAAGTTGCATGTAAATAAAAATAGTATAGCTGAAGGTCAATTCTTCAACTGCTGTTGATTGGTTTATTTTGCCTCCCAAAGATCTCATCTTGGATCATATTTATCCAGTGCTTTTCACTGAATGCTTACATCGGGGATTAAACTGTAAATCTCTGAAAAATATGATTCAGACGAAAGTTTTAACAAGTCATGGGTGAACCCCAACTTGAAAGTTTGGGGTCCGTACCGAACACTTAGTGTTTGGGCACAGATTCTAAACACGGACTTTCCTGACAAGTACATGTGACAGTTATGGTACATTTACACGCGGCCACAGGAAGGTAGGAACAGGCAGGCATCGGACACAAATTGTGCCTGTTGCCTTGAAAAGACTTCGATGTGGGGGTGCATGTAATTCAGGGCTTTCCTTCCTGTGTCTTCCCTGAAGGAGAAGTCCTAATAAGCAGCACATCGATGTTTTCAGGCAACAGCAATTGTGTTGATGCCTGCTTCTACTCTGTGCGCTGTAAATACATTAGGGTTTGGGCTAGGATTGTAAAATAAAATAGTTATTAAACAGCATTATACTTACTGAGTTCCACCTCCCTGCTACATCTACTTCCAGTGCTGCTTATTAACTTCCTAGATATTCACCGCAGAGGGGCCCAACAGCCAATCACAGATGCTTTTGTGGCCCCCACTGGGTAGGCCACCACAAGAGTTACTGCACTCCTCCATTACAGGGAGAGTTGTGACTCTGCTCTCCATGTGCTGGGATGGCGCAGTTGAGCTTCACACACACACAAACACTTAGAGACACCGGGATGGTGGTGGACCAAAGGGAGGACTCAAGTGTAGTCGGGAAGAAAAAAAGCAGAAGGAGAGGAAGGAGTGAGAGCGAGGAGCCAAGCAGTGTTGGCTCCTGTGGGCTTGACCACAACCACACTCGCAGCGGGAGTGGAGGAAAGACAGAGCCCGTGGGGTACGGAACAAGATTAGATCCCTGTATGCACGTATTTGTCAAGAGTACAGAGGGGCTAATGGATGACACAGGGAACCGGCCCTGAACACAGCACGGATGCTGTAAGCCCAAACCATTGAACCAGAGGCACCGAGTTCCTAATGGGAGCTGCGGCCGAACACCTGGCACAACTTGGAGAAGGCGACCGAACTAGAGAGCTGTATCCGGAAGTGGTACATCTGAACACCCATGGCTGTTGGTACCTGAGCTCTGTGTGTGGAGGCACTAAGAGGAGCAAGAGACTAGCTTATAGTGCTGAGGGACCACCAGAGGATAAGACACTCAGTAAGAGAGACAGGAACACCAAAAGAGGCTCAACTGCACTGTCCAGGTTCTGGAGACATAACTGAACTGGAGGTTGGCAAAAGGAAGCACCTGGTAGCCACGCTGAAACTACTAAGCAAAAGTTACGGAACTCCAGCAGTGGTTTGTGTGAGACTTTCTTTAGCGGCAACTACCGGCTGCAGAGGAGCATGAAACACCAGGGTGCTGATGACCTAACATCTGCCAAGGTAAAACTAATCCTCCTTCCCACTGCCCTGGTGACTGCGCTCCACCTGTGGGGAGCGAAACCATCAAACTGCCGGTCACCATCTCCAGACGTTCAGAAGCAGTGGTGGCTGCCCATGGCCGTGTACCGCAGGTGGAGTCATGAATACCCCTTTTCCCTGTCTTCTCCATCAATCCCCCTTTACAAAATGACACCCCCAGGGTCACGAGACTGGGTCTCGGCGCTGTCTGTCCCCTTGAAAAGAACGAGAAGAACAACATGCTGCCCGATTTCCGAGTACCCTCGACTTTGTAGTGGGCATGTCACTTTCACAGAGAATGGGCATCTGCTCACACAGATGTGCAGCAGCCCTGAAAATGTTCCCTGTGGATTATGTCAGAACGAGGACTTTTTTGTTAATTTAAGATGAGAAACAGGGTTGTCTAGTGTTTTATTTGTAAATATTTTTTTTCAGTGTTGTTTTTTTTTACTGCTTACTAGAAATTCATAGTGGGTAAGTCCAATATTGGCTTGACACTATGAACTTCGGGCTTAGTACCAGCTGCCAATACAAAGCTGGCATTAACCCCTCTATTATCCAGGGTGCCACCGACACCTGGGCCACTGGAAAAGTCAGGGGACAGCGCAAGAAAGTGGCACTTCTGTGAATGTGCCATTTTCTGGGGCAGATGCAGGCTGCAATTCACAGTGGGGGGGAGTGGAAGAAAGCTTGACCACACTGTGCTGAGGATTCCAGCCCCCAGCTGCCTAATTGTACCTGTCTTGAAACCAAATATACGGTGAAGCCCCGTGTCATTTTTCTAATTATTTCATAAATTCATGAAATAATAAAAAAAAGTGCTTCCCTATATTTTTGTTTTATAGCCAGGTAAAAATAGGCGGCTGAGGGTAGGCAGCAGTCCATACCTGCCTGTTGTACCTGGCTGGCAGACAGAAATATGGCGAATCCCCATGTCATTTTTTAAAAATTATTTCAAGAAATAATTTTATAAAAGTGGCTCAACTGCGTTGCAGTTTTGGTGCTGTTTTAGGACAAGGGATGCAGATGAACACATTTTAATACAATGCACCAAAAAAAAAGAAGCATGAAATCCGCAGCAAAACCATGTTGCGGTTTTGGCACTTTTTTTGACCAGGAGATGCAGATGAACACTTTGAACACAATGCATGCAAAAATGCATCGTGGTTTGGTGCACCAATTCTCTGTGACAGCATCTGTGATTGTTTGTTGGGTCCCACTGCAGTGAATATCCAGGCAGTTAATAAGCGCCCCCAGAAGTACAAACAAGTGGACGCTGGTAAGTATAATGCTGTTTAATAACTATCTTCTTTCTTTTAATTAGCCTCCTAGCCCCCATCCCATAACCTTACAGTCCGAGTTCGGGGTTCGGACTCAAGTTCGAGCCTCTTTCGACCCCGAACCCAAACTTTAAAAAAAAGTCTGGGCTAGTTTTTTGTAACTCGAGCATTGGTGGGTTCGCCCATCACTAGTCTTAATGGAAAATGTGCCATAATAGGGCAGAGGGAGTCACTCGCCTCAGGACTGTGGTGTGGTCCTAAGGTCACGGAGTCCACCTTTTTATACATCTTTTTAGTCGTGCACAAAAGTGCAGTCAACAGCAGTATTGTTCCCTTTTGAAAAGAAGGACACAGCTGAACAGAGGCCAATTAGAATTCAGAGTAACTTCACTGTCTCATTAGTGAATGGATTCATCAAGGATTTCACCTGAATCACGTATTTTAGAGATGTAGATGGAAATGCTAAGGCAGATGCTCAACCCAGAGCACAGGATGAATGTGAAGTATTTCTAAAATCTTCTGTTCCCAAATACCACTAAATAGTATTTAGCTCAGCCACAAAATACAAGTCCCATTCAGGTCCATCTACTCTTAGGGCTCTTCCACATTATTGGTAGCACAAAGGCTCTGGTAAAGCACTTAGGTTGGCTTCACATTGCGGGTCAGATCCGATTCAAGGCTGTCCGTGTAAACCGGACAGCCCCGGACCGGATTTTGGGCCCATAGTATACTATGGGGCCGGATAGAAGCAGGATGGCAGCTCTCTGCCATCCGGTTTCTATCTGTCCGGGACAATCCAGAAGAATTCAGTATTCTCTCATTCTTGCTTGCAACATTTTTGTGTCCGAGAGGAGAATATCTCCTATAATTGCCTATTCCCGGATTGCCCCAGATTCGCCCAGATCCTCTGGAGGATCCAGGAACCAGACACCTGCGGCTGCACGCCACAGTTGTTTCAGGACCGCGGCTAGCTCCCTGCCAGCCGCGGTCCTGATTAATCAGTGCAGAAGTTGCGTGCGGGTGCACACCGGACCGAGGGCATATTAGCCCTCCGGTTCTGTGTGCTGATCCGATCCGGGGCTGTCAGGTTCAACCTGTCAGCCTCGGATCGGATGTGACCCGCAATGTGAAGCCAGCCTAAGAAATCCAGTATAATTTGAACTCACAAATCTAAAAAGTCCTCTCCCTTCTGAGCCCCACAGTGGGCCTAAACCTCATTTAGCATCCACATGTTTGACATTTCTGTATTAAGGAGAATTTGCTGGGTTTACTGGATGTATTTCACCAGAAGCATGAGCTGGCCACAATCTGTGGACAATACAATATACTGGACCCTATATTTTAATGGGCACTAGAATGATAGATTTGTAATTTTCACTCAGCAACATCCATTGTTGCTTGTTCTAGAAAACAACCATTACATTACATTACAAAATGCATGTAAAATTATGAACCAGTCAGAAGAACAAGAAAAACTTTATTGTAGCCAAAAATATACACAATATTATATATATAAATTCATGGAACATGCATTCTGCAACTACGTAATTGGAAATGAGTTTCTTTTGTCTTATAGAAGGTTTACCAATCCTCTCTGTGAAGCATCCAGCAGTAGTCCTTTTCATGCTCACATTTCATCTACCTTTGTATCATCATTCCATCCTTGATCGCCTGATAAAATCTTTTCCTTCCTCTTTAATAACAGCGCCAAAGTTTTTGAGAAAGTAGTCAAAATGGGACTGTAAAGACCACAAATTCACCAGACAACCCAAGGTTTTGAAATGTTTCAGCTTGTTGTTCACAATTTTGGATGTTTGCTGTTACCTAGTAAGTTCTTCACAACTTTGTTAAAAGAATCCCAAGCTATTTTTTCAACAGCTTTCATTTTTCTTTCAAACACATTGTCCTTCATGAGTTTCTGAATATCCGGACCCCTAAAAATGCCTTCTTTCAGTTTTGGCACACAAGTACTTAAAAGTGTCTTCTTCATTTGTTAGGCTATGGTCAGACTAGTGTTATTCCCTACGTTCAGGGGGTTCCATCTCAAATTAGACATTTTCAGCATTAGCGCAATGTTACCGGAAAGGTAAGACTGCTTAACACTGTCTGTTCATCCCTATGGCTGACGGAACCCGAGCGCACTGCAAACGCTGGCTTCACACTGCCGGAGTTTCAAATCTCGCGGTTTTTCTAATGACACAGGCACCCGCGTCTTGTGATGTGCTTGGAAAAATGCACGAGATTTGAAACTCCGGCACTGTGAAGCAGTCATTTGCAGTGTGCTCGGGTTCTGTCTGCCATAGGGATGAACAGACAGTGTTAACGCAGTCTTACCTTTCCGGTAACACTGCGCAAATGCTTAAAATGTCTACATTTCAGATGGAACCCCATGAACATAGGGAGTAAAGCTAGTCTGACCCTAGTCTTAGAGATGTCATACATTCCTTCATTAGTTCAAGCTTAAAGGGAACCTGTCACTAGGTTTTTTGCCATCCCATCTGAGAGCAGCATAATGTAGAAATAGACACCCTGATTCCAGCGATGTGTCATTTACTGAGCTGCTTTCTGTCATTTTGATAAATTTAGTGTTTTCTCTGTTGCCGATTTAGCAGTTTATGAATATGCCAGACTACTTGGCAGCAGGCCAAGGAGACTGCTAATGATAATCTCCAGCTGATTATACAGTGATTTTTTCAGTAAGTGACACATCGCTGGAATCAGGATCTTGGGTCCTAAATTATGCTATTCTCAGATTAGGTTCCAAAAACCTGATGACAGGTTCCCTTTAATGTGATATGGCAGGAGAACTTTAGTGGGATAAACAAAACTTTCCTCAACTATGTTCTCAAATCCAGGTTGCAATGATATTCTCATTGGTGAACTTTTTTGGTTCCAGTTATAAGTCCTACTCTGCTGATCCATTCCCACAAAAAGCATGGGTACGTTGTATATCCTTTTTTCTGCCCAAGGATCAAACAGAGCACTTTCAGATCACGACATGACCATCCTTGATCTTCATATTTGAATTTCTTGAGAATTACATCTAAATTCTCTTTGCTTACCTTAAGTGCACAGAATGCTCTACAGGCACTGAAGCATATTTGCTGCCAGTGGCTATAGCAAAGCTGTCAGACTTGTTTTGTACTAATCAGTAAAGTGTTTCCACTCACATTGTACTCAATGTCAAATTTTTCCATCAGGTTAGGAAGATCACTGCAATACACTAGACCAACTGTCTTGAGAAAAGTATCCTATCCCAAAAAATGCCTTCCTTCTTGCTTTGGATAGTCCCTTAAACTTGGTACACGGGTACTTAAAAGTCTCTCCTTATTTTGGTAGAGCTTTCACAAACTGCTTCTTTAATTCAAGCTTATTGTAGAGTGGTCGCAGGAAAACTTTAGTGGGAATCAACTATTATTATTATATTATTATTATATTTATAGAGCAGCATTCATTCTATGGTGCTGTACATGAGAAAGGGTTACATACAAACAAGTTAAAAATACAATGAACAAAGTGACAGACTGATACAGAGGGGAGAGAGGACCTGCCCTTACGGGCTTACATTCTACAGGGCAATGGGGGGGAGACAGCAGGTTGGGTCTGCTCGGGTGGTGCTGGAGTGCCAGGTCCGATGGTGGTGGTGCACCGGGTCCAGTGGTGTTGAGGTGGCACAGTGGTCATTGCAGGTTGTAGGCTGTTCTGAAGAGATGGGTTTTCAGGTTCCGCTTGAAGGTTCTTAGTGTAGGGGACAGTCGGACGTGATGGGGTGCAAAGTTCCAGAGGATGGGGGATGCTCGGGCAAAGTCTTGTAGGCGGTTAGATGAGGAATGTACAAGTGTGAAGGAAAGAAGAAGGTCTTGGGAGGATCGAAGATTACGAGTTGGATGATATCGGGACATTAGTTCAGAGATATATGGAGGGGACAGATTGTGGATGGCTTTGTAACTCAATGTTAGTAGTTTGAATTGGATACGCTGGTGAATTGGGTGCCAGTGGAGGGATTTGCAGGGGGGAGAAGCGCAGAAATTAGCGAGGAGAGAGGTGGATTAGTCGGGCAGCAGAGATAAGGACAGATTGAAGTGGTGCAAGAGTGTTAGCAGGAAGGCCACAGAGTAGGAGGTTGCATTAGTCGAGGCGGGAGATGATGAGGGCATGCATTAGTAGTTTAGCAGATTGGGGAGGGATTCTGGAAATATTTTTGAGTTGGAGGCGGCAGGAGGTGGCAAGAGATTGGATGTGCGGTTTGAATGACAAGGCAGAGTCAAGTGTTACTCCGAGGCAGCGGACTTCAGGTACAGGGCAAAGTGTGATGTAATTTATTGTGATAGATAAGTCTGGCAAGGAAGGTGTGTGAGATGGAGGAAAGATGATGAGTTCGGTTTTGACTACATTGAGTTTTACGAAGCAGGAGGAGAAGAAGGAAGATATGGCTGATAGACACTCCGGGATTCTGGACAACAGAGAGGTGACATCTGGGCCAGAGAGGTAGATCTGAGTGTCATCAGCATACAGGTGATACTGGAAGCCATGGGACTTTATGGGTTGTCCCAGACCAAGATTATAGATTGAAAAAAAGAGGGGCCCGAGGACAGAGCCTTGAGGGACCCTAACAGAGAGGGAATGGAAGAGAGGATCTGTAATAAGAGGCAGTTGTCAACTGTGTTGAATGCAGAGGGCAGGTCTAAAAGGAGGAGGATGGAGAACTGTCTGTTAGCTTTGGTCATGAGTAAGTCGTTGGTAATTTTGGTCAGGGCAGTTTCAGTAGAGTGGTGAGGGCAGAAGCCGGATCGAAGGTCGTCAAAGAGAGAGTTGGATGAGAGGTGGGATGAGTGTACAGTGTGGACATGCTTTTCGAAAAGTTTGGAAGCGAACGGGAGCAGAGATTGGGCCGGTAGCTGGATGTGGAAGTGGGGTCAAGGGATGGCTTCTTTAAGATATGTGTAATTATTGCGTGTTTGACAGCAGAAGGAAAGGTACCAGAAGTTAGTGACAGGTTGAAGAGGTGGGTTAGGGCTGGGATAAGTTTTGTGGTGAGGTTGGGGAGGAGGTGGGATGGGATAGGGTCCAGTGCACAAGTGGTGAGGTTCGATCTGGAGAGGAGGTGTGCAAGTTCTCCTTCAGTGATGGATGGGAGGAGGGTTACTGGGGGAGAGGATTGATCCGGTGAGTCTTCTTGTGAGGGTGTTTTCTTCCAGCGCCGCTCTGCAACCCTAGTCGCTCGCCGCAGATTTTTAGTGGTGTCTGTGTGCCAGGGTTGTCTGTTGATTCGTCGTGTTCTGCCATGAATGAGAGGGGCAACTGCATCAACAGCTGATGTGAGTTCAGAGTTGTAGAAAGCTGTGGCATTATCTGTGTCGTGGAGTGAGGATATGGATGATAGTGGTAAAATGATGTTGGAGAGTGTGCGAGTGTCAAGATGTGTGAGGTTTCTGCGAGGGTGTATGAGTTGGGAGACATGGTTGGCAGATGAGGAGGACAAGGATGAGAAGGTAAGTAGATGGTGGTCAGAGAGGAGGAGAGGGGAGGTTGTGGGTTTAGTTAGGGTGCAGAGGGGGTTAAAGATGAGGTCTAGTGTATGTCCGTCTGTGTGGGTGGCTGTGGAGGACCATTGAGAGAGGCCAAAGGATGAGGCAAGTGACAGGACTTTGGAAGCTGTTGACTGGTGGGTGTCGATGGGGATGTTGAAGTTGCCCATTATGATGGTGGGAATGTCAGCGGATAGAAAGTATAGGAGCCAGATGGAGAATTGGTCAAAGAAGGTAGTGGTCGAACGTGGTGGTCGATAAATGATGGTCACTTGTAGGTTGGAAGGAGAGTAGATACGGACAGAGTGCACTTCAAAAGATGAGAGGATAAGGGAGGGGGGAGAATTGGGTTGAAGATGCAGTTGTTAGGGTGGCTGCACATTAGCGTTGCCCTCTGCAGCGTTCTGCGGAGGGGAATCGCCATGTGTGCGCAGTGGCCGCCAGCTCCTATCTTTATAATGGGAGCGCACGGTGCTGCGCATGACCGTGTGCACCCATTCACTCCCATATGTGATCTGTGCACAGGCAGATGCCTGCGCACAAATCACACAGTCTCGTCTGCACCAGGGACGCGACATGTTGCATTCCTGGTGCGGACGAGAGTGTGTGATCTGTGCGCAGGCATCCGCCTGCGCACAGATCACATATGGGAGTGAATGGGTGCGCACGGTCATGCCCTGTCAAGCGCAGCACCGCGCGCTCCCATTATAAAGATAGGAGCTGGCGGCCGCTGCGGTCACATTGTGGATCCCCTCTGCAGAACGCTGCGGAGGGGTCCGCAAATGTGAACCCAGCCTTAGAGAGGAGAAGACCCACTCCTCCTCCGTGTTTGTTGCCAGTGCGAGGTGTGTGGGAGAACTGAAGTCCACCGTGACACAGCACAGCAGGGGAGGCCGTGTTGGAGGATGTCAGCCATGTTTCTGTGAGGCCCAGGATGGAGAGTCTGCGAGAGATAAAGAGGTCATGAATGTAGTGGAGTTTATTACAAATGGATCGGGCATTCCAGAGTGCTTCAGACAGAGGAGGCGGTGGAGAGGAGGTTAGGGAGATAGGTTTTATATTTAGGAGATTGTGGCTGTTTCCTTCAGGTGTGGGGTGATAGGAGGGAGCAATAGTGGGGAAAGTTGGCTGTGGTGGTCTTTCTGTAACTGTTTTTGAATCCAAGTTGCAAAAATGTTCTCGGTTGCCAACTTTTTTTATTTTGTAACCAATATAATGACACCAAAATCATCCACCAAAGGTCAGGAAAGGGAGTCATAGTAAAAGAAGAAGTCTATCAAGTCAGTTTTTGTGAAAAAAAACTGTGTGTAATGACATTTTTTTATATGTTTGCGGAGTCCAGCAATCAAAAGTACGGTATATCTAAATCAGCTCTTACTTTTCAAACAGTTTTACCCTTGCAGACCAGTTATATTTCCTTCACTGCCCAGTGGTAAAAAATATGGTGGCACATCTGTGGTGTCATTATTATGCTGGGGCTGCCGGTCCTGCCGTATATACTCGCGTATAAGCCGAGTTTTTCAGCCCAAAAATTGGGCTGAAAAGTACCCCCCTCGGCTTATACGCGAGTCATACGGCAGGACCGGCAGCCCCGAGCAGCCCCAGCAGCCCCCGTAATCCAGGGCCCCCCCAGCCTGACTCGGGTCACCTGTAAAGGAAAATATACTTATCACTGTCCCGCTGCCGTCCACGCCCGCATCTGCCGACATCCCGATCCTCCATCTTCATGCGTCTTCTTCCTGTTTCCTGTGTTCGTCGCAGCAATGACATCATTGCCGGCGCCGAACACAGGAAACAGGAAGAAGACGCATGAAAATGGAGGATCGCGGATGTCGGCAGATGCGGGCGCGGACGGCAGCGGGACAGTGATAAGTATATTTTCCTTTACAGGTGACCGGAGTCAGGCTGGGGGGGCCCTGTATTATGGGGGCTGCTGTATACTACCGCTGGGGCTGCAATATACTACCACTGGGGCTGTATACACCACTGGGGCTGCAATATACTACCACTGGGGCTGTATACTACCGCTGGGGCTGCAATATACTACCACTGGGGCTGTATACACCACTGGGGCTGCAATATACTACCACTGGGGCTGTATACTAACGCTGGGGCTGCAATATACTACCACTGGGGCTGTATACACCACTGGGGCTGCAATATACTACCACTGGGGCTGTATACACCACTGGGGCTGCAATATACTACCACTGGGGCTGTATACACCACTGGGGCTGCAATATACTACCACTGGGGCTGTATACACCACTGGGGCTGCAATATACTACCACTGGGGCTGTATACACCACTGTGGCTGCAATATACTACCACTGCGGCTGTATACACCACTGGGGCTGTATATACTACTGGGGCTGCCTATATACTACCACTGGGGCTGTATATACTACTGGGGCTGCCTGTATACTACCACTGGGGCTGTATATACTACTGGGGCTGCCTGTATATTACCACTGGGGCTGTATATACTACTGGGGCTGCCTGTATACTACTGGGGCTCCTGTATACTACCACTGGGGCTGCTGGGGCTCCTATATACTACCTCTGGGCTGCTGTATACTTCCACTGGGGCTGCTGGGGCTCCTATATACTACCACTGGGGCTGCTGTATACTACCACTGGGGCTGCTGGGGATGCTATATACTACCACTGGGGCTGCTGTATACTACCACTGGGGAGGCCTGTATACCACTGGGGGGGGCCTGTATACCACACTGCTGGGGGCTGTATACCTGTGCTGAGGTCCACCCTCGGCTTATACACGAGTCAATAGGTTTTTCCAGATTTTTGGGGCAAAAGTAGGGGGGTTGGCTTATACACGGGTCGGCTTATACACGAGTATATACGGTACTTTCCATTGGATAAATTCATTAAAGAGTGTAGTTTGTAAAATGTGGACACTGATGGGGGAGTTCTGCTGTTCTGGAACCTCAGGGCTCTGCCAATGTAACATAGTAACATAGTAACATAGTTTTAAGGTTGAAGGAAGACTTTAAGTCCATCTAGTTCAACCCATAGCCTAACATGTTGATCCAGAGGAAGGCAAAAAAAAACCCCATGTGGCAACACTAATCTCCACATTGGGGGAAAAAATTCCTTCCTGACTCCAGATACGGCAATCAGACTAATTCCCTGGATCAACGCTTTATCAAAGAATCTAGTATGTATAACTGGTAATATTATAGTTTTCAAGAAAGGCATCCAGGCCCCTCTTAAATGTTAGTAGTGACTCACTCATTACAACATCATGTGGCAGAGAGTTCCATAGTCTCACTGCTCTTACAGTAAAGAATCCGCGTCTGTGATTATGATTAAACCTTCTTCCCTCCAGACGTAGAGGATGCCCCCTTGTCCCAGTCTCAGGCCTAAGAGTAAAGAGATCATTAGAAAGGTCTCTGTACTGCCCCCTCATATATTTGTACATTATTATAAGATCACCCCTAAGCCTTCGTTTTTCCAAGCTAAATAACCCCAAGTTTAATAACCTGTCTTGGTATTGCAGACCCCTTAGTCCTCTAATAACTTTTGTCGCTCTTCTCTGGACCCGCTCTAGTTCAGCTATGTCTTTCTTATACACCGGAGACCAGAATTGTACACAGTATTCTAAGTGTGGTCGCACTAGTGACTTGTATAGAGGTAAAATTATGTTCTCCTCATGAGCATCTATGCCTCTTTTAATACATCCCATTATTTTATTTGCCTTTGCAGCAGCTGCCTGACTCTGGCCACTAAATGTGAGTTTGTCATCTACCCATACACCCAGGTCTTTTTCAGTGATAGTTTTGCCCAGTGTTTTATAATTAAGCACATAATTATACCCTTTGTTTCCTCTGCCCAAGTGCATGACTTTACATTTATCCCCATTAAAGCGCATTTGCCATTTAGCAGCCCAAGCTTCTAGTTTACATAAATCCTCCTGTAATATAAAATTGTCCTCCTCTGTATTGATTACCCTGCAGAGTTGCAATGTGAAATGACACCTGCAAACCATACAGAAAAATCTGCACTACAACTGCTTCCCTTCTAAGTTTTGCGTTGTGCCTCAAAAGTAGTTTTCAACCAAATATAGAGTATCAGTTTACTTAGGAGAAATTGTAGAGCAAATTGTTTCATTCAATCCATCCTATTACCCCTTTGAAAATTCTAAACTTGGGACAAAGGAACATTTTAGTGGAAAAAAAATGGTAAATTTTGATTTCCTCATCCAATGTTATACAACTCTGTGAATTGCATGCTGGTTATAAATGCTCAGTAACCCCCTAGATTAATTCAATGAAAGGTGTAGTTTAAAAAATGGGGTTAATTGTTGGTGTTTCTACTGTTTTGGCATGTCAGGGGTTCTTTAAATAAAACCTGGCATCCACAATCTATTCCAGGTAAAACAGCGCTGCTTCCCTTCTGTGCCATGTTGTGCACACAAACAGTAGTTTTACACCACAGATGGAGTATTTGCATACCTAGGAGAAATTGCAAAACAAATTGTATCATGCATTTTTTCTTGCTAAGGGCCTTTTCACATCAGCGGTAATCGCTGATCGCAGCA
Organism: Allobates femoralis; assembly: GCA_033576535.1. Taxonomy (NCBI): domain Eukaryota; kingdom Metazoa; phylum Chordata; class Amphibia; order Anura; family Aromobatidae; genus Allobates; species Allobates femoralis. Next base: position 624,811,418 of record JARQOC010000003.1, read on the forward strand.
GTTGCGGTGGAAAAAACGCAACTGCCGCGGTTGCCGCATAACGGCCGCACTTGCGGTTCACCTGTGGCAAGCCCCATGCAATGTCTATGGGGCTTGCGGTAAGTGTGCGGCAGGTGCGGCAAGTGCGGCTTCGGCACTTGCGGCAGATGTGGCTGTGAAAAAAAACGCTGCAGACTGCGTTTTTTTCACGGCCACATCTGCGGCAAGTGCCGAAACCACAACTATACCACACTTGCCACACCTGCCGCAAGCCCCATAGACATTGCATGACGCTTGCTGCAGGTGAACCGCAAGTGCAGCCGTTATGCGGTAACCGCAGCAGTTGCGTTTTTTTCACTGCAACTGCCGCAATCAGCGTTTACCATTGATGTGAAAGGGTGCTAACACTGTGAAAACCTTTAACCCTTGCAACTTTCTAACAGAGGAGACAAGACAAATATGTGCATAACAAGTATTGAGGCATCTTTTCTTAAAGGAATATCCATGTTTGACCTCTGGGGCAAATGAACCCAATGGTAAAGGCAAACATACCCTATGTGCCTCCAGATTCACAGGAACCTACGTGTCAGGGGCCCACTATCGCTTTGAAAGTTTGTTTCCAGATTCACAGGAACCTACGTGTCAGTAGCCCACTATCGCTTTGAAAGTTTGTTTTTGCTATCTGTCATATTGTATATACAAGATTATATTAAAGAGGTTATGTACTACTGGGCAACCCATTATTAATAGCTACAGAGTGTTGCATAAGTGAAAAATAATGTATATGTAATCCCTGAAACAGCAGGACTCCTCTGCTCTCAGTCCTGTGTATCCCACCGCTATCCTGACATAAACATTGTTGAATGACCACTGTAGGCAATCATAGGCTGATGACTAGCTGCTGCCTTTACACTTACATTGGACTGGAAGAAATTTTGATCTTCCAGATATATGGAATAGTGAAGGCAATTGCGAATCAACTACAAAACTATAGGTTCTTGTATAATAAATTTATTATAATGCCACACATAATACACCTGTAATGGAGTAATACACATTTAATTAGAAAAGACGTAAGGTAAAGCTGAATTGTTAGGCAATCAATCCCTGCTTGATGCCCTACCTAACCATGGGGTTTGGCATCCTTCATGATGATAAACTAGCATCCCCGTTCACTGTAGGCTGGCCCTAGTAGGCACTACACTATACTCTGAAGTGCATCTCAAACTAATGAAAGTGAACCCTGCATTCATACGAGGGAGTGATAGAAGTCCTAAGTCCAAAAAAAAGGCCATCCAGTCCAAAGTCATATCCAATTCAGAGTTCATGAATACATAAATAGATCAATTATGTTCGTCCAAATGGACACTAGAACATCCACCAATTTCACCGTGCTTAATTACACAAAGGAATGATGTGGAAGAATCAGTCCATCGGGAAAGTATGCACAAGAACTAATATGACCACCCGTCACCAGTCCCCAACGATGGGGTACTTTCTGAAATAGTATAGCATGTTCACTAAAAATAGGATTGGTACAAAAAGATGTATATGATCCTCTTCAGTAATCCAAAAGAGGTTACTGCCCAACACAGATCTCATCAGAATCTTGGGTTTTGTCAGGTACCTCTATCAATATCGAGAACCAGAATCCATTTTGTCATAAATCAATAGCCTAAAGAGAAAGAAATAATTCTTTGGCTAGAGGACTGAAATCATGCAACTAAGGCGGCCGTCACACGCACAGATATCTATAGCGATATTGTAAGCGATCACGTGCACGCGCAATCGCTTACAATATCGCTCACATCGCTGGTGAGATGTCACACAGACAGACTCACCAGCGATGTGGATCCGCGATCTCGCTGGTAACTATGGTACACATCGGGTAACTAGGCGCCGGGCGTCGCTTAGTTACCCGACGTGTACCATAGTTACCATCTCCCAGCATAGGCTCTGCGCTGGGAGATCGTTCATCGTGATGTTATACACCACGATGAGGCAGATCGTGGCATCGTTCATCGCTAGATCTGAGCTCCAGAGCTCAGATCAGCGATGTCACGATCAAGCGATTTCACATCGTAAATCGCTTGATTACATGCAACGATTTCTTGCCCGATATCGCTTAAGTGATCAAAAAGGAGATCGCTTAAACGATATCGGGCAAGAAATCGTTGCGTGTGACGGCCGCCTTAGCCGAAAAACCTAGAAAATTAATGCCAACCCTGGTGCCCTAGGTCAGGCTCACAGGGCTAAGGGTATGGGTGTCCACTAACTTGTCCGGATACCTATAAATAACAGTGGTTAGTGTAACACATAAACATACTCTCCCCATGGTTAGATAATTTAATTAAATTATTATTATTATTTTTATTATTATTAACCCATAAACATACTCTCCCCATGGTTAGATAGGGCATCAAGCAGGGATTGATCACCTAACAATTCCCTACCAAGCTATGTAATTTCTATTAAGTGTGCATTACTCAATTACGGATGTATTATTTGTGGCTTTATGATACATTTATTTAACGGGTACTTAGGCCGTCTTCACACTACGGCCGAGATCCGATCCGTAGCTGTCCGCTTGAGGCAGACAGCCCCGAGCCGGATCAGCACACAGAACTGGAGGGCTAATTTTCCCTCTGGTCCGGTGTGCAGCCGCCGCAGCTGCTGCCGCTGATAAGTCAGGACCACGGCAGCGCTCCTGATCTGTCAGAGGGGTCAGTTCCATGGTGCTGAAGCTTAGTGTCGGCCCCTCCTGACAGTTCAGGACCACGGCTAGCTCCCCGAGAGCCGCGGTCCTGACTTATCAGCAGCGGCAGCTGCATGCGGCTGCACACCAGACTGGAGGGCAAATTAGCCCTCCAGTTGTGTGTGCTGACGGCTCGGGGCTGTCTGCCTCAAGTGGACAGCCACGGATCGGATCCCAGCCGTAGTGTGAAGCCAGCCTTAGAGTTTTATGGTTTTTTAGGATTATGTATTTGTTTGGTAATCAAATGCAAATCAGCAGCCTTTGATGAGCCGCAGTGGCCACATGACAATGATTATGTCAGTACACCAATGGGGGGGATACAAGGCTGAGGGCAGAGGAGCTGAGGCAAAATGTAAATATCTAGAAATGGAGGTAAATAATTAGTTATTGGAGAACAAGGAAATTGTCTTATATAGGGGTCCATTGTCAAGAAAATATATGATAGAAATATCTAATCCCCGTATTAATCAGTTTGTTGATTCTGTTGAGCACAAAGACAATGTATGGAGCTGTAGTCTCAGATGTGAGATGCAGAATAAGCCATTATGCTTGTGTTGATTAGTGTTTTGTGAAGGGACGGCCTGCCATGTTTCCATTTTACTTTTCTTCTTTTGTATTCCGGAAAGCATGTTATTTCTGTTGCTTCACCATTATCTCCACAATTTCAATGCCAGAGAATATTGCTGAAAAACATGTTTAATTAAATTGTTTGAAAAACAAGAATGTAATTTAGTGGTGACTCCAGGGTCAGAGCCATTAAATTTAGTTTTGATGGCAGCCACCATACATAGTTTTCACAGTCACTTTTAAGAGGCAGACGTCTGCAATGAACGAATAAGGGTCAGAAGCTGTTTCTGTTTTTGCATGCGTTATTTTCTCTGATGGAGGATTTTGCTGCGACTAGGTGTGATTACTTGAGCTCTGCATATTGTAAACTCAGCATTGGCGAAGTCTGCTAACTTAAACTTGGCCGATCAATACTCTGGTGCCACTTCTGACATCTAACATCTATGTCAGATGGAATTCTCACTGCACTGCAAGCCGTTTCTCATTGTCTATGCTAAGGAACATGTACCACTAATATAAAGTAATTTGTTTCATTCTGTGTGAAGTGACAGGTTGAAGCTATTGTAATGATTTTAGAGCCTTGCATAACAAGCAAATCCACAGTAAACTATTACGTGCAACAACAGATATAGAGAAATCAGAGACTATCCTTGGCGAGTGTGCACTGCTATTAAATGCTTTTCCCATGCCCATCATGAAAGACACTAAGCAGATTAAAAAATCCTGGGAAAGTGAAGACCACTTTGAACATATGCCACATTTACCACAATCTTGTAAATTGTGTGAAATATTTGGTGGATTATTGTAGACTGTTATCTACCTTTGCACCATCTACTGGTTGGATGACTTTGTGTCTTTATTTTCTGCCCAAAATTTGTTGCAATTTGGGGTATGTTTTTCACTTTAATCACATCCATTTTACCAAAAGCTTAAATCCTTCGAAAGAAAAGAGCAAAAAATATCTAATATGCATTATAAGTGTGGAACATAAAGCCTGAATATTGGTGTATCTAGTTTAATGACTTTCCCCCCGTATGTGATCGCAGTTTTACAAGAACAAATAAGGCCAAAGAAAAAAATTTATAGAAAGGTCAAGCAATTAAAAATGTATATTTTATTAGACACAATGACACAAAATGCTGAAAAGGAGGCATCCCAAAAAAACCTAAAATTAAAATCCATAAAACACACGTACATATACTAGACCCAAATATACAGTGTAGGAAAATAACAAAAACACATATACATCCAGGGGCGGACTGGCCCACGTGCCCCCCAGGCTGGTGGTATTGCCCTCATGTAGAGCCGCCCCCCTGCCAAAATGGAACGGCCGGTCTTACCTTGCGGCCGCAACCGCAGAACACTTGGAGACGCTCCTCACCTAAGCCTGCTAGCACCCTCCCCCCCGCTCCTCACCTAAGCCTGTTAGTAATCACCACCCCCGCTGCTCACCTCGGGCTGGCAGGACATCTTTGCCTCCCATGATGAACAGCACCAGCCCGCCCCTGTATACATCCAATATTATATAGATCAGCAAAATTACCCAAAGAGTAAGAATGAATATTTACCTATAAATGTATAGCATACGTTACTTTAAATGAGTTTAAAAAGTGCATAGTGCCATTCAGTGACTGTAATCCCAGCAATGTGGAAAAAACAAAATGGTGTCAGCAATATTCAAGTGTACAATAAAATAAAAATATGTCTTTAACGTGCATATACTTATAAATTACTATGAATACATCATATCAATATGTAGACACACCAATAAAGGTAATAGGTTATTAATACATGTAAAAAGTAATAGTCTCTATGGCAGCAAGTTAGAATGTATTGCACAAAATAATTACTGAAATTCTTACCATTGGAAGTTTGACGTGCAAAGCATAGTTGCCAGCTAAAGGCTTATATTACATCAAAGTGTTCTGTATGGACATGAAACAAATCCCCAACACACATTTTGGAATATCCTTAATCCGGGGTGGAGTTAAGTTATGAGAGCTATGCTTAAATATAAACCTTGGCCAATCAGGGTGGTGCAATGCAATGGGACATACTGTGCTCATAAACGGTATCCACAGCAACCCCTGCCATCTGCTGTCACCCAGTGCTAAGCATCATGGGAGTGATGCATGCAACTCAGTGGAAGGGTGTCACAATATACTAAGCCTGATCATGCGCATAAACCGTGTCCATGACAATCCCCGACACCCATCATTACAAGGCACAAAGCATCAAGGAAATGATGCATGCACCGCAAGATGGAAGGGAGAGAGGAGCGGCCAGGACATGGCACATATACTAACATATAAATCAAAGTTACTGTCAACCAATACAGCAGAGGAGTGAATCATGTGCACCTAGTAACCCCGAGAAAATATCGATAGTAATATCATTAAGAGAAACACAAGTATACCAATATATTGTAGGTAGAGGATGGTATAAAGACACTGGCCAGAACAATTCCAACAACCCACAAGTAAATTGGAGCTTTTAATGTATGCCAATTAAACACCACATCCTACTACAATGATGAAACATCAATAAGGATGTGAAATAACACAATCATAATTGTATAGTGTGTTAGTATATATATATATATATATTTTTTTTTTTTTTTTTTCTGTTTTTTTTCTGTTATTTTATATATATATATATATATATATATATATATATATATATATATATATATAATTGCATCCACTACAAATTGTCATGCTAAACATATATTAGCATGTCAATTACTAAAAGCTCCATGCTGTCTACAGAAAAGAGTAAAACTTATCTAATACACATAATTAATGTGGCTCATAGGGCCTGAATATTGGTGTATTTAGTTTAGTGACTCACCCCAGAATGTATCATTGGAATTTTATAAGAATAAATAAAGGACTACTACAAATAATGGTTAATGGTGTCACAATTTCTCTGTGCAGTGCATCAAGGATGCAATAAGAGATATTGCTGTGTTTGATTTTCTGGTGTGCTGAGCTGTCAGTACTTGAGATTACCAATTCAGGGCTAAATGACAAATTGTCAATCACGGTTAGTAGAACTGGCCAGCACTCCTCATCTTCGGTGCCTCTCCTTAGGAGTAAGCGTCAGCTGCCTGATTCCGAGGGCTCCCCGCGACCTCTTCTCAGCGTCCTTCTCTGCGCGCTTCCCGGGATAGCGGTACGTCACTTCCAGTTTCAGAAAAAGGAGAAGCTGCACATGCAGGGTACTTGCCGTGAACTTTTTTTTTCATATGTGAGTTATTCACATGGTGGGGACATCGGGTGGGAGGACGAGGGGTGCCACAATTTCTCTGTGCAGTGCATCAAGGATGCAATAAGAGATATTGCTGTGTTTGATTTTCTGGTGTGCTGAGCTGTCAGTACTTGAGATTACCAATCCAGGTCTAAATGACAAATTGTCAATCATCAACTGTCATTAACCTCTTCTAACACCCCAATGCCCCCACACCAAGGCATTGGGAAGAGCCAGGTAAAGTGCCATAAATTGCCTCTTCTAATCAATGCACCAATTTCTGGGGTAGCTGTAGGCTGCTATTCTATAGCGTTGGGGTCCCAGTAACTAAGGTCCCCACCATGGTGAGAATTCCAGCCCCAGCTGCCTAGTTTTACCTTGGCCGACCATTAAAAATAGGGTGAAGCCCACGCTTTTAAAAAAAAATATTTATTTAAATAATTAGAAAAATAGGGCTCCACTGTATTTTTCATTGCCAGCTAAGGTAAAACCAGACAGCTGAGAGTGGCAGCTTGCAGCTGCTTGCTTTATCCCTGCTGAGAATGAAAAAAAAGTGAAGCCCTATGCATTTTTTCCCCATTATTTATTTATTTTACACACTATGATTGCAGGTGGGTTGCCATACACTAATATGTATGGCAACCAAACACAGACACCGGTACAGATTGTGGGACCTCAGTCTGATTGAAATACCTAATCAAAGACCCTCTCACAGAGAGTGAACATCTGTAATTCTCCATTGCTAATCAGTGCAGTGAATATTCATGAAGCATAATGAGTGGCCTCGGAAGCAGCAGCAAGATACTGGTAAGATCAATCTATCTGTCTGTGTAATAATTCTAAGTTTTAACAACATGGGAAAAATCATGCTAAAAACGCCCTTTATGTGCTGTGTAATTTTTTTATTGCACCCATTCACTTGCATTGTGGGAATCACAGTGAGATACGCATGCCGTATGTAACATGCTACAAATTTTTCATCAGCACATTTCTTGCTGAAGAATAACATCGCAGATGGGCATTTCACTATAGTTTAACCTTGTTGCGAATTTAATCTGATGTTTTATCGGATTGCATTTGCCGAGTTTAAATGCACATGTGAGCACACCCTTAGGCTAAAGACACTTTAGCGTCATAGATCCACTAAAAGCTAAAGTTTTTCAATGTGAAATTTGTGAAAAACGCATGCGTTAACGGATCCATAGGCTCCAATGCAAAAAACGCATTGCAAATGTGCAATGTTTTGACGCTATGCGTTTTTGCATTTGCAACAAAACAGCTGCTAGCAGCGTTTTTGGGTGCTTTTGCGAAAACGCATGTTTTTTTAACATGGGACCCTATGGGAAACACACGCGTTAACGCATGGTACATGCTGTATATGTAGCATGTGTTAACGCTAGTGATAATTTTGCAGCAAAATAGCAACAGAAAAAAACGCCTAGCATTACCGCAGGCTTCCCAAAGACGTCCCTCCGAGTGTGACCCTAGGCTTAGAGAGTTTACAACTAAGGCTGGTTTTACACTGCCATTATTTGCCATCCATGTTAACCTGGCCTAAAATGGATACACCCGCATCAGTTTACAGCCTCACTGACTTTTAATGGGGCCGGAGACACTTAAGGGTGCATCCACTTGTATAAGATTCACGCCGGATCCAGGGGAATGCAGGTGTTCACAGACTTATCATTGAGACAAAATCTGCATCTTGTCGAACCGCTGAATCCACCCATATCCATGGCACCACGGTTTAAATCTATAAGACACAGATTCATCTGAACTCCAGATCCCAGTGGATACAAATTTCTGGTCCGTGTTCTATGAATGCCGCACACGCAGAACCACCCACCAGATCCCTGTCAAATATGCAACTGGATACTTCTGCAAGACGTGCATCAATGCAGTGGAATCTGAGGGCATGCAGGCTTATTAAAAAATAACGGTAGTGTGAAATCAGCTTTAGGCCAAGGTCACACTTGTGTCATGCATCCGCTAACTGGATCCGTTTTTGACATGTGGAAATGTCTAAAAATGCATGCGTTAACATACCCATATACTCCAATGCAAAAAACGCATTGCAAAAGTGCATTGCGTTTATTGGAATGCGTTTTTGCTACTAGCGCTAAAAACATGGTCTGCAACGTTTTTTGGGCGCTTTTTCAAAAATGTTTGCGTTTTTTTAACATGGGTCCCTATGGGAAACGCATACTGTATGTGTACCATGCGTTAACACTAGCGTTAACGCTTGTTACATAAATGTACCTAGCGTTAACGCAAATGTTACCTGAGGCAAAAACTATGCTCAATGCCATGAAAATGACAATTGTTAAAAATGCAGCTTTTACTGCATCCTGTAAGTGGATGCAACCTCCTAAGTATTTCAAAAAGAGTAATAGGCATTTGTGTGAGCGCTGGGGAATCAACCGGCACCAAGGCTATTATGAATAGTTACCTCTCGGCTTTATTTGTACAATAAAAAGGCAGGGTCCTTTAGGCCACAACGCGTTTCTACGCTCTCCAAGCGTCTTCCTCAAGTGGAATTGAGGAAGACGCTTGGAGAGGGTAGAAACGCGTTGTGGCCTAAAGGACCCTGCCTTTTTATTGTACAAATAAAGCCGAGAGGTAACTATTCATAATAGCCTTGGTGCCGGTTGATTCCCCAGCGCTCACACAAATACCTATTACTCTTTTTGAAATACATTCGTTCCTCCGCTATGCGAAGTGAGGTATGGAGCAGCTCCGGGCAATAGGACCTTGGATGACGTCCTGAACACGCCCACGGACCCACCACGTGACAACTCACATGTGAGGTGCTGGGATTAAGGACGCAGCAAAATCCTCATCATCCACAGCCGCTTATTAGCCGAGGACACAGTGAGATAAACATCAATGCACTAACTCTTGTTGTGCAGACAGCACAACAAGCACAGGTGAGGTTCCCATTCAAATAACCTGCCCGCGATGACAATTACAGAGTGGCGCAACAATATTACCTTCTTTGCAACCTCCTAAGTGTGACCCTAGCCTTAGTTGAGATTAGTCCAAGGCCGGCGTATTTATCTAATGGCATCATTCAAACAATGAGTCAAAGACACCACCCTCTACTTCATTAGGAAGATATAATACTTAATTTTTTATATAGGCATTTTTCCCGAATATTTTATTTAAAATTCTTCAAAGTTTTTAAAATTCTTGCTTACTGCCAGTGCATTGTAGATATGTTTGCTTAAAAAACACCCATCCTTTGTACAGCTAATGCTACTGAGTAATTGTATTTATCAATGTGGGTAAGAGCAGCTCGCCTAGAGTGCAAAACAGATCATTTGTGCTTCAGTTTGGCTCACAGATTATGGCCTAGACATGATGCCTTGTAATAAATCTTCAGCTAAACTATGTGAGCCAATTTAGGTGAGGTTGCAGCTTCGAAAAATAAGTGTTTGCATTATCTGACACCAGGGAGACCATCTTGACAATATTGGACTGAAACATATTAGAGTCAGCATTTATCAATACTGATTGTTGGAGGTAAGTGTGCCAAATTTATTATTAATTTTAATGGCACATTCAAAGTTGGACTGGCCAAAAGTTGGAAAATGCACCATTTCCTCATGTTCATTTCAATAAATATTTCAAAATCATTGAGGCCACACTAACATTTTGCATTACATTTAAAAATTTTGGCACATGTGGCAAAAAGTTAAATATCAGCACGGATTAGTTGTGTGCCATGTTTTACTTTATAGGAGTGGTTTACACCCAATCATTTATGTAATGATGAGGATTGCTCGGGGTTTAAATATATTTTCTTCAGCTGGGCTTGATAACCTTACCGGTGTGATTTTGTAAGAGGTAAAATCAGAGGAAGTAACATGTCTATAGAACTCATCCCCCAAGGGATGTGCTTTGTAGGTTCTTGGACTTCTGCATTAATGACCTTGTCCTTAAACGAGCAAGAGAGGCCTCTGACATCATATATGAAGGCTCTCACATACAGATCTACCAGGATCTCACTGCTACCACCCTTAGGAAATGTCACCTCTTTAAACCATTCACCATGGTGCTCACTCGCAAGCAGTTTAAGTTCAGGTGGTTGTTTCCTTTCAGAATATCTATGTCAGCCAAGGGCAAGAGAATTCAAGGCAGAACATTGGCAGACATTAAGGAGATCTGTGCTGAACTGGACATAACAATGGAGACCTATCCGGACTAAGAGGAAGTCCACCTAGCATCCAACTAGCAAGCTTTGACTTCTCCCTTGTTATCTGAACCTTACTCCTAAATCACAAAGAGCCAAGAGGAGATGAACCAAACAACTTGCTGGTCCTGAAGACGAAATTGCTTGATTTGCTATGGCTTTATAATTGCTACTGGGGCACTCGAGACTGTTTGGAGAGGATTTGGGGATTGGGTCTGGGAGGTTTTATTTCTATGGGCGCCCTCTTATTTTAATGGGTTCATGCAGTGACCAACTGGAGTAGATTGCAAACTTTGATGTTCCATGCTAATCTGAACACTTCCAGTCCTCGGACATTAACCCGAACCTTCAGACTCTAGCCCCTTTTTGCCTTGCCAATAGCAACATAATCCAGCTATCTTGGAACTCCTGCTTCTTCTGCAGGATCTTGAGGGGGACAGCCAGTATCCATCCCCTTACATTACTCCCTCACCCACCTCATCTTTACCAGAGTCTGATCTAAATGCTCTTGTGAGCTGGAGAGACGTATATTCCTTGACGTGCCCTAGTAGTTATTCTTGTATAGTCCCTTATTTGTTGCATGTTCTAGATTGCTATTTGTTTAGGATATACCCTGTTAAGTGACCCATTGTCGCAATATGTTTACTGCTAATTGTTACTACTTTATCCTTTTTTCTCTCTCTTACTCTTCCTCTGTATATCTCTCACTCTATATCTCCCCTACCCGAACTCGGTGTAGAGGGAACTCTTTCAGGCTGCAGGACTTTTCAACCACCAATAACCTCATGGACAAAGACAAGCTTCATAAGGTATTTACATGCGAGTGTCTCGGACGAGACTCGGATCAGTGACCCTGAACGGCCTCTCCCTCCCTGGACAGGAGTGTGATGCTGTACAAAAACACAAGCAGCTGACACTACCATCCAGAGAGGGAGAGGCAGTTCAGGGTCACTGATCTGAGTCTCGTTCAAGAGACTCGCATGTAGGTAGGATAGTGTGTTTCCACCCTAATGTGAATGGTTTAAACTCCCCGATACCTAGGTCCCAAACGTTCCATTCCTTCAAGAAAGACAGAGTGGACATCCTATTAATTCAGGAAACCCACTTTTCTGATAAGATTCCCTCATTCGAAAAATCTTACTTCTCCAAGTGGCACCATGCTGTATCTCCCCGACAGAGAGGTGTGTCCATCGCTTTTGCGAGAGATACTCCCTTTCTACTCACAGGGAAACTAGTGGACCCAGAAGGATGCTACATCTTCATTTAGGGTTTTTTAGCAGGCAGCATGGTAACCATTAGAAACATTTATGCCCCAAATACAAAACAAATAAATTGGCTTCCTTCTGTCTTAAAGAAATTCAACTTGTTCCTAGAGGGTACCCCAATTCTTGCTGGAGACTTAAACTTAACTTTAGACTCACTCATGGACTCCTCCAAAAAGAAAAGCCACTTTTCACTCAGAGACCTTGCCAGAATCAAACTTTAATTTCAATCTATGAAGTTGGTGGATGCCTGGCGAATGTTCCACCCAGATGAGCAAGATTACATGTATTATTCTTACCCTCATTGCTCATACCATAGATTGGATTATGTGTTTTTTCCAAGGGCCCTCCTACTATTGATATCTCAAATCCAAATTGTTCCATCCCTTTACTCAGATCACTCCTTGGTATCTACCTCCTTTGATCTCCTGGACCGTCGTCTCCTCCGTGTCACCTCAAGTGTCTCTTAAGTGTTCAGAAATATACCAGAAAATGTAATCTGTATTACATGGTCTGCATTCTCATTTCATCTATCAATTCAATCTCATTCACAGGCACGCCTTACTACGATCTGAAATCTCATGTATCTAATCCTATCCTGTGTGATACTGTCTACTGAGCTGTGTATCTAATCATATGGTACACCTTGCTACTATTTGAAAACTCATGTATGTAATCCTATCCTGTGTAATACTGTCTGCTGATCTGTGTATCTAATCATTTAGTATGCCTAGCTACTATCTGAAAACTCATGTATCGAATCCTATCCTGTGTGGTACTGTCTGCTGAGCTGTGTATCTAATCATATGGTATGTTTTGCTAATATCTGAAAACTCATGTATCTAATCCTATCCTCAATCTCACACCTGTCCTGCAGAAACACAAAACAAACCGGCCACTTTCATTCTCCAACCTGCTTGCTCTCTCTTTGCTTCTCCTATCAGCCGGTGACATATCTCCCAACCCAGGACCTCCACAGCAAACAGTATTCATTATTCCTTCCTCTTATCACCTCACACCTACAAGAAACAGCCGTAATCTTTTAAATACAAAACCCATTCCCCTAACCCCCTCTCCACCGCCCCCTCTCTCTGGAGTGCTCTGGAATGCCCATTCCATCTGTAATATACTCCATTTCATTTATGACCTCTTTACCTCTTGCAGACTCTCCTTCCTGGGCCTCACAGAAGCATGGCTGACACCATCCGACACAGCCTCCCCTGCTGCACTGTGCTATGGCGGACTTCATTTCTCCCACACACCTTGCACTGGCAACAAAGATGGTGGAGGAGTGGGTTTTCTCCTTTCAAGCAACTGCACCTTCAACCCAATTCCTCCTCCTCTCTCCGTTATCCTCTCATCCTTTAAAGTGCACTCTGTCCGTATCCAACCTCCAAGTGGCTGTCATATATCGACCACCAGGCTCAACCACTGCATTCATTGACCAATTCTCCATCTGGCTTCCTCACTTCCTCTGTGTTGACATTTTCACCATCAGCATGGGGGATTTCTACATCCACATTGATGCCAACCAGTCTACAGCCTCCAAACTCCTGTTACTGGCTTCACTCTTTGTCCTCTCTCAATGGTCCTCCACAGCCACACACAGAAGGACATACACTAGACCTCCTCTTTACCCACCTCTGCTCCCTAGCTTACCTACAACCTCCCCTCTCCCCCTATCTGACTACTTACCTTCTCATCCTTGTCCTCTTCATCTGCCACCCATATCCACCAACTCGAACACCCTCGCAGAAATCTCACACACGTTGACACTCGCATACTCTCTGACTCTATTCTACCAGTATCCTCCATATCCTCACTCCACGACACAAATAACGCCACCGCTTTCTAAAATTCTACATTTACAGCAGTGATTGATGCAGTTGACCCTCTCATCCATGGCAGAACACGAGGAATCAACAGACAACCCTGGCACCCGGACAACACTAAAAAGCTGCGGCGTGAGTCTAGGGTTGCTGAGTGGCACTGGAAGAAACACATTCAAAAGAAGACTACACAGCATTCAAACAAGCACTTCTCAAATTCAAGTCATCACTTACCACTAAACAGAATTACTTCATTACCCTCATATCCTCTTTGTCCCACAACCCCAGGCAGTTATTCAACACATTTAACTCCCTCCTCTGCCCCCCCACTGCCCCTCTACTTCTGGTATCGTATCTCTGCAGAAGACTTTTCAACACACTTCACCAACAAGATCAATCAGATCAGATAAGTCTTTGCTACCTAACCATCACAAACCCTATGTATGCCAGACCACTCCCCTCCCCCACTAACTCTCCTCCCCTCCATCACTGAGGAAAACTTGCACACCTCCTCTCCAAATCGCACCTCACCACTTGTGCATCGGACTCCATCCCTTCCCACTTCCTCCCCAACCTCACCACCATGCTTATCCCAGCCCTAACCCACCTCTTCAATCTATCACTAATCTCTGGTACCTTTCCTTCCACTTTCAAACACACAACAAATAAACCTTCCTTGAAGAAGCCATCTCTCGACTCAACCTCCACATCCAGCTACCGCCCCATATTGCTGCTCTCATTTGCCTCCAAACTTCTTAAAATGTATGTCCACGCCGTACTTTCTTGCCACCTCTCATCCAACGCTCTCTTTGACAACCTTCAATCTGGCTTCCGCCCCCCACCACTCCACCAAAACCGCCTTAACCAAAATTACAAACGACCTAATTACCGCCAAAGTTGATGGACACTTCTCCATCCTCCTCCTTCTTGACCTGTCTTCTGCATTCGACAAAGTCGACCACTACCTCCTATTACAGATCCTCTCTTCCATTGGTATCACTGACGTAGCCTTTCCTGGATCTCCTCCTACCTTTCCAACCGCACATTTAGTGTCTCCCACTCCAATACGACCTCCTCACTCCATCCCCTCTCTGTTAGGGCCTCTCAAGGCTCTGTCCTGGGACCCCTTCTTTTTGCCATTTATACTCTTGGTCTAGGACAACTCATAAAGCCCCATGGCTTCCAGTACCAACTGTATGCTAAGGACACTCAGATCTACCTCTCTGGCCCAGAAGTCACCGCTCTGCTGTTGAAAATCCCAGAGTATCTATCAGCCATATCCTCCTTCTTCTCCTCTCGCTTCCTTAAACTAAATGTAGACAAAACTGAACTCATCATCTCACCATCTTGCACACCTCTCTTACCTGATCTATCTATCACAATAAATGATATTACACTTTGCCCTGTACCTGAAGTCTGCTGCCTTGGAGTAATCCTTGGCTCTGCCTTATCCTTCAAAACAAACATTCAAGCTCTCGCCAACTCCTGCCGCGTGCAACTCAAAAATATTTCCAGAATCTGTAGTTTCCTCAACCCTCAATCTACTAAACTACTAGTGCACATCCTCATCATCTCCCGTCTTGACTACTTCCTCCTTCTCCTCCTCTATGGCCTCCCTGCTTACACTCTTATACGTCTCAAATCTGTCCTTAACTCTGCTGCCTGACAAATCCAACTTTCTCCTCGCTGCTCCTCCACGTCTCCTCTCTGCAAATCCCTCCACTGGCTACCAATTCCCCAGCGTATCCAATTCAAACTACTAACATTGACTTTCAAAGCCATCCACAATCTGACCCCCATATATCTCAGAACTAATCTTTTGATATCTTCCAACTCGTAATCTTCGATCCTCCCAAAACCTCCTCCTTTCCTCCACACTTGTACGTCCCTCATCTAACCGCCTGCAAGACTTCGCCCGAGCATCCTCTTTCATCTGGAATTCTGTACCTCAAAACGTCCCCTACACTCAGAACCTTCAAGCAGTACCTGAAAACCCATCTCTTCAGAACAGCCTACAGCCTGCAATGACCACGGTGCCACCTCACCACCATTGGACCCAGCACTCCACCAGCACTGGACCCGGTGCTCCACCACCACTGGACCTTGCGCTCCACCACCACTGGACCCGACGCTCCACCACCACTCGAGCAGACCCAACCTACTGTTTCCCTCCTCATTGCCCTGTAGAATGTAAGCCTGCAAGGGCAGGGTCCTTTCTCCCCTCTGTACCAGTCTGTCACTGTTAGTTTGTTTATAGTATTTTAACTTGTTTGTACATATCCCTTTTTCATAAACAGTATCATGGAATCAATGGTGTTCTATAAATAAACTAGCTGTGAGCCCGATGCAAATGCATCGGGATTCTAGAACGTACGTTAGTTTGATTATAATAGTTATAGCTGTTAGACTAATGCAAATGCATCGGTTGTCTAAAATATGTGTATTGTTTTTTTAAAGATTTTTAAATAATAATCCAATTATTCCAATGACATCTTTACAGCAAGTACATATATTTGTATTGTTGATATCATATAAGGAAAATTGAATAATTATGTTGTAAGGGTCTTAGAACACAAAGTAGCAATACTTCTTAATGCATCAATCATTAAAATTGATGAATTAATAACAGTAATAGGTGTATCAGCCAGTTTGTGTCAGCCCACCAATCGCGTCAAGATGCCCTTACGCCTGGTGAGTCCTAATCTAACTAAATCCGAATTGATATAATTTAGATATTTTTTATACCTGAATTTTTCTTAGATTTTTTGTGGATTGTGATGTAAATAATAAAATTTTGAAAATTGATACAGAAGGAGTTACCAGCTACAGACTTGCAGCAATATCCATGCAATTAAAAAAAAACTTGTAGTTAACCTATGGTAAATGGAGTTAACATAGCTTCAGCAGGTGCATAAGATGCATCCACTAACTAACCACAGGTAACTGCAGTTGATGTGGATGACACTGCTGCAACTATGTTGTCTGCACAAACCGCAAGTTAAGTACAAATTACATATATGCAATTATGAAAATTACAGCAAGTATGTTGTTGGTGAGTCCTTCATGATCAATAATTATCATTTATTATATTCCTCAATAATGTGAAAAAAATCTAAGAAAAATGGTGTGGTAGAATCTAATTAATAATTTATGTTTGTCCCTATCTATCTAAAGATGTGGAACACACCTTGCTAATGAGATGTGTGTGAACAGCCGTCCCACCCGTCTCTTAGCTGTTCACAAAAACCTCTCCCTTTAAAGAATAAGTATCAAATCTCTCAGCACGTAGAGTACTGGAGCTTGAAATAGTGGTTTCTATCACCCACTGTTTTAATGTGGATGATACACATCTCTCATATTTTTTTAAATGTGTGTTAACAAAAATATAGTAGAAATCAGTATATAAAAGAATAAAATGTAAAACAGTAAATTTTTTTTTTTTTTTTTTTTTTTTTTTCCAAAAGATAAACAGAAGAATAGTCATAGGGAAGAGTTCAGTGCAAAATATTCTTGTAGACAATATTTTTGGTAAATACTTTGTCACTGTTAGGCAGCAATTTTCCTTGGATTGGAGTGTCCACCACTTTCACTTTTACATTGGATCGTCTTCTCACTCTTGAAAAAGCCACATACAATTGTCCATGTCCAAAAACAGGTTCTGGCAAAAAATCCCTACTTTCTCAAGTGTTTGTCCTTGGGATTTGTTTATTGTCATGGCAAAAGCTGGCTTCAGAGGAAATTGGCGACGTCTTAACTTAAAAGGCAAGCCGGTTTCTGATGGGCACAAATCAATCCTGGGAATGAAAACGACATTTCCTCCAGCAGACCCAGTAATGACTCTTGCTCGAATCATGTTGGCAAACAAACCGGTGACAATTAAGCGAGTCCCATTACAAAGACCTTTTCGGCTGTTGAAGTTCCTCAAAAGCATTACAATGGTGCCAATTTTTAATTTAAGACGATGAGATGGCATCCCCGTGGGTGTAAGTGAATTTAAAAACTCAACAGGGTATTGCTCTGGGTCCTCTGTCTCGTCCGGATCAATGGAATCATCACTAATGTATTCTGTATACTCTCCAGCAATGCAATCCATGATCTTAGAGTTGACCTGATCCACATCATCATTTTTGGGGCAAAGAATGGCATGTGATGCTGCTGTATTAATGCTTTCATTGTCATTGACATCAATTACAATGTTTTCACCAAAAATATCAAATATTAGTGAACCTGTGCAAATCATATCTTCAGGGATTTCTATAACATCATCTCCAAGGTTATAAGAATTGGTCAATTGTCCATTTCCCAGCTGAAGTATCCAATTGCTGTATTCTGGATCAACAGAGCGCATGTTGTCAAGTAGTGGCAATTGAGTGAAAATCTGCCATTGTCTGGAATATTTTATGCAGCTCTCTACGATATCAGTTCGTGTTCCATGAGGAATAATAGGAAGACACTGACGAAAGTCTCCTCCCAGAACAATGACTTTCCCTCCAAAGGGTGTTTTATTTTTCTTCGAGATATCTTTGGTCATAACATCCTTTAATAGTTGGTCAATGACATGCAGTGCGTATTTGGATAGCATAGTGGATTCATCAATAATGAAAAGTTTAGTATTCTTCAAATGGTGTGCAGCATCAGTGTCATTTTTGATTCTTGAAACAGACGTTTCATTGATTGGAATAGGTATCCCGTAAAGTGAATGGATGGTTCTTCCTCCTTCCAATAAGTTGGCTGCAATCCCAGTACTGGCAGCAGGTGACACAGTTTCTCCTTCTCCTCTTATTTGACGAATTAACAAATCATACAAATATGTTTTCCCACTGCCACCTGGGCCATCAATGAAAAAACACTTAGCTTCCTGACTTGTATCCTGTAACGCTTCATTTATGGCATTATAGGCCAAAAGTTGTTGTTGATTTAAAGTTTCTTTCATTTCTTGAGCTCTTCTAAACTCCTCCTCTTTGTCGTATTGTGGTTGTAGTTGTTGTTTTCTTTTGGGGCGTGGTAGATTAAAATCCGTAAAGCTTTTGCCATGAAATTTTAACACATTTTGAACATCTGCCATTGCATAACCTTCACAATGCTCACAGTCCTCATTGTTAGGGTGATATGCACGGCAGTAGTCTTCAATGAAATCTTTTTTAAATTCTTGCCACAACTCCAATGGATGAGCAGGAGGACCAAAGATACATATGTAAGCAAACATATCCGAAGCTGTGCAGGCATGTTGAGAACACAGCCATCCAGTAAGGTATTTCGCCAAACACTGTCATCCAAAAGTAATCCAAGGGCTATTGCTGCCTGTTTAAAAGTTGGGTACTCGACTTCATTAACGGTCTTAATGTGCTCAAAACTTGTTGCTCCTTTTACATGTAGTAACAACAACCGTAAATAGTAGCGTTCTTCATCTTTCATACTGACCGTATACATTCTTCCAATGACTGTTGTTCCACGTTTCTGCCTAATTTCCCATGCACCAGCTTTCCAGACATAGTGCTCAGGAATTTGGCGGTATAAGTATTCATGAGCACGTGGGTCATTCTCATTCAGTTCAAAGTAGGCCATAAGAGTTGATTTTCTATGCGTCATGGCAGCAATGTTCTCAACAGAAGCATCTTCATGAAAATAAAGGGGTTGTGACTGTGGCAGATGTACGGCAAGGCGAACAATGCTGTGTGATTGTTTATGCATTGGATAGGCAAAAATTCTCCAAGCTGCCTCCGGTGCACTGACGTATCTTGAATCCATAAATTGGTGAGGTTCATCATGTTGTATGTTTGTTTGAGAAATTTCCAGATTGGCTTTATCATGCCCTTTGTAAACATATTTGAATAGATACTTGACACTTTGAATGGATGCACAGATTTCCACATTTATATGACACTTATACTTTAATAGTAAAAAAGGGTTATAGGGAACAACCCAAGAATTATCAACCATGTGAGAACGTTGTGTAAATGAAGGTCCTGCATTGCGTTGATAAGTTGGATAGGCATCGTGTGCTATTAGAGTTTTTGGTTGGAAATCTTTTGGGAATCCTTTTTTACACTTTCCAATATCCATACATGGAGAATTGGGGTTCAATTGTCCACAGGGTCCATGAATCATATGTTGCATCACAATTTGATGGAGCACAGGATACTCGGATGGGTCAGGAATTTCTGCCCAAACAGTACGATCGACATCAACCTCAGTGCGTAATTTGGAATTGCTATCCAGAATAACCAAAATGTGAGCATGTGGTAGTCCCCTCTTTTGGAATTCTATTACATGAATCATTGCACAAATCTTGCCAAATAATCCACTGTGTATATCTTTTAATAGGGCTTCTAATTTTATTTTGAAGACACGGGCGACTAAATCCGGTCTGTGTTCCACCCTCTGCCATGGTTCTAAATTGTGGATAATCTCGCTCCATTTGGGATTACAGGTCATTGTTATGAAAAGATCTGGGCGTCCAAATTTTGTAACAATAGCCATGGCATCTTGATACCTCTGCTGCATGTTTCTGGGACTGCCTTCAAACGACGATGGTAAAATGACCGTCTTGCCAATGGGAATTCCTTTTTCGAAAGATTTTCTTTCCAGATGTTCCTGTAGTACACAATAGTCCTCCACTTTTAAGTCTTTTTGATGTTGACGTATAAAATTTAAGCGATTAGCCTCAATTTTTATATACGCATCCACTAAATACTGTTGTGTTAGTTTTCCACCATTTAGAATAGGATTGAACCCAGGACGTACAGATAGCAAATAACAGTAATACTGCAATTGTGTAATTCTCCGTGGATTTTCACCTTGATGCTTCAGTCCCTCATGCCAGCCTTGTTCTCCATGCGGAAAAAATAACGGATACAGTAAAGCATCTAAATTACTGTGGAGAATACTGACTTGCTGTGTTTTTGGGGCTAAAGGATTGTTTGGGTCAGGTTTCAGATGAATTAAAATGTCTCTATTGAAGGGTGGCTCTCCATCGGCATTTTCAAAGACCACAGCAACTTCATTAACAATTGGTTTATTATAACGTCTTGGGTCTTGTTCTCGATCCTGTTTAAGAGCCATGATGATATTAGGCATGACAGTACCATTTTCAATTGCCTTCTCCTGTTCCTCTTGTTCAACAAAACGTAACATTTTGTATGCGGAAACAAAAGGATTGATGCGATCTAATAAGTTAGCAATGAGCCGCATCAATTTAGGATGACATTTTTTATTTTCGTCACACTGTAAACGTTGGTCATTAGCAGTGGCAGTATCTAAAATGTAGAGTTGGGCATAAGCAGGAGCTTGATCTGGAGCAGGATGTAGTGTTCCAGTACGGTGATAAATTTGGCCATGAATCCTGAAGCAATAAGGGCCATGTCCAGGTGGAGGAGCAATACTTGCACCCATAGAAGCAAAACCAAAGGAACTATTAATACTTCTGATGTTATCCATCATATTCCGACTGTATGGACTCTGACCTTTAAGAATACATTCCAACATCTCTGGATACTGAGGTAACGGAACCTTGACCTTCCCCTTGTGACAACAGAGAGTATACTGTTTATCCGATGGCATCTCATCCATGAAATGTCGAGCTTCACAATGGTTACATATGAATATCATTGACCCACAGCTATGTTCCACAATGCCAAAATCACTATCTGTAAATCCAGGTGGATATGAAGAGGGAGGTGTAGGTAGGTAAATAGAATGTTGTTTCTGCAAACCAACATAGATGAGACGTTGAAGTAATAAAGCAGAAAAAGAGTCAGGATCCACTTGTGTAACAGTAGAAGACGTCTTTTTGCGGTGTGTACGACGTGAGCCAGCACTTTTGCGTATGCGGCTCTGTTTGAATTGTGAAGACTCCTGAGCAATTTGTGCCTCCAAAGGAGTTTGTTCTTGTTCAACCCGAAAACGTTTTGTGCTTGACGTCTCCTGAGCACAATGTTTACGCTTTTCTGTTGCTTTGCGCGGTGATGAAACTTGAGGAATTGTGCTCCTTTCATCCGGTGAACTGCTAGAAAGAGCTAGAGCAAACTGTAGTAGTGGTGAGCTTACAGTTGGATCAGCAGACTGTAGTACTGATGAGGTTACTGTCTGATCAGCACACTGACTTAGATCAGCAGAGTATTGTACAGGTGAGCTTGCAGTTTGATCAGCAGACTGTTGTACTGATGAGGTTACTGTCTGATCAGCAGAGTGATGTACTGGTGGTGTTACTTTTTTTTTTTGACGGCGTTGACGTTCCTTCTGAGCTTTTTTGCCCAAGCGTAGTTGTTTTTGTTCCAGCGACTCCGTTGCAATGCGTTGCTTATACTCAGCTTTAGACTTATCCAAACGACATTGTCGCTCTTCTTCAGTTTCCTTAGCACGTGTCTTACGCATCCATGCGGCTTTGTACCCGCCAACATCCTTGCTAGTATCCTTTGAAGTCATGTTAGGACATACAAAGGTAATACTATGCTTGTAGAGGTATAGGTACGTAAGAGCTTTTACAAAAGCTTTTTGGGAGAAAAGAATTCTTGAAAAGTATAGAATAATTATTAAGGAAAATAATAAGTTCCAGATAGACAATGAACATATTTAAATATCATGTTTTGTATATCCTTATAATGTACCCTACGACGTATTACAAAGATATAGACATGTTTCTCATTAATATCAATAATAGTAAGAGGTGACTGAATACTTAAGGACATCGAATGTGCATATATAATACCAATACCATAAATACCAAAACCATCACCAAAACCATCATAAAAACCATCATCAAAACCATCATCAAAACCATCATCAAAAGCATTATCAATAGCAATAATATTAGCAATAGCATAATTATTAGCATTAATAGGTTAATTATAAGCATTAATAGCATAATTATTAGCATTAATAGCATAAATATTACCATTAATAGCATAAATATTACCATTAATAGCATAATTATTAGTATTAATAGCATAATTATTAGCATTAATAACATTATGATTACCATTAATAACATAATTATTAGCATTAATAGCATAATTATTAGCATTAATACCATAATTATTAGCATTAATAGCATAAATATTAGCATAAATATCATAAATATTAGCATAAATAGCATAATTATTACCATTAATAGCATAAATATTAGCATAAATAGCATAAATATTACCATTAATAGCATAATTATTAGCATTAATAGCATAATTATTACCATTAATAGCATAATAATTAGCATTAATACCATAATTATTAGCATTAATAGCATAATTATTGGCATTAATAGCATAAATATTACCATTAATAGCATAATTATTACCATTAATAGCCTAATTATTACCATAAATAGCATAATTATTACCATTAATAACATAAATATTAGCATTAATAGCATAATTATTCGCATTAATAGCATAATTATTAGCATTAATAGCATAATTATTAGCATTAATAGTATAAATATTAGCATAAATAGCATAAATATGAGCATAAATAGCATAATTATTACCATTAATAGCATAATTATTAGCATTAATAGCAAAATTATTAGCATTAATAGCATAAATATTACCATTAATAGCATAATTATTAGCATTAATAGCATAAATATTAGCATTAATAGCATAATTAGTAGCATAAATAGCATAAATATTAGGATTAATAGCATAATTATTACCATTAATAGCATAATTATTACCATTAATAGCATAAATATTAGCATTAATACTATAATTATTAGCATTAATAGCATAATTATTGGCATTAATAGCATAAATATTACCATTAATACCATAATTAGTAGCATAAATAGGATAAATATTAGTATTAATAGCATAATTATTACCATTAATAGCATAATTATTAGCATTAATAGCATAATTATTAGCATTAATAGCATAAATATTAGGATTAAAAGCATTAATAATACCATTATTAGCAATATTATTTTTATTAATACCATTATGATTACCATTAATAGCATAATTATTATCATGAATAGCATAATTATTACCATTAATAGCATAATTATTAAGAATAGCATAATTATTACCATAAATAGCATAATTATTAACATTAATAGCATAAATATGATCATTAATAGCATACATATTAGGATTAATAGCATTATTATTAAGAGTAATATAATTATTGTTATGTTATTTTTGTAATATTTTTTTTAATTTATTTTTTTTTTTAATAATTTTTTAATATTTGTTATTATTAAAAAATTATTTTATTTTAAAAGAATAACTTTTTTTTTTTTTAATTATTATTTTTCTTTAATTATTTATTATTTTTTAATTTTATTTTTAATTATTTTTTAATATTTGTTATTATGAAATAATTTTTTTATTTTAAAAGACTAATTTTTTTTGTTTATAATTATTATTTTTATTTAATTATTTATTATATTTTATTGTTTTTTTTAATTATTTTTAAATATTTGTTATTATTAATGAATTTTTTTATTTTAAAAGAATATATTTTTTTTTTAATTATGATTTTTCTGTAATTATTTATTATGTTTGAATTTTTTTTTTATTATTTTGTAATATTTGTGATTATTAAATAATTATTTTATTTGAAAAGACTAATTTTTTTTTTTAATGATTATTTTAATGTAATAATTTATAATATTTTAATTTTTTTTAATTTTTTTTAATATTGGTTATTATGAAATAATTATTTTATTTTAAAAGAGTATTTTTTTTTTTTTTTAATTATTATTTTTATTTAATTATTTATTATATTTTAATTGTTTTTTTAATTATTTTGTAATATTTGTTATTATTAAATAATTATTTTATTTTAAAAGAATATTTTTATTTTTTAATTATGATTTTTCTGTAATTATTTATTATGTTTGAATTTTTTTTTTATTATTTTGTAATATTTGTGATTATTAAATAATTATTTTATTTGAAAAGACTAATTTTTTTTTTTTTAATGATTATTTTAATGTAATAATTTATAATATTTTAATTTTTTTTAATTATTTTTTAATATTGGTTATTATGAAATAATTATTTTATTTTAAAAGAGTATTTTTTTTTTTTTTTTAATTATTATTTTTATTTAATTATTTATTATTTATTAATTTTTTTTTTATTTATTTTTTAATATTTGTTATTATTAAATAATTATTTTATTTTAAAAGACTAATTTTTTTTTTGTTTTATTATTATTTTTATGTAATTATTTATTAATTTTTTTTTTTTTAATTATTTTTTAATATTTGTTATTATTAATTAATTAATTTATTTTAAAAGATTTTTTTTTTTTTTGTAATTATTATTTTTATTTAATTATTTATAATTTGTAAAAAAATTTTTTAATTATTTTTTAATATTTGTTATTATGAAATAAATATTTTCTTTGAAAAGACTAATATTTTCTTTTTTTAATTATTATTTTTATGTAATTATTTATTATATTTTAATTTATTTTGTAATTATTTTGTAATATTTGTTATTATTAAATAATTATTTTATGTGAAAAGACTAATTTTTTTTTTTTTTTAATTATTATTTTTATTTAATTATTTATTATATTTTAATTTATTTTTGAATTATTTTTTAAGATTTGTTATTATTAAATAATTATTTTATTTTAAAAGAATATTTTTTTTTTTTTAATTATTATTTTTATTTAATTATTTATTATTTTTTTAAATCTTTTTTTATTATTTTTTAAATCTTTTTTAATTATTTTTTTTATTAATTAATTAATTTATTTTTTTACTTGTGAGTGAGAGGCAGTTCTCATTCAGGTCCGCGTTTTTTTGCTATTGACATACATTAGCGGTGTGTCTCAGATTTTATGGCCGGCCACCTGGTTCTATATGTCGGCGTTAAAATCGCGGACACACCGCTAATGCATCTCTATGGGCAGTCAGGGCGATTTCGGATTGAACGCCGACCAATCAGAATTCGAGTTGAATGCCCATAGACATGCATTAGCGGTGTGTCCGCGATTTTAAGGCCGACATATAGAACCAGGTGGGCGGCCATAAAATCAGCGACACACCGCTAATGTATGTCAATGGAGAAAAAAAGGCGGACCTGAATGAGAACTGAATGAAGGTCTCTTCTGATTGGCTGAGGGCAATATCCAACGACCAATCAGAAGAGGTCTTGAGATTTCATTAAGGTACAATGGCGGATTTTTCGCCCATTGTATCTTAATGAGAAAGAAGAGTACGTCGGAGGTGGAAATTTGGAAAAAGAAGACAGAAGATTCCCGGGGCCGGACGAAGAAGCGGAGATAGCGGAAAGAAGAGAGAAGAGCTCCGGGGCCGGAAGAAGAGGACGGCTGGCCGGACGGAGGAGATATGGATCGGACGGAAGACCTCCGGGGTCGGAAGAAGAGGACGGCTGGCCGGACGGAGGACATATGGATCGGACGGACGATCAGATGATTTGAAGGCATGTAAGTGATCGACGGGGACAGCGGGGGCTTAGGGTGTAGGGTCTTAGGTAACAGCGGCGTTAGGTTAGGGGACGGCGGGGGTTAGGGTGTAGGGCTTTAGCGAGAGGGGCAGGGGACAGCGGCGGTGCCTTAGGGGATAGGCGGCGGGGCTTGGGGGGTATCGGCGGGGGCCTACGATGGTACGGGGCTTAGGAGATAGGGGCGGCGGTGCCTTAGGGGGTAGGCAGCATGGCTTAGGGGGTATCGGCGGGAGGCTAGGGGGTAGAGGCTTAGGTGCGGCGATGGCTTAGGGGGTAGCGGCGTGTTGTTTTTGTTGCGGGGTGTGTGTTTGTGTAAAGCGGGGAGCAGCGGCGGCGACGGGAGGGGTGGTGTGTGGCCTGGGGAGCAGCGGCGGCGGTGCTGGTACTGTGTGGGCTGGGGAGCGTTATAAGAAAGGATTTAGATTAGAAAGGATATCTTAGCTGTAGGGTAGTAGCGGTCGTCTTGAAGCTTGCTTCGGGAAATCCTGGAGCGAGTCTTCTTGCGGCCTCGGAAGCGGCAGTCCGTGATCGAGGTACCGGGTAGGCGAAAAGATTTGTGTTTTCAAATTTCGCGCCTTATAAACTGGGCTGTGAAATTTGAAACCACAAAATGGCGGGGGGGCGTAAAGTGAGTGGTGATTGGGCGGTGAATGGGCAGTGGGTTAGGGCGGCAGGGGGCTGTAGTGTACAGCGCGATGGTATACTACAGTCCCATGGCGCTTATGGGCATGGGACTGTAGTATACTATAGCGGTGTACACTAAGCGCTTAGAGCGGCAGGCGGCTGTAGTGTACAGCGCGATGGTATACTACAGTCCCATGGCGCTTATGGGCATGGGACTGTAGTATACTATAGCGGTGTATACTACAGTAGTGGTGGTGTGAGTGAGTGGTGATTGGGCGTTGAATGGGCAGTGTGTTTGTGTAAAGCGCGTAGTGGGTTAGAGCGGCAGGGGGCTGTAGTGTACAGCGCGATGGTATACTACAGTCCCATGTCGCTTATGGGCATGAGACTGTAGTATACTTTAGCGGTGTATACTACAGTAGTGGGGGTCTGTGCGGTGCGGACATTGGGGTGGCGAGTTGTGGGTAGCGGGGAGCGGAGGCGGCTGTGGCGCCTCCGCTCCATGGTCCCCGGGGAGCGAGTTGCGGCTCAGGCAGCGACTCGCAATGGCCTCGCGGCCATTGCTCGCGCTACCTGAGCGGTAAATCGCTAAGGTTGTAGCCGGGCCTGTGGATCGATTTTGGGCCAGCGGCTCGCAATGGCCGCTTCGCGGCCATTGCTCGCCCTGGGCCAGCGACTCGCAATGGCCTCGCGGCCATTGCTCGCGCAGCATTGGGGGCTTCGCGCCCAATGTTAAATTCGTATCCACATGACCACGCCGGAAGTAGCGCGCGGAGGGGCGCTTTTCCGATTCGCGATTATATAATAGATAATATTAATTAACAACCCTGTATATATACACTCACCAATGGAGATTGAATGCATCTTCACTCTCTATTCCGGAAGTCAAACAGCATGTCACCAAGGCAATTGATAATTTCTTTGCAGTAAATAAAGTGGGAGAGGTGACCGCTCCAATTGTCTGGGAGACACACAAAGCAGTGATCTGAGAAAAACGTATATTACTGTCATCCCATCTAAATAAAGCTAGGAAATCAGTAACCCATTCTCAATCTCTACACCAGGAGATAGCTGATCTGGAAACTAACCACAAATGCACACTAGCACATGAGACCTTTCTAACCTTAACCCAAAAACGCCTTCAGCTTAAACAACTATTAAATAAGAAATCAGCGAAACTTCACTTTAGCTGGAGGTATAAAATGATGGTCAATGGTGACAAGTCATACAAATTCATGCTCTCACTTATTAGATCTCACACATTCATTCATGCAATCAAGACCTCTACAGGATCCCGCATGCTTGATTATGCACACATCACCTCAGAATTTATATCCAACTTTAAAAACCTATACCAACACTCAACCTGAATGAATCACGCCAGGATACAACCTCTTTCTTAGACTCCCTACCCATCCTGTCCATCTCTGAAGAACAGAGACTGACACTATTGAAACCTTTCGCCGAAACGGAACTCCGATCTACCCTGTCGCGCTGCCCAACTGGGAAGGACCCTGGGCAAGATGGTTTTCCATTGTCGTACTACAAGACATTCTCTGCTCCCTTCACTGGGCATCTACTTGAAATGTGTAATGCTTTCTTCCAGGGGGATGATTTCCCATATCAAACCCTTGAAGCTAACATTACTTTAATACATAAGGAGGAGAAAAATCCTGAGCTCTGTGGAAATTACAGGCTAATCTCCCTCCTCAATGTTGACCTAAAACTGTTCGCCAGCGTGATAGCACACCGTATCACTGATATTTTACCCAAGATTATCTCACCAAACCAAAATGGATTCATGAGAGCTAGGGAGGCAGAGACCATGCATTAAAAGCACTTCATATCCTCCAATATGCTAAATTCCGCAAAACCCCACAAGTGCTACTTGGAGTGCATGCTGAATAAGTGTTTGACAGGGTGGACTGAACCTTTCTTTTAGAGATGTTGGACAAATTTCCCCTCCACCCCAATAACGCTATCTTCCAAATGTATACCCGTCCTACAGCCAGGATTAAAATTAATAACTTTCTATCGGACTCATTCCTAATATGTAATAGCACGCGTCAGGGATGCCCCCTCTCACCCCTCCTTTTTGTTCTTGCTATTGAACCTCTTATATTAGCCACCCAAAATTCCCAGGGAATCAGTGGAATCCAGCATGTTACAAAACCGCAGGTTTGTGGATGTGTGGCACCCCGGCGGCCTGGTCGCCACAGAGGGGTACTGCACCCAATCCACGGGTGTGGAATTCCCGTCTGCAGTAACCAGGTTGGTAAGGCCAGCCACCCACAAACACACACAACGCATCCAGTCCCAGCGACAGCGGGTGAACACAGCCAATGGGATGGCTCAGACAGTCAGTGGGACAGCAGAAAGAGAAAGGTGTTGGGTGGGAAGTTAGAAAGAGCAGTCAGGAAGTGGGAAAAATGACAAAAGGGAAACACCACAGGAAGTGAGAGTTCAGTGTGGCGCCCCGTAATGAGTGCGTCACAGGAGGGTATTGCATCCCTGACTGAAGATGCAATATTCTCTGTCTCAGTAATGACATGGTTAATACTTAGAGCTCCATACTCTACATGCACCACTAGGATAGAGGGCCAATCAGGTCCTGGTGGGCGGAGTGTAGAGTAGTGTGTAGGAGTAAAGTAGGAGAGGAGAGGAGTAGTGGTCGGGAGGAAAGGGAACGTAGAAGAAGCGGGCTCTGCACAGTGCCGTGCAGCCCTGCAGACCACCTACCGGTTGGCGTCATTACCCGGTGCCTCAAACCGGAACCTGTGCGACTATTTAACGGGTCAAAATACACCCGCGCCCATCAACAACTGGATCACTGGTTCCGAAGCGAGCAAGTTGTCCATCGCTGCTCAGCAAACCAGAAGTGAAGGGACTGCTTTCTAGGAGCACCTCACTGCAGCCGCGACTAGAGCCGTCTTGCCAGCGGAGTACCCACCATAAGGAATCAGGCTCCCTCACACCGGGTCGTATACACCGGCAGGGAAATTCAAGTAGCCCCTTTTGTACCCGAACTGGCGCACCAAGGCGACGTCGGCAAATAGAAAACGTTAAGAACAGAGAAACACCGCAGAGCTCTGAAACAACATCGGTCATTGCTGGGACCACCCGTTAACTATATACCCTGTATCATCTACAGAGAACACTGGTGTCTGTACTTCTTCAGAACTGTTTAAGTCTGCATGCTAAGAATCACCGAGCTGCCATACACCATAAAGTGCAGCTCCTGGCCCCGGGGACTCCCGCTCGTCCTGTGGGGAGCGTCCCATCTTGCTGCCGTACATTCCCCGGAGGCCCAAGCAGCGTCGGTGACATCACCGGAATTCCCGCAGGTGGCGTCACGACAATAAGAATTAACCCTTATCCATTCAGCCAACCCCTTTTGATCTGGACCACCGGGCCCCACAGCCGCAGGAGCGGAACCGTGACAGGAGACGCAATGCCTGTGACGTGAAGACTCGGCTACGGTGAGTCAGAATTTGGTGTCACAAACAGGATACGAGCAGACCCGTGTCCCAACGGGTATTGTGTGCTGAAAGAACTTTGTTCGACCAAACTGAACTTTTCCCGCCTTTTTACCACTGGGTCAAGGTGGCGACCGAAATGGCGGATCCCGCCACATGAACCACAATGTGCTGGCCCAGGGGTGTGCCTCCTCCCCTCTTTGTGGGAGGGCCATGGGAGAGGCGCCAAAACTCTTGTCCGCCCCGATTGCTGGAAACAACCATGGGGGCGGGCCAAAGACTTCAACCCACCCATGGACTACAAAAACCACCAGAAAAGAGGTGTGGCGAGGCTTTCCCAACAGCTATGTTCCAAGAACGGTTACCAGGTCGAACGGATGCGGTTCTCCAAAGAAGGAAGATGGCAAATCTAAAGCTCCATGAGTTGATGAAGGAGGTTGAAGAGGAGGCTCGTGAAGCCATAGGCCACCCAGGTCCGGGTCCCGTCCTCACCATAGACGGAGATCCGAGTTCTGGGAAACCGCGCTGCAGGACTTAAGGGCGCGGCTGATGGAGACTACAGAATGGACTATCCGCAGCTGGAGCGCGAGTCTGGCCAGCCGACTGCATCGGGCTGTCCAGCAGAGCATTAGGATCTGTTCCACTCCAGAGCCGGAGCCTGATACCTGTCCCGTTCCATCACCGGAGCCCACGACCTGCCCTGTTCCAGAGCTGGAGCCTGCAACCTGCTCCAATCCAGAGCCAGAGCTTGAAAACCGTCCTGTTCCGGAATCGGAACCTACCACCTGTTTAGTCCCAGAGTGAGAGACTGTGACCTGTTACACTCCTGAACTGGAGCGTGGCCCCGAACTCACTGAGGCCTACCCGGTTACCGGAGCGGAAGCACCACCATCTACTGGTGCGGAGGAAGCAGACAAGGAGGCGGGCAGCCTAGAAGCCCCGCAGGATGAGCCAGAGGAAATCCCCACAGCCCCAGAGTCCACCCACCAGGAGAACTCCGACCAAGAGTCCCCGCCAGCACCAGAACCTGATGTGGTCGTCGAGGAAGTGGAGGAAGAAGACGATGAGTTCCCCAGCGAGCCTGAGGACTTCAGCCATGGCGGTTCCGAGGAGGAAGACGATACGGAGGATCCTGCCGAGCAAGCAGCTCGGGTCCAGTGGTCGGGTGCTGCCGCGGCATCTGCCCCTGATCACTTTGTCCGGGTGCCGGTTCAAACCTACAAACAGCTTCTGACCTGCCACCATCCTACCCGTCGCTGGGACTACGTCCACACTCCGTGTCGGCCCGACGATGATATACGTCGGCGCCGCAGAGCGGAATGGTGGGCGCAGGAACAGGCAAATCGACGAGGCCGTGCCGAGGCCCGTGGCCAGCCCCCGTTACCGGAGGAACCCCGCAAGTCAGGTATAGTCACGTCCTTTAACCTGTCTACTGGGTGGGGTTTCGCCAGGGAGGAGGGGGTGTATGAGGAGATCTTTGTGGGTCGCCTGGACGTGCAGTCGCATCTCCCTAAGGGACATCCTGACCTTGACCTTTACCGGGAAGAAGCAATCACTTACGAACGCCATAATAGTTATCAGGGGTGGTACGCTCTTCGGGTTAAAAAGTGTTGCTTACACCCTTAGACCAATAACTTTGCTTGAACTGTAACAATGACTTTGTCATGAACATTCCCCGTTTGTTTGAATGCCAGAGGAACGGCCTGGCGGAAAAGCCTGGACTTATATAAAGGACAGTACTCCTACCCACCGGGTCCGCAATGGTTAACCCGTTTTCTTTGCATTAAAGAGTTTATTGAAATGTTCTAAGTAAAGTTACCTCCCTAAGGGGAAGAAAATTAGACCATCTTACCTGTTATTAATAAAAATGTTTATTTCCTGTTATAATAAAAATGTAAATTTCTCTGTAATGTTGGGGTTTCGTGACACTTGGGGACAAGTGTAATTTCCCAAGGGGGAGTGTGGCGCCCCGCAATGAATGCGTCACAGGAGGGTATTGCATCCCTGACTGAAGATGCAATATTCTCTGTCTCAGTAATGACATGGTTAATACTCAGAGCTCCATACTCTACATGCACCACTAGGATAGAGGGCCAATCAGGTCCTGGTGGGCGGAGTGTATAGTAGTGTGTAGGAGTAAAGTTGGAGAGGAGAGGAGTAGTGGTCGGGAGGAAAGGGAACGTAGAAGAAGCGGGCTCTGCACAGTGCCGTGCAGCCCTGCAGACCACCTACCGGTTGGCGCCATTACCCGGTGCCTCAAACCGGAACCTGTGCGACTATTTAACGGGTCAAGATACACCCGCGCTCATCAACAACCGGATCACTGGTTCCGAAGCGAGCAAGTTGTCCATCGCTGCTCAGCAAACCAGAAGTGAAGGGACTGCTTTCTAGGAGCACCTCACTGCAGCCGCGACTAGATCCGTCTTGCCAGTGGAGTACCCACCATATGGAATCAGGCTCCCTCACACCAGGTCGTATACACCGGCAGGGAAATTGAAGTAGCCCCTTTTGTACCCGAACTGGCGCACCAAGGCGACGTCGGCAAATAGAAAAAGTTAAGAATGGAGGAACACCGCAGAGCTCTGAAACAACACCGGTCATTGCTGGGACCACCCGGTCCGTTACCCGTTAACTGTATACCCTGTATCATCTGCCGGTTACAGTAAAAGACCCGTTATAGACAACACTGGTGTCTGTACTTCTTCAGAACTGTTTAACTCTGCATGCTAAGAATCACCGAGCTGCCATACGCAATCAAGTGCAGCACCTGGCCCCGGGGACTCCCGCTCAACCTGTGGGGAGCGTCCCATCTTGCTGCCGTACTTCCCCCAGAGACCCAAGCAGCGTCGGTGAAATCACCGGAATTCCCGCAGGTGGCGTCACGACAATAAGAATTAACCCTTATCCATTCAGCCAACCCCTTTTGATCTGGACTACCGGGCCCCACAGCAGCAGGAGCGGAACCGTGACAGGAGAAGCAACACCTGCGATGTGAAGACCCGGCCACGGTGAGTCATCAGTAGGAAAAAAAAAGATTGGTGGAGTAAGCTGTAGAGAACGACCTAGAGGACTTGGGCAGTGATGAGGCTCATCCTGGGTCCTAAGGCAATGGACAGCAGAGAGACGGTCCACGCCCTAGGGGCATGGGCAGTGAGCAATCCATCCATGTGCCTGAATCTTAAGTAAAGTGGAGGGCCAGAGTGAGCACCAGGGACCTGGCCCTGAAGGTGGCAAGGAAACTCCAAGCTCCAACCACAGAACTGGAGGCCACAAGATCTAGAGGAGCTGTGGACTAATACACATACGCTGAGAAGGCAGTCGTACAAGGGTCAGGGGACATGGCTGGTCGCCCGACAAGGCCCGTTGCTGCTGGATTGGGGCACTGTGTGTGGAGGCGCGTGCAGGAGTAAGGTGAGCAGGCAGCGCTGAGGAAGAATGAGCCGAGAGGGAAGGAACACGAAAGGGGTGTACTGGTTTCTAAGGACTACCCGGACTGCTTTGATCCAAAGCTGTAACCTTTGGTGCGAGCAGAGAAAGTGAAGTAAACCATGTTTGGAACTCAGAACTGTATGTGAGACTGTTAATTTCCTCACTGAGGAGCAGTAGACTGAAAGGCCACACCAGCAGCAGGGGCCAGCCTGCGAGATGCTCCGATCCTTCCCTGCAGCCAGATCAGCCCGGCTGGCTCACCATCACCCTAATAACCACCACTCCAAATGCCCTGGGTACCCGCTCCACCCTTGGCGAGCGACACTATCTTAGCTGTCATCCCATCATTCCCAGATGTCCCGGTCTCCAGCGGCGGCCACTAACAGCTGCATACCACGGGTGGCGTCATGACAACCAGCCTCAAAATCCCCTATTCCATAATCCCTTTTCCCCATTTTATCGGCCGCTCCGGGGCCACGGACCAGGTCACGCCACCATGACATCCCAGAGACTCCCGATCCTGCAGACAACATCGCCAGAAGAGACAAGAGGGAGAGGGCCTAGCTCCGAGTAACCCTACGGCCCCCACAGGGCGAGTCAAACTTGGCGTCACAAACAGGATGTACCGACCCAGTGTCGCCAGGTCTCGTGCGCCTTCTGAACTGTGATAAAGAGACTGTGCTTTCTAGGCTGGAGTAATGGTGGCCACAATAGACTGAGGCCATGTGCTGGCTGGGGACCGGGCCGCAGTTCACAATCGTGGGCCGGGCCAGCACACAGCAGGAAAAATGACCTACTCCGGACACATCTGCTGAGAAGGCAGCCATACTAGGGTCAGGGGACATGGCCAGTCACCCGACAAGGCCTGTGGCTGCTGGATTTTGGCACTGTGTGCGAAGGCGCATGCAGGAGTGAGGCGAGCAGACAGCGCTGAGGAAGAACAACCCAAGAGGGAAGGAACAAGAAAGTGGTGTACTGGACAAGCCATCGTCTTTGCTAAGGACTACCCGGACTGCGTTGAACCTAAGCTGTAACCTTTGGTGCGAGCAGAGAAAGGGAAGTAAAGGAAGTTTGGAACTCAGAATTGCATGTAAGATTGTTCATTCCTGCCTGAGAAGCGCTAGACTGCCTGTGAGATGATCCAATCCGTCCCTGCAGCCAGATCAGGCCTGCTGGCCCACCATCACCCTAATAACCCCCCCCTCCAGATGCCCTGGGGACCCTCTCCACCCGTGGGGAATGACACCATCATAGCTGCCATCCCATCATGACCAGAGGTCCCGGTCTGCAACGGTGGCAACTAATAGCCGCATACCATGGGTGGTGTCACGATAACCACCCCCAAAATCTCCTATTCCATAATCCCTTTTCCCCTTTTATTGAACGCTCCGGGCCACGGACCTGGTCACGTCACCGTAACATCCCAGAGACTCCTGATCCCACAGACGACATCGCCAGAAGAGAAAAGAGGGAGAGGGCCCGGCTCCGAGTAACCCCACAGCCCCCACAGGGTGAGTCAGATGACTTACTACTTTTTCTAACCAAACCTTTTCAAGACTTTCCAGCTCTGCTACACATTCTCTCTCAATACGGGAAACTCTCTAATTTTAAAGCAAATGAGACTACATCTGAAGCTCTTAGTGTAAACCTTTCCGAACCTAACATTACCGCTCTTTCACTGGCCCCCGAAATGTATCACCTATCTAGGAATTAAATTGGGATGCACCCATAAAGAACTTCTCAACCTAAACATTTCCCCATTACTGACTAAGACTGCGGACACTCTGCGGACATGAAGGCTCCCTTCCTCTCCTGGATTGGAAGGAAAAATGTTGTTAAAAATATTATATTACCAAAATATCTATACATTCTTCAGATGCTGCCACTACGTATCCTGAGATACCTCCTAAACAAAGCAAACTGTATTCTTTTCAACTATATCTGGGAAGGATGTAAACCTCGCATCAATGCACTGACCCTCTCGCTGCCTAGGGACAGGAGAGGAATGTGGGCCCCCAATATCATCCAATATTATCATGCCTCGACACTTTCCAGAATGATGGAATGGTTGAGAAGAAAACCAGATAAGACCTGGATAGATATAGAGGAACACATGTCCATAGTACCTCTCAGGAGTCTACTTCTAAACCTCTCACACCCCGTTACCCGAGAGATATCCTCCAACGAAAACACTAGAGCCAGTTTAATGCTATGGCAGCAATTAAAGAACCATGCATCACCTGGATTAGCGACCCTCATGGACCTTTTGACAAACAGGAGAACACCCATGGCCATTACTTGGGTCGAGAGGTAAAGGTGGAAGAATTGTTCCTAGATAGAGCCCTACTTCCATTTCACAACTTAAGTTCCATTACTGGCCTGATTAACTTTTCATTCCTACTCTACAAAACAATCCAAAGCACCCTAAGAAAAGTTAAACCCACATTAAATCTAACCAGACCTTAACTGTATTTAAGAAACTTATTGCTCAAAAACAACCACCAAAGAAAACTCTTTCTCAACTATACCATTTCTTCTTGAGAAAGATCTTCCCCTTCAAAGAGCCTACATATGGGAATGGGAGATTGACTTGAGAGAAAACCTCTCCTCTGACCTGGTTGTGCACATTTATAAACACTCACATGGACCATCCTCGTGTGTTCAACTCCAAGTGACTTCATATAAATTGGTGTTTAAATGGTTTATAACCCCTGCAAAAATGCACACCTGGAAGCCCCACCTCCCATATATTTGTTGAAGATGTGAAG
This sequence comes from Allobates femoralis, assembly GCA_033576535.1. Lineage (NCBI taxonomy): Eukaryota > Metazoa > Chordata > Amphibia > Anura > Aromobatidae > Allobates > Allobates femoralis. The sequence continues at coordinate 624,847,970 of JARQOC010000003.1, forward strand.
AGGAAAAAGGTTCTTATCTCCATATATGGCCCTCGCCTTCAGGCCTTCTAGACGACCATCTCAGACCTCTTATCTGATATTCCCCACGAAAGGGTCACCGTACACCCTAAAATGGCTCTACTCCACCTCCCGATCTGGCCAGGAGACAGGATGGCTTCAATTTTGGCTTATAACATTCTGTTGGCAGAAAAAGCCTTGATCCCAGCCCTCTGGCAAATTTCATCGATACCTACCAAAAAGCAAACATGCCTGAAACTAGACCAAATTTATAGAGCTGCTGAGTTAACAGCACTGACCAGATTTTCCATGAGAAATTTCAATGATATATGGAGTCCATGGGAGAAGTTTCGCTCTTCACAGGTCTTTCTTGCACTTGTGAGTGATTCAGACTAAACAAAGCCAGATATCCGGCTCATCCCATTACCTAGCCAACTTGTCTCCCAACTTAGCTCCATTTCCTATGCCAAATTCTTCTTATCGTTATCCCTCAGCAATCTTGGTCTCTCACAACACCACTTTGTATTCATAACCTATTATCTTAATAGGTAATCAATAATTTTGCTCCACAAATCCCCTTAGGGTAGGGACACACTGGAGTGAAAATGCAAGAAAATCTCTCATTGCACTCGGATCAGTGTTACAGAATGAGTGAGAACACATTAACGAGTGTCGTCCGTTTTTTTCTTATCCAGAATCTGGATGAGAAAAAAGTTGCAACAGTATGCGAGTCACGAGCAAGACTCCCCAATGCAAATCAATGGGTCCTACAAAATCACGGACAGCGCACGGACCATCCTAGTGGCATTTGTTTTTTTAACTAATACATTATCTTTTTTTAGTTCAGAACACTGTAAAATGTTCCTGTCAATGATTATACAGTAAATAGCTGCTGAGAAAATAAACAGATTGCGCATGGATGTCACACGAACACCACTTGGATGATATCTGAAAAAAAAGTGCACTCTCGCATAGCAGTTGCATGTCACATGGATCAAAATATGGATGACACTCATCCGACTCTCTTGGATGAGAAAAGGTCAGATTTTTTATACGCCAGTGTGTTTCCAGCCTTGAAGCCAGAAATGAAGTGTTAAATTCACAAACGAATGATGTATGTATGTTGGTGTTCCCTTTAAAATGAAGAAATGGCCACATGCCTATGTAATGAGGTTTCCTATATGTAAATGTTTTCACCTTTTTATTCATTTGAAAGTTACAATTGTTTTTCAATGTGAGCGCACGATGGAGAACACATAAATATCTCTTTGTGCTATTTTGTTTTTGGAACACTGTGAATTTGGATTTTTTTAAACGTCCCTTTCCTTGCCAAAATTTCACAGTGTGTAGGCAAGTCCTGAACATGAGCAATAACGTGCACTTCCAGCAAACAGCTGCCGGAGATAACCACGCTTTGTCGAGATTAGCAGTGTTGACATGTTCTTTTCAATTCCTGAGTCAACCTGTTTATCATGGAGCATTTGCCATTAACATGACTTAAATAAACATCCTGACTTCAAGGTAGGTTAACCCTCATTCTCCACTATGTGTGTTGAAATCCTTCTAAGTACCTGAAGGAAAACTGTACACTAGAAATACAAATATGCATCTTAGATGTGTTCTTAAGGGGGTTGGTGAGGATTGGAAAAAAAAACATGGCTGTCTTTTCCCACAGTTCCACACCTTAATGATCAGACAAAAGTATATGAACAGGTGTGAAACTGGTTTTGGAAGGAAGAAGCCATGTTTTTTTGAATCCCGTACAACCTATTTACACTTGAATTACATTTCCTGTAAAGTCACACTAGTGTATGACTGGGGCGAGTGCAATGCAAGAAAATCTGGAATCGCACTCAGCCTAATGTTAGGCAAAGCTGAGATCTGCAATGTACTCTCAGATCACTCACACTCAAACAACACACTGCACTAGGATGTAATCCGAGTGCAGTGCGATATACACAAAAGCTCGAGGAAGGCACATTTGTGCTGAAATGCATAGTCTGTAGGATTGCGATGTCTGTATGGAGTTATCAGACTTTTTATTAGAACAAATAAAAGGTAGATAATTGCTGGAAATTCCTAATTTCTTTTACATACAGGGGATTGCTTCAATCTCCTTTTCTGTGCTGTCTACCAGGGAAGACGGCGCGCTGATCCAGGAATTCTCCTAAGCGTTGAGCTGGCTTTTTCTATTTATTTATCTATATACATAAAACATACAAAAACCTGCATTCTAGAAATAAAAGAAGCTGTTGTAACCTACTTACAAGGAATATGCAATGAGTTTTAGCTCACCACAGTCCTGCAGGCTTATTACCATAATCCCACCATTACGGTTTACTACAATGTTACACGGCTGTATATTTCATCATCCTATATTTAAAATTCGCAAAGCTATGAAGAAACCATAGGAAAAATATGATCAGTGTATCAGTAGTCATATCCTCCTACAGGAAAATCAATGCTTCTCCTGTTGAAACAGACTGAGTAGATTTATTGTGTACAGGATCAGATAAAGGTCAAAACATTATATAAGGGCCTGCCCCCCTTTTCTCCAAGTAAGAAAAACATACTAAAATAAACCTGAAAGTAAAATATGACTAATAATGTACAGATATAAATAATTATAATTAACAATTAAGTATCACACTATATATTACTAATGCCATATAATGAAGGGTTCACATACCCTTGGGGGCGTAACAACAACAGGTGCAGGGGTTGTAATTAGTGATGGGCGAGTCCTAAATTACTCGGAATCGCTTGACTCTAGCGAGTCCGAGCCGCGGTCAGCCGCATTTTTTTCGCGGCCGCACCTGCCGCAAGTGCCAAGACCGCATTTGCCGCACCTGCCGCAAGCCCGCCTATACATTGTATGGGGCTTTCCGCAACTGTGCCGCAACCGTGCCGCAAGTGCAGCCGGTATGCGGTAATCGCGGCAGATGCGTTTTTTTTACCGCATCTGCCGCGATTTCAAATAAACGCTAGTGTGAAAGTACCCTAAGCCTCTGACTTCAGCTATTAGGAAAGTTGAGTGAGTAAGCTAGGGCTGCCTTCACATTTGCAGATGCCTCCGCAGCGTTCTGCGGAGGCATCTGCAAGCCTCTGCATGCAGACCGCAGCCCCTATCTTTATAATGGAGCGCACGGTGTCTGCAGATGCTTGCAGACCGCCGTGCGCTCCCATTGCCCGCCATGAGTGATCTGTGCGCAGGCGGAAGCCTGCGCACAAATCACACACTCTCGCCCGCACGAGGGATGCAACATGTCGCATCCCTGGTGCGGACGAGAGTGTGTGATCTGTACGCAGGCATCCGCCTGCGCACAGATCACATATAGGAGTGAATGGGTGCGCACGGTCATGCGCGGTCAAGCGCAGCACCGTGCGCTCCAATTATAAAGATAGGAGCTGGCGGCCGCTGCGCACACATTGCGGATCCCCTCCGCAGAACGCTGCGGAGGGGAACGCTAATGTGAAGCCAGTCTAAGCTATGAGGTTGGTCCTGTGTGCACTGTAAGGCTGCTCCTCCCTGCCTGCCTGCCTGCCTGCCTACAGTCCTCTACACGGTACTCCTCTGTCCTCCTGGTAGCTCTCAGAAGAGCTGTTTGGGTTAAATATAAGGAATCTTGAAGTTTCCCTACACTGACTGACACTCCCTATGATCTGCTCCAGCATCTACCTCGCCCTGCACTAGGCTCAGATCATCACTGGAATGTGGAGGAAATGGCGGTGGCAAGGCTTATATACAGCCTCGCCTCTCATACATGACATAGGCATCACGGACAGAAGCCAATCATAGTCCTGCCACAACCATCATGGCTGTGGCATTACTGAATATGATTGACTAACATGCTTGTCCATCTTCACAAGTTTTCTGACCTAACACGCTAGGCTGTCTCGGAAGCTTTGTCGGAACATAACAGATTCTGTAATCGCGAGTCCCGAATACAGTATTCAGGACTCGGATTCGTAGACTCGCTCAGACTCGCTGCTTTGGGGAGATTCAAGCTACATAGCGATGTGATATAGCGAGTCTAGCGAGTGAGAAAAAGTAAACTCTGACAAAACTAGGATTGCCATTGACTTGCATTGGACTCGTTACTGTGCGAGTAATCGCTGGGAAACTCGCAGAGTAACGAGTTCTGCGAGTCCCTTACTACTCGCCGAGTAACGAGTCCTAGCGCGTAGACTCGCCCATCCCTAGTTGTAATCTCACTTGGGCACTGCAGACTAGGGGTCCCCAAAAGTCCCTTTGTCCTATAGAAAGAGACTAAGGCTACATTCACACACGGGTTTTGGCTGCGTTTTGTGAAGATCCTTTTGGTGCAGAAACTGCACCAAGGACAGATCCTCAAAAATGCAGCCTTGTGTGTGTGAAAGCTGCTGTGCTATTTAATCACCTCCCTGCACTCCCACGGGGATCTCCAGCGATGTTCTCATTCCCAGAGGCTGCAGTGTTCGGTGCCTCTAGGACCTTGTGCATGTGACTGAGGGATGTCACTCTGTCATATGGTGCAGTGCCAGGTCCTCTCGCAGGTCCTGCGGCCTCCCAGGATAAGAGAACATCGCTGGACATCACCTGGGAGCGTGGGGAGGTGAGTAAAAGCGCAGTACATAATGCAAAAGAATTGACATGCTCATTGTTTTCATGGATCTGTTCTCGAGCCCAAGAACAGATCTATAAAAAGCAGTGTCTGAATGCAAAATTGTGAAATGCATGGACTTGACTGGGACAGGTACATCTTAATTAATTAAAATATCATCAAAAAGTTAATTTATTTCAGTAATTCAATACAAAAGGTGAAAATCATATATTATAGTCATTGCAAACAGAGTGATCTATTTCAAGTGTTTATTTTTCTTGATGATTATGGCTTACAGCCAATGAAAACTCAAAGGTCATTATCTCGGAAAATTAAACTAGGGAGGATGAAGGGTCTGAAAGATAGAATATTATGTAAATAGGTATAGGAGGCTTCACCTTGTGTGGTTGTGAGAGTCACAACCACTATAAAAGCATATCACAGCTGCTGCAGTCCTCAGCATGGTGCATATAGAGTAGAGAGGATAAAGGGTTAAAAACCATGCTGCCATATTCCACTTGACATCAAAAGGTGAATATAATATTGATTTATTAGTCAACACTTTTCAGGGTTCCCTGGCCCCTTCCTCAGGACAAATCAATATCATATTGCCATGTTTCAGGGCGTTTCAGCGAGGCCTGAAATGCGTTGACCAATAGCTACATATTATATTTACCCTTTGATGTCTCGTGGAATACGGCAACACGGGTTTTAACCCTTCATCTTCCTTACTTTAATTTTCAGAGACCTTTGGGTTTTCATTGGCTGTAAGTCATAATCATCAGCTTTTACAGAATAAGCACATGAAATAGATCACTCTGTTTGTAATGACTCTACATAATATATGTGTTTCACTCTTTGAATTGAATTACTGGAAAGCTTTAACTTTTTAATGATATTCTAATTCATTGAGATGCACCTGTATTTAACACTAGGACTACTGGACTCGTGACCCCGCCTAGAACTACTGAAAGGAGTCATTTTGACTCCTTGCTTGTTTTCGTTTATTTTTAGAGTTTCATTTGTGGTTATTTATTAATAATTATATTTTTTGTAATGTATTATTATTGTGAGATCCAACAGTAATGCTTTTGATTGTTTTTTTTCTGCTTTTCTTATTTTTCTACAGAAAATAACAATAATTATAATAGACGTTTTTCAAACATTTTTTTTTTATTCAAGTGCACACATATAAACAACAACTGAAGAACAAAAAGCAAAGAAAATGTAGGTGGAGGAGCATAAAAATGAAAATATGGCGCAGAATTCACCTTCTAAACATTTGGTGTTTCGCATTTTAGGCATTGCCTTTGATTTATGGCAGTACATTGCCCACACAAAGACTTACCACAAGTCTTACAATTGCCGACAGATCTATTTTTCTTGCACTTTTCTTTGATCTGGCAAAATTTTGTTTGAACCATCACTTCTGAGCATGTAGAAACTTGGGACGTGGAACCCTTTTTCCTATCTGTGACATAAGGACCACTCAACTCTCTCACAAGCGTTTGCAAAAATGCCTTGCGTGACATTTTTTGGTGGGTAATCTCCTTGAATATTATCCATGCATTTATACCCGCAAAGTCTAAGGCATTTTCAAATGCATGAACAGGCCATCTCCTTGTGCATGTTCGTGTGGTATATTTTCGTGCCATCTGATCCACTACATCTACTCCATATTTTGTTTCATTGTAAAACTTTACCGTTTCTGGAGTTTTTTTTAGCGGAATCAGACGCAACAACAACATCTGGATGGACGGAACTCAAAATGACAACATTTTTGTTGGGCTTTCCTTGATATACTGTAAGTGTAAAATTGTCTTCATTTCTAAACACTTTAGTGTTGTACAATTCCTCTTTCATGGATTTTGTTTCTTTAGGCACTTCTCGCCTTATCTTCTTCAGTGTTCCCACGATGGTTGTTCCTTTGCTTTTTAGCTGTTTAGCTAATTTTACTGAAGTAAAATAATTATCGGTTGTAACATTGCGACCTTTTTTCAAAAACGGGTCCAATAACTTCATTACCACATGGTCAGCTAAACGGTCCTCAGCACAGCGTGTGTCATCTTTGCCTAGATAAGGGAAGCCATTTGCCAGATATTTGCTCTCCTTATCAACAGCTAGCCAATATTTGTGGCCATATTTATCTGGTTTGGAAGGCATGTACTGCGTGAATGGACACCTAGTTTTGCTTGGGAAAAGTTGCTCATCCACCGTTATGTATGGGCCAGGTTTGTAACACGCAATACAATTTTCAATAAACCTGTCCCACACAGTAGAAAATAGAGCAAACTTGTCCGTTTGCAGTCTCTCCGATCGAGTAGATTTCTCATCAAATCTGAGAAACCTCATAATTTCAACAAAGCGGTCCCTAGACATTGTCGCTTTGCAAAACAGTATTCCCCAGTCATTACACCAAATACTGCTAATCGAGTGACGGTTCGTGCCAGATATTCCACGAGCATAGAATATCGCAATGAATGCATCTAGCTCCTCATCAGATAGAGTAAACTGTAAATTATTGTTCCTGCTTGCTTCTGCAAGCGTACAGTTCTTTATATGTGTCAATATATATGAATCAAAAAATAAACGCCATGTGCTCAAAGGACTATCGATAATGATATTTCTTCTGGCGTGTCCTGTAGGGCCAGGTGCTTCTCGAAGAATATATTGGCTGTCACGCCTACCAGGCAAGTGTTCTCCAATTTCAACAGGTTTCCATTGAATACCATCCTCTGAAACTAGTATTCCTTCAGATTCGCCTTCTCTGGTGTTTGTTGTTGCATTACCTTCGCCGCCATCGTTATCTGTTGTTCTTTCATTTCTGGGACGTTTTGCTGATTTTTTCTGTCCACGACCAGGAGGATGGTCACGAGGCAACATAACTGCATGAGCCCGATCCCCAGTTGATGTGCTTGGAATATCTGGAAAAAAGTTGATGAATATTTAGAATTTTTGTTTTGTAAGGGTCCGTGCACACTGGCTGGATTAGCGGCGGAATATCCGACCGGATATTTTCACCACAATCCAGCCCGTACCTGCCCGCTCAGGTACAGAGCGGAGTTTCATACCTGAAGCTCCGCTCCGAACCCCAGGCTGGAGCCGCTGTCTGGGACGGAGCCGTGCTCGCGCGTAAGCAAGCGCTGCTCTGTCCCTGACAGCGGCTCCAGCCCGGGGTTCGGAGCGGAGCTTCAGGCATGAGCGGGCAGGTACGGCCTGTATTGCGGCAAGAATATCCAGATGGCTATTCAGCCAGAATTCTCCTAGTGTGCACAGGCCCTAACTCAGTGTGTGGAAGAACAAATAAATACACATAACTACTTACCTTCTGGATTTGTTCCTTCTGAGTCTTCAGATTCACTTGATATGTTCTGAGGAATGAAATCTTCATCACTGTCAGAATCAAATACATGTTCCTGCAATTCGGATTCCGATTCATCCTCCGGTATGGATTGCAAAGTAGCCAGAATATCCTGAGGCTTTATCAAACGTCTTCTCTCCATATTCCTCACAAATTCCATAATTCTATATAGATCCCTGCTGAAAAATAGAAATGAAATGAAAACTAAAAGAAATAGTAACTGTTCTGCCATCTTCAAAAGTAGGTGGGCTGAATCAGTTGACAGACAGCTAAACTATTTCATAACAATTCATACCTGTATGAGTCTTCAGAGCTCGTATGTCTGCGTCTGTTCTCTTTGTCTCTTCAGCTGAACTGAAAGTAAAGTTACTATCCAGAATACTGTCTCCTGCTAGGACCTTAGAAAAACACCACCCTTCATTAGCATAAGATAAGAGCCTAGAGTAAACAAGCTATTTTGTTCAGCATTACACAGTAATACAAGCAGGTAAAACACAAGGAAAATGTGAAAAGTTGACATGTAAATTGAACTACATCTATATGAACATCAGGGTAAATAAGACAGAGTGAAAAAATTATGCACAAAACTTTATAGCAACATTTAGTGACAAAAGGACCTCAAAATATAGTAGGGAGTCAAAATGACTCCCTTCAGTAGTTCTTGGTAAATTTTGAAAAAAACGCGCAAATTTTTCACCAAAATTATTTATTCTCACAAAATCTTTTTTCACATCATATTTGAGGAAAAGTCACCGAGTTTCAAGCCGGAATTCTGAAAAATGTAGTCACAGAAGAGAAATAAAAAACGAAAGGAGTCAAAATGACTCCATCAGTAGTTCTAGTGTTAAAGCTGTGTGTATGTATTTGTATATGTGTGTGTATGTCCACTAAAGGAATCCGCACTGTCACATTTATAATCACAAAATTTTGCACAGCCACCTCATTTGACTCAGGGGATGTCATACACTATGTTTTGAAGGGAAATTTTGACCCCGCGCTTCACAGTCAGTCACCAAAAAAGGCTTATATACAGTTTGTATCTATGAGATAATATATAGTCTCTTGCCTGCTTTGACAGTTAGCCTGGATATTTATCAGGTGGCCTAAGGCAACCAATCACAGCTCAGCTTCTAATTGGTTGCTATAGGCAATGAAGGACATTCATAAAATAAGACAGCCTATGCATGTCTGTGAAACATTCAGGGAAGCTTGCCAAAAACAAGCACATCTGGAAAATGGCACACATTCGAACATGACTCTCAGTGAAGCAGCAGCCACACAACTTATAAATCAGGTAAGACTCCTCTTTGCTATTCTTTTAACAACCTCCCCTACACAGCCCCAGTATACATCAGGAGGCCACACAGCCCACAGTGTACAGTAGGAGCACAAATATAACTCCTGTATACAGCAGAAGGCCACACACAGCCCCAATATCTCAGCAGAAATCAACACAAAGCCCCAATGTTGCCACAGGAGGCCGCACACAGCCCCCAGAATTACACCAGGAGACCACACACATCCCCTAGTATACAACAGGAAGCCGCACACAGCCCCCATTTTATAGCAGGAGACCACACACAACCCCCAAAATATAGCAGGATGCCACATACAGCCACCAGTATAAAGCAGGAATCCACACACAGCCCCCATTATACACCAGGAGGCCATATACAGCCTTCAGAATACAGCAGGAGGCCGCACACAGGCCCCAGTATACAGAAGAAGGCCACACACAGCCACCAGTATACAGCAAGAGGCCACACACATACCCCATTATTAAAGCAGGAGGCCTTACCTAGCCTTTGTAGTACACCAAGAGATCACAAATAAGCCCCTGTATTAGAGCAAAAGCTCACACATAGCCCCTGTATCACAGCATGTGGGGCGCCCCTATGGCTAGGCACCACAGGGAGGTACTGCACCCCAAACAAAAGGTGTAGTGCCTCCGTAGTTATGGATTTGGGGTTTCATTGTAGAGTCTGTCCAAAGCACCAATACAGGGACAGTATATTCAGAAGGTCCAGGGGTGAAGCTTAGAGTAAAGCGGGAGACTTGAGTGACAGTTCAGCTAATTTAAGTCAGACAGTGCTGGGAAGGCAGCCAGAGAGGACATGCCTGACAGCGTTCCTGACAGGAGGGCGCCTCTTAGAGAGAGGTGACCCGGGAACCGGAGGGGACGAACCAGATCTGGTTGGAGCCAGCTGGGGAAGTCTGGGGTCGACACCGGCATAACCGGAGCCATTAAAATGGACTGAAAGCCATTAAAAGGGACCATCAACAGACTTTACAGGATCACCCTACAATCCTTGGCTACATCCCCGTTCAATCAGACTGTGACTGTCTACTGTATCACCTACCCAGTACCAGTAAAGTGATATTTGAGTTGAATCAGTCTCTGTGCTCCTTTCCTCCAGCGCCCAGAGGGCCTCAGCATCATCAGAGGGGTAAGAACTACGACTCCCCTCATCCAGCCCCGCTGCACTGAGATAAAGCTCCACCTGTGGGGAGCTGTGCTACTCTGAGCTGCACTTCTATCACCTCAGCGGCCGGCCGCAGCGCTGGTAACCTATTACCAGGTACCACAGGTGGCGTCACGATACCATTCTCTCCCCCCCATCATCATCACCCCATGTGAGCAGGAAGGGACACCCGGCCGATGATCAATCCAAGGAGATTTATTAAACAAGAAAGCTGGAACAACACACATGACGGTAAATCTGCAGAGTCCGCATTGAGTCCAAACAAAGTTAACTGATCCGGGGCACCTCCTGATAATCCTTGTGCCAGATAAACAAAAGCTATAGTCCTTGCAAGAGTCCAATGGATCCAACACAATCCCACGGACGACGAGATCTGGCCTCAGCTCAGGTCTCGCTCCATTCACGTCCACTGTCAACTCACATCTGATCCTAAAACATGAATGTATTGTCTGGGCTCATGGGATCAGCCCATGTGAAAGGGAGTAGGGGCTCACACCTACTATTGAATGGTTTGCTCCATCAGATGATTCTAGAAACGTATGGCTCCAGTGTGTCTAGTAGTATGTGGATTGGACTAGCCACCTGCTGGGAGGAAAAATGGCCAATCCTTCACTAGCTGTTGACCGATGCTTAATTACAGTACAGTCCAGGAATGCAATTCTTGGGGGAAGGAGACATGTTAAATTACAGCATAATAAATTGCATAGTATACAGCTAATAGAAGACGGAGAAAGGTTACAACATTTTCATCAAGTGGCATAGTATACAGAAATACAGGACAGGGAAAAGGCATATATTCTGACACCCCCATCCCCTACCACTGAGGGTCCAGGGCACAGAACCGGCAACCGACCAGCCGTGATTCCCCCATCGAAGCAACCACCTATCCCGGTATCCCCGTTACCCCCTACCCTGTCGACCACCTCATATGTGCCTCACATAGCCCCTGCATTACACTTGAAGCCTGTGTCCACACATAGCCCCTTCATTACAACAGAAGCCCACTCAGCACCTGTATTACACTTGCACCTGTGTCTCCCAGCAGAGAGAAGCAAGACTTTTTTTTAACTCATTCCACTTTCTTATAGCTAAAAACAGTTAGTTACTACCCTGGGCAATGTTGAGGTAATGTCCAGTAATGTCATAAAATAAATAGAAAAAAAACAATAACAGAAATGCTTACATAGCACTAATACATAATAGGGTAGGGTCACATTGCTAAGCTAAATTGCATTCACCGCATCCGGATCCGGATGCGGTGAACGCAATGCCGGGCACACACATTTGTTACAAAAATGTGTGCAGAATACCGGACTGCGGTCACCGGATGGCTCAGGATGTGTAATCCCTGAGCCATCCGGTAACTGCCGAGGTTGCGGTTCCCGGCTATTGGCGGGATCCGCAACCTTAATAAAGAGTAAAATTGTTGATCTAAATGACTTTTTAAGGTCTGTAGGGGGGCTTAGACCCCCCTACAGACCGGCCGCCCACTTCTATAGTGTACTTCAGCTATATCTCACGGGCACGGGCTCCCCGGAGCAAAGTGCCCCCCCCCGTATCACTATACAGGGGTGCCTACACCCCTCTATTACAATGATGCTTTAATGATGTCCAAAAATGCAGTACAAAAAGGATTTTAGCAATCGCAATGTAAGTTCATACTTACATGCTGTTGTAGGCAGAGTCCCGAGAAAACCATGGGCGGGGCTGTGTGCAGCAGCCTCCGCCCACTCCTTCTTGATGGCCGCCCCCTCTGGCCGTAATCCAGTGTTGTGAGGGCGGGCACGTCGTTAAAGGGGCGTGGCTAACTATTTGCCGCAGTTAGCCACGCCCCTTTAACTACGTGCCCGCCCTCACAACACTGGATTACGGCCAGAGGGGGCGGCCATCAAGAAGGAGTGGGCGGAGGCTGCTGCACACAGCCCCGCCCATGGTTTTCTCGGGACTCTGCCTACAACAGCATGTAAGTATGAACTTACATTGCGATTGCTAAAATCCTTTTTGTACTGCATTTTTGGACATCATTAAAGCATCATTGTAATAGAGGGTGTAGGCACCCCTGTATAGTGATACGGGGGGGGGCACTTTGCTCCGGGGAGCCCGTGCCCCGTGAGATATAGCTGAAGTACACTATAGAAGTGGGCGGCCGGTCTGTAGGGGGGTCTAAGCCCCCTACAGACCTTAAAAAGTCATTTAGATCAACAATTTTACTCTTTATTAAGGTTGCGGATCCCGCCAATAGCCGGGAACCGCAACCTCGGCAGTTACCGGATGGCTCAGGGATTACACATCCTGAGCCATCCGGTGACCGCAGTGCGGCCGGTAAACGCTGCGAAAACTGCTGCCTGCATGATTTTAAACGCAGGCAGCAGTGCCGGATCCGGCCACCGGATGGCTTGTGAAGCCATCCGGTGTTTTGCATAGGCTTCCATCAGGAGCCTTTCCTGGTCCGGTTTTGAGCTTTTTTAAAGCTCAAAACCGGATCAGGATTTTAAACAAAAAACGCCAATGTGACCCTACCCATATTGAAAGAAATGCAAAAGTCCTGGAAATTGAGGTGCATGACCAGAATTCCACTCCCTGTCTATATACAGAAGAACTCAATACTGGAATATGATGCAAATTGTTTTTGAGTAGAAAACAATTCACAAAAAAGTTTCAGTCAGGCTAGGGTCACACATGCGGCAGGATTTTGTAAACCTGATCCGGTTTTGAGCTGTAAAAAAGCTCAAAACCGGATCAGGAACCGCTCCTCATAGGAGCCCATTATGGTAACCAGATTGTTCTACATGCAGTCCGGTTACCGACTCCGGATCTGCAGCCTGCGGTAAAAATCATGCAGGCTGCAGTTTTCGGACCGCAACCGCAAGGCAGTAACCAGATTGCTCAGGATGTGTAATCCTGAGCAATCAGGTTACCATCTACTTTGTTCATCCCTGCTGCCGCAGGGATGAACGAAGTGTTAAATGTTTTTTAACACATTAAATATTAATAGTAGCTGTGGGCAACATGTTTCTAGGGGGTGCCCACCCCCCTAGAGACATGCTGTCCACTCCTGTCAGCTTGTGAGGGGTTAATGTCGGCAGTTATACTATTGCCGGCTTTTGCTGGCTTTGTACAAATTTATGGATGAAGCCACGGCTCCTGATAGTAGAGTAGATACTGTACGTAATGTATGTATAGTATCAGCTGCTGTCCAGGCTCCTGTAAGCAGTTACAGTAGGTCTATGGTGGTGCGCTGCCCATAGACCTACTGTAACTGCTTACAGGACCCTGGACAGCGGCTGATACTATACATACATTATATACAGTATCTACTCTACTGTCAGGAGCCGGGACTTCATTCACAAATTTGTGCAAAGCCAGCAAAAGCCGGCAATAGTATAACTGCTGGCATAAACCCCTCACATGCTGACAGGAGTGGACAGCATAGAAAGGGATTATCCACAACACCCCATGAAAAGAGGAGTTCAATAAACCCCAGGTATCGAGACGCTCATACTCAACGAGGGAGACCCACCAGGATATCCATAAACCAAGAAAAAAGAAAGAACAGCGCCTCTCAAGCTGGTGTATTGTCAAATTGCTTCAAAGTTTATTCCATCCATCCCCAAGCACTGTGTTTGGGGATGGACGAAATAAACTTTGAAGCAATTTGATAATACACCAGCTTGAGAGGCGCTGTTCTTTCTTTTTTCTTAGGAGTGGACAGCGTGTCTCTAGGAGGGGGGGGGGCACCCCCTAGAGACATGTTGACCACAGCGGTAGCAGGGTAGCAGGGATGTACAAAGTAGACGGTAACCACATTGCTCCGGATTACACATCCGAAGCAATCAGGTTACCGGATTGCGTTTTCCAGCAAACATTTTTCCTAAAAAATGTGTGCGAAGGCAATTGCGGTTGCCGCCTCCGGATCTGGAGGTGGCAACCATAATTGCCTGGCCAAATGTGACCCTAGCCTCACTGGACCTTTATAGAACTCATGGATTGTCTCTTGTTGATATGAGTGCAGACCATACCATTGTCCATGCTATGAAGTGGCAATCTAGTTGCTGGTGGTAAGTGAGCCACCCCCAACTAGATACAACAACAGCAAATACATCACAATAATACAGCATGGACATGGTCAATGGACCTACCTTTTATTCTCACATGACACAACACAATTTAAGCTCCAGTGATAAGTTTAAAACATCACCTTATTGTAGACTTCTTTCTACTCAATAAATACAATTTGCATCACATAAAATATGCACTACCATTCAAAAGTTTGGGATCAGTTAGAAGTTTCCTTATTTTTGAAAGAAAAGCACATTTTTTTTAATGAAGTTAACATTAAATGAATCAGACATATACTCTATACATTGTTAATGTGGTGAATGACTATTCTAGCTACAAATGACTGTTTTTTAATGCAATATCTACATAGGTGTATAGAGGCTAATTTCTAACAACCACCACTCCAGTGTTTTAATGGTACATTGTGTTCATTAACTGTGTAAGAATGCTAATGGATTTTTAGAAAACCCTAGAAAACCCTTGTACAAGTATGTTAGCACAGCTAAAAATGGTTTGGCTGATTAGAGAACCTATACAATTGACCTTCCTTTGAGCTAATTAAGACTCTGGAGCATCAGATTTGTTTGTTCTATGAAACTCTCAAAATGGCCAGAAAAAGAGAACTTTCATGTGAAACTCGACAGTCTATTCTTTTTCTTAGAAATGAAGGCTATTCCATGTGAGAAATTGCCAAGAAACTGAAGGTTTCCTACAACGGTGTGTACTACTCCCTTCAGGGGAGAGCACAAACAGGCTAAAAACAGAGTAGAAAGAGAAGTGGGAGGCCCCACTGCACAACTGAGCAACAAGACAAGTACATTAGAGGCTTTAGTTTGAGAAATCAACGCTTCCCAGCTCCTCAACTGGCATCTTCATTAAATAGTACACGCCAGTGACAACATCTACAGTGAAGAGGCGACTCCAGGATGCTGGCCTTCAGGGCAGAGTGGCAAAGAGAAAGCCATATCTGAGACTGGCTAATAAAAGGAAAAGAATAATATGGGCAAAAGAACACAGACATTGGACAGAGGAAGATTTGAAAAAAGTTTTATGGACAGATGAATCAAAGTTTGAGGTGTTTGGATCACACAGAAGAACATTTGTGATACACAGAACAACTGAAAAGATGCTGGAAGAGTGCCTGACGCCATCTGTCATGCATGGTGGAGGTAATGTGATGGTCTGGGGTTGCTTTGGTGCTGGTAAAGTGGGAGATTTATACAAGGTAAAAGGGATTTTGAATAAGGAAGGCTATCACTCCATTTTACAACACCATGCCATGCTGTAATTGTTGCACAGCTATTTTGAAGGAGAAAATTATTATTTCAAATAAAAAATCATTATTTATAACCTTTTCAACGTCTGGACTATATTTTCTATTCATTTTGCAACTCATTTGATAAATAAAAGTACCGTATGAGTTTTCATGGAAAACACAAAATTGTCTGGGTGACCCCAAACCTTTGAACGGTAGTGCATATTAATTTTCTTTTCATTTATTCCCATAAAAATGCTAAATAATGGACCATGCTATACCCAAATGAGTGCTCATTTACATTTTCCTAGCATAAAACCAAGTATTGGATATACAGCTGATTGATATATATCCCTACAAATGCACTATATAATTTTAGATAAGTGTAGATTTATACTATTATTACACTAAATATTTTACAATAGTTGTGATATTTTGTGTTATTCTTTAATTTATTAATCCATGTACGACAGATGCAGGGCAAATATATCAAGGATTATAGATTTCCTTGCTGAAAAATGTAACCTTGCAGAGCAAACACATATGTGGTGGGCGAAGCCCTTGGTTTATTTGTTTTCCTCTAGCAAATTACGATTTTTCTAAGTAACACGTTAAAAAAAATATCTGTGATATATTACAATGATCGTCTGCCCCAGAACACATGGGATTGCTCTCAAGTGATGCTTTATGAAAATGATTCTTTTGGACACTTAATCAATATCATGTGCAGCTAGATAACTGGCAGGTAACAGAGTACATTTACCACCTCCCATAGGAAAAATAAATTATCCACAGCATGCAATGAAAAATATGGAATATGGTAATGTATGTTTTGA
This sequence comes from Allobates femoralis, assembly GCA_033576535.1. NCBI lineage: Eukaryota > Metazoa > Chordata > Amphibia > Anura > Aromobatidae > Allobates > Allobates femoralis. The sequence continues at coordinate 624,864,544 of JARQOC010000003.1, forward strand.
ATATGGAATATATTTTCAGCTGTTTTTCATAGAATAAATTAGTATTATAGGGGGAGTCCAGTCTGCAAGTAGCTTCTGCTGCTGATAAGGGCACGTGCACACGCAGAGTATTTGATGAGTTTTTTACCTCAGGATTTGTAGCCAAAACCAGGAGTGGGTGATAAATACAGAAGTGGTGCAGGTGTTTCTATTAGGCCATGTGCACACATTGAGTATTTGGTGAGTTTTTTACCTCAGGATTTGTAGCCAAAACCAGGAGTGGGTGATAAATACAGAAGTGGTGCAGGTGTTTCTATTAGGCCATGTGCACACATTGAGTATTTGGTGAGCTTTTTACCTCAGGATTTGTAGCCAAAACCAGGGGTGGGTGATAAATACAGAAGTGGTGCAAATGTTTCTATTAAGCCATGTGCACACATAGAGTATTTGGTGAGTTTTTTACCTCAGGATTTGTAGACAAAACCAGGACTGGAACAATCAGAGGAAAAGTCAATAGAAACACTGCACCACTTCTGTATTTATTACCCACTCCTGGTTTTGTCTACAAATCCTGAGGTAAAAAACTCATCGAATACTCAGCGTGTGCACGTGGCCTTATATTTTCACTCTGATTGCTCCACTCCTGGTTTTGTCTACAAATCCTGAGGTAAAAAACTCATCAAATACTTTGCGTGTGCACGTGGCCTAACTGATCCCTAGCGAAGGTTGGACACCAGTCTATCAATTTACCATGTATGCACTAGCTTAACCCCTTCACACCCAGGTGATTTTTCATTTTTCGCTTTCAATTTTTTCTCCCCTTCTTCCAAGATCCATAACTTTTTTATTTTTTCATCAATATAGCCAGGGCCGTATTTGGAGTTCCCTTCTGCTTCTAGTGGTCGCACCCCCCTACTGATCAGTCAGACTAAGGGTACGTGCACACAGGAATTTTAATTTTCAGGCAGATACCCTCTTTACTCCGCCCAAAAAAGCGATAGTTGCTAAAAGGAATACACTACAATGTAAAAGGGACTTGCTGTTAATATTTCAGTCTTTTTCACCCCTTCAGGTTTCCAAAGACATGAAACTGTTAAAAGTGACCGATCCATAATATGCGTGGTTTCTGCTTGGAAGCCGCTTACTAGTTTATTAAAAATAAATAAAAATGTGGTAGCTAAAAGATGTAGCACAAGACGACCAAAAAGTTGTTTCAGGACAAAATGATGACTGTGTGTCCTGAAGCGTCTTGCCTCTGAATATCTCAGGGACGTTTACAGGATATGGTGTGCCCATGGCTTAATAAACAAAACTTAATTGTATTTATCTTTAACAATAAAACACATTTTATGCTGAAGTGAATAGATTACACACCCTTTCTTTCAGTCATAGGGGAGTAATTTCTTTGTTTCAGTCATGCTCCTCTTCAAATTATGGACACCCCCGCATTGTGATTGACTGCTGTGACTGTCCCAATGTCATAGCAACCTCTTATTAAATCATGCACCTGCGCACTGCCTCTCAGCATCCCGGGCATGTACTCTGCGAGTACCATCTCTTCCTTCTCCGCCTGGCAGCAGCTGCAGCAGAACGAGCAGAGCGGCAGGTACACCCCAGCTCAAGCAGAGTGGCTGGAGCAAAGGGACATGCCTAGAATGCGCACCACCACAGAGGCATGCGCACATATTAAATAAATCTGTGAACATACACTGAGATTCAGCGAACATACCCAGGCACCAGAGAGGCATTGTGCAAGCGCAGAATTTAATAGAGGATTGCCATGACTTCAGGCCAGTCACGACAATCAATCAGGATGTGGAGACATCTTTAATTTGAAGAGGAGTGTGACTGAACCGAATAAATACACCATCCCTACAGCTAATAGAGAAGGTTTGTAATGCATTAACTTTACATGTAACATTTTGGAACATTTGTTTGACATATTCATGCTAGTGTTGCACATTGACTCATAACCAAGACATCAGTAATAAATGGAGAGGAAGCGCACAATAGGGTCTTATCCGATATAATCAGTCAATAATAAGTATGGTCGCACTCACCTGGTCAGGTTGTGTGTTACACAACCACTAATAAACCAGACAATTGGATTCTGTCGAACGCAGCAATCAGCCAGAAGAGTTGTAAAAATCATATGCCTTAACATAAAAATCTGGCTTGTAGATCGTGCTGTTCAAAGACCTGGTGTAATTCTTAAACTCCTGAGGAAGTGTACAGTGGGTACACGAAACGTGTCGAGTCTGGGGAGGAATAAAGATCTTTGTCTTAAGACTCTTGGAGTGATTTTCTTAACCAAATCTTCAAACAGCGCGATCTACAAGCCGGATTTCTATATCAACGCATATGATTTAACCAAGACATCAGATGCAGTTTAAAATCGGAAAAAGATGTGACAGGTTCACTTTAGAGGGAACCTGACCTCGAAAAATGTGCCCCCAGCCTCTACATACCTGTCCCTGCACCATGCTAATAGATTTCTAGCCATCCCTTTGTGTTTGTAAATCGATATACCGTATTTTTCGCTTTGTAAGACGCACTTTTAGTCCCCAAACTTTTGGGGGAAAGTGGGGGATGCGTCTTACAAAGCGAAAGTAAAAGTTGTGCTTGGGGGGGGGGGGAAGGCTGCTCAGGAGCAGTGTCCGGGGGCTGGATGGGGCCAGGAGCGGGCTCCAGCTGCGGGCTCTGGTCACGTGGGGCCGCTCAGTATCTCCTGTAATATGCACTGCATCCCGCTGTCAATCACCAGCGGGAGCAGCCCATATTACAGGAGCCGGGTCCGCAGCTGCAGCCTTTCTGTATAGTCAGTGATTTCCACGCTTGCATTGCATGGAAAGCACTGACTATACCATGGATGTAATACTCACCTAGCTTCACCGCTGCCTGCTGACGGCGATATCCCCGCTGTCGGTGCTCTGCCGGCATCCGGGTGCTGTGAGTGTCGCTGCGAGTGACGTCATCACCGAGCGCCGGTCTCAGGACCCGGATGCCGGCACAGCACAGATAGCGGGGATATCGTGGTCAGCAGGCAGCGGTGAAGCTAGGTGAGCATCACCACAAAGGAGGGGGCCAAAAGGGGGCTGGACTGCAATGGGGACTGCTGTGTCTGCAATGGGGGCTACAATGCCTGCAAAGGGGCTATTGTGCCTGAAATGGGGGGCTATGGTGCCTGCAATGGGGGCTACTGTGTTTGCAAAGTCGGCAACTGTGTTTGCAAAGGGGGCTACTGTGCCTGCAATGGGGGGCTACTGTGCCTGCAATGGGGGGCTACTGTGCCTGCAAGGGGGGCTACTGTGCCTGCATTAAGGCTACTGTGCCTGCAATGGGGGGCTACTGTTCCTGCAAGGGGGGCTACTGTGCCTGCATTAAGGCTACTGTGCCTGCAATGGGTGGCTACTGTGCCTGCAATGGGGGCTACTGTGCCTGCAATGGGGGGCTACTGTGCCTGCATTAGGGCTACAGTGCCTGCAATGGGGAGCTACTGTGCCAGCATGGGGGATATATATACCAGTATTGACATATATATGATTTGTAAGACGGACACTGGCATTATAAGATGGACCCCATTTAACATTAAAACATTTTTTTTCCTCTTTTCCTTCACCAAATTTGGGGGTGCATCTTATAATCAGGTGCGTCTTATAAAGCGAAAAATACGGTAGTAAAGTTTAGAAAAGTTGTTTTTACACCTTATGATGTGTGACTTCTCATTATTTGAGAAGCCGCAAAAGGCGTTCCTTTCTTGTCCTCCCCGCCGCCTGCTTGTTATTTATTCACGTCCCTATGAGCGTGCTACAGAGCAGGGAGACTGTGCGTGTCATGTAAGGGGCAGTAAAGCTACGTGATTTTAGACAGCACTCTCTCTTTCATAGGACCTCTGTCAATGATGGGAAGGGACTGGCTATACTATGCAAATAGGAGAGTGTCCCAATACATAAGCCAAATCAAGAGTACACAGAAGTATTTGCATAAAAAAATTAATTAATAAAACACTATATGCCTGGGCATTGTATATATGTATGCAGATTAATTAGCATTTTGGGGGTAAAATACTCCTTTAAAATATTATCCTCTTTAGCAACACATTGCCCTGCGTCTCTCAAGACTATCCTCTTGTCTGTTCTTCTGCAGCACATCTGAAAAGTGAGTCCTGACTAAAGATTAACCACCCTATGTAAGCCATATTCACTGTGTGCAGAATTATTAGGCAAGTTGTATTTTAGAGGATTATTTGTATTATTGATCAACAACTATGTTCTCAATCAACCCAAAAGACTCATAAATATCAAACCTTAATATTTTTGGACATTGGAGTGGGGTTTTGTTAGATTTGGCTATCTTAGGAGGATATCTGTTTGTGCAGGTAACTATTACTGTGCAGAATTATTAGGCAACTTAATAAAAACCAAATAGATTCCCATCTCACTTGTTTATTTTCACCAGGTAAACCAATATAGCTGCACAAAATTTAGAAAAAAACATTTCTGACATGCAAAAACAAAACCCCAAAAAATTAGTGACCAATATAGCCACCTTTGTTTATGATGACACTCATCAGCCTTCCATCCATAGATTCTGTCAGTTGCTTGATCTGTTTACGATCAACATTGCGTGCAGCAGCCACCACAGCCTCCCAGATACTGTTCCGAGAGGTGTACTGTTTTCCCTCCCTGTAGATATCACATTTTAGGAGGGACCACAGGTTCTCTATGGGGTTCAAATCAGGTGAGCAAGGGGGCCATGTCATTGTTTTTTCTTCTTTTAGACCTTTACTGGCCAGCCACGCTGTGGAGTAGTTGGATGCATGTGATGGAGCATTGTCCTGCATGAAAATCATGCCTTTCTTGAACGATACTGACTTCTTCCTGTACCACTGCTTGAAGAAGTTGTCTTCAGAAACTTGCAGTAGGTCTGGGAGTTGAGCTTCCCTCCATCCTCAACCCGAAAAAGTCCCACAAGTTCATCTTTGATGAACCAGCCCATACCAGTACCAGCTGGCATCTGAGTCGGAGTGGAGCTCTCTGCCCTTTAGTGATCCAGTCTCTGGCCCATCCATCCGGCCCATCAAGAGTCACTCTCATTTCATCAGTCCATAAAATCTTTATAAAATCAGTCTTAAGATATTTCTTGGCCCAGTCTTGATGTTTTATCTTATGTTTCTTGTTCAAAGGTGGTCGTTTTTCAGCCTTCCTTACTTTGGCCATGTCCCTGAGTATCACACAGCTTGAGCTTTTTGATACTCCAGTAACGTTGCAGCTCTGAAATATTGCAAAACTGGTGGCAAATGGCATCTTGGAAGCTTCATGCTTGATTTTCCTCAATTCATGGGCAGTTATTTTGCGCCTTTTTTGCCCAATAGCTTCTTGCGACCCTGTTGGCTATTTGCCATGAAAAGCTTGATTGTTCAGTGATCACGCTTCAAAAGTTTGGCAATTTCAAGATTGCTGCATCCCTCTGAAAGACATCTCACAATTTTGGACTTTACAGAGCCTGTCAAATCTCTCTTCTAACCCATTTTGCCTAAGGAAAGGCATTGCCTAATAAGTAAGCACACCTTATTTAGGGTGTTGATGTTATTACACCACACCCCTCCTCATTACAGAGATGCACATCACCTGATTTACTTAATTGGTAGTTGGCTCTCAAGCCTATACAGCTTGGAGTAGGACAACATGTATAAAACGTATCATGTGATCAAAATACTCATTTGGCTAATAATTCTGCACACAGTGTACTGCACTCCTGAATAAATAATTGCCCCTCAATGTGTTCCCTGCACAACAAATGACCCCACACTGTCTCACTTATGGTATGCGACCTCCACATTGTTCTCACCTATAAAATATTCCCACTACACTGTCTTCCCTGGTAAAATGACCGCTGCATCACCGCCTCCTAAATGAAAACCATCACACTGTCCTTCCTATCATGAATTATACCCACCACATCCTCCTCACTTATGAACTATGATCTCCACTACCCCACTAAATGCAGCCACCTCTTTTTTATCCCACCTCATGTTTTTCCCACTCTATAGTGAGCCTCCTTATTACACACATTCTGCATACTAAACCCTTTCAGTCTCCTTACTGAGCGCTCCCCATACCACCACTTCATGCTACCCTTCTTCATACAGTACCCCTCACATGCTACCCTGCTCAATACTGTACCCCTCTTATATTGGCCCTTCACTGTACTTTGCACCTCCCATGCTACCCTTTCAATGTACCCCTAACATATTACTCCTTTTCTATATCAAGTTCCACGATGCTACATGATCTCCATACTGTTACCCTTCCATGTTACTTCTTTTCCACATCATACCCCCTCAGGAGACCCATTCTGCATACAGTGCCCATCCCATGTTACCACATTCTCCATCCTGCGCCCCCAAAGTTATCCCATTCTCTTTGCCCCCCTCAGGCTACCCCAGTTTCCATACCATGCCCCCCTATTCTCCATACTGCACACTCCCTCATTTTCCAATCTTCCCCCCATGTTCCACACTGCTCATTCACCCATCAATGCTGCTCATCCACCGCCCTCATGTTCCATGCTGCTCATCCCCCCATCCACGCTGCTCATCCACCCCCTCATGTTCCACGCTGCTCATTCACCCATCCCTGCTGCTCATCCATCGCCCTCATGTTCCATGCTGCTCATCCTCTCATTCCAGCTGTTCATGTACCCCCCTCATGTTCCACGCTGCTCATTATCCCATCACTGTTGCCCAAACACTACCCTCATGTTCAACGCTGCTCATCCATCCCCCTCATGTTCCACGCTGCTCATTCACCTATCCCTGCTGCTCATCCATCATCCTCATGTTCAATGCTTTTCATCCACCCCCCTCATGTTTCACACTGCTAATCCTCCCATTCCTGCTGCTCATCCACCTTCCTCATGTTCCACGCTGCTCATTCTCCCATCACTGCTGATGACCCACCCCCTCATGTTCCACACAGTACATCCACCCTCATGTACCTATATGTTCCATGCTGTCCATCCCCCATCCCTGCTCCTCATTCCCCATATGTTCCACGCTGCCCATACCTCCATCCTTGCTACTCATCCCCCCATCCCTGCTGCTCATCACCCATATGTTCCACACTGGCCTTCTCCCCATCCCTGCTGCTCATCCCCCCATCCCTGCTGCTCATCCTTCATATGTTCCACACTTCCCATCCCCCATCTCTGCTGCTCATCCCACCATCCCTGCTGCTCATCCCCCATATGGTCCACGCTGTTTATCCCCCATCCCAGCTGCTTATCCCATATATTTCACACTGCCTATCCCCTATCCCTGCTACTCATTTCCCATGTGTTCCACGTTACTTATCCCCCATTCCTGGTGTTCATCCCTCATATATTCCATGCTGTCCATCCCATCATGTTTTTGACCTCTGAAGCAGAAGCTTACAGTGGCAGGTCGGAGCAGGAAGCTGATTGTAGCTTCACTTACCCAGGAAGTGCTGGGGTAAGTTGCTCAAAGATACACTTGTAATTGCATCTTAAAAGCACGATTGCAAATGAATGAGGTACCCCCTCCCTCCTCCGAAATCACACTGGATTTCACACACAGTTTGGAGAAGAAATGGAGATGAATTTAAAAAATAGTTAATTTTGCCTCTGGCACCATCCCCTGGAATCTGCTGCCCAAGGCACGGGCCCTTGGGCAAATGCAACCCTGAATTTTACCATATGAAGGCTTCTTTTTGTGGGACAATGTTGTAATTTTTAATGACTTCATTCATTTTACCATATAGTGTACTAAAAAATGGGGAAAAAATAAATAAAAGTGAAGTGAAATTGAAAAAAATTTAAATTCCACAATGGTTTTTTTTTTTTTTTTTATTCACCATGTTCACTACATGGTCAAATTGACCTTTCAGTATGATACCTCAGGTCGGTATGAGTTTGTAGATACGAAGCATGTATACTTTTACTTTTATCTAAGTGTTGAAAAAGAAATTCATAAGTATGTAAAGAAAAAGAATTGCGCTTTTGGTGCCATTTTTGATGATGCGTATCATTCTCATTTTTCAGGATCTGGGATGTGTGATGGGTTGTTTTTTGTATACTGAGCTGACGTTTCTAATGATACCATTTTTGGGTAGATGTGCTGATTTGATCACTGATTCTTTTTATTGCAATGTTGCGGCGATCAAAAATAAACTTAATTTTGTTTTGAATTTTTTTCCATTATGCAGTTTACAGATCTAATAAACTGATATTATACTTTGATAGATCAGGAATTTCTGAAAATGATACCAAATATGTGTATGTTTTATATGTATACATATTTTGTTTAATGGGGTGGGCGGAGGGTACTTTGAACTTTTAGATTTTTACTTTTGTCATATTTTTAAAAGAAATTTTGTCACTTTTACTTCACTCAACACTGCACAGTCTGATCGCTCCTGCAGTACAGGATGAAGATCCACATATCTGCAAAGCACAAACAATTCCTTAATGTTGATTCAGTAGCTCGGCAGGCTTCCATGGGAAGTGAGTCATGCAGTGTGAAGCCAGCCTAAGATTGAACTGTTTAGTGACTTTCATGTAGCATTAAAGGGTGATTAGCCTTGAAATTAGCCCAAAAAAATATTTAAATCAAACAATGTGGGGTCCATTCTATTTTTGATAGCCAACTTTGGTAAAGCAGACAGCTGCCAGCTGCGGACTGCAGCTGGCAGCTTTTTCTTAGCTAGGAATCCAAAACAGAGGCCACTCCATGCTGCTTTTGTATTATTTATTTACTATTACAGTAAGTAACTAATTAAAAAAAAGTGTGGGCTTCCAAAGAGTGGTGATCCAGTTTGGGAGGGACCCCATATTTTTTTTATTAAATTATTTATATCTTTACAAATAAATAATAAAACAAACAGCCTTTGTTTTGGATTGCAAGACTAGGTAAAAATGCCAGCTGCGGAATGTAGGCTGCAGCTGTGTACTTTACCCTAGCTGGCTATCAAAAATAGGGAGGACTCCCTTCTGTTTTCTTAATTATTTATTGATTTTTTTGGCTAAATAGGAGGCTAAACCCTTTTGAATGCCACATGAAAGACACTAATGAGTGCAAGCTTAGAATACGAACGTGGGTGGGACATTATACATCTTGTTGACATCTTTCTCTGCATCCTTCTATCTATCTATCTATCTATCTATCTATCTATCTATTATCCTATCTATCTTTCTATTATTTTAAAGAAGTAGGAGCAGCACTACCAACTGGTTATATGGGTGCAAAGCAACCCCAACAATCCTTAGTTGTTTCAATATACATACAAATATCGCAGCACTCCAATGGTGATGTTCAGTGGTTGTTTACTCCTGTATCGGTAGCTGTTGTACCACAGATGCTGGAATAAACAGCCACTGAACATCACCATTGGAGTGCTGTGATATTTGTATATCTATCTATCTATCTATCTAAGGCTATCTAACACTACGATTTTGTGTGGGAACTCAATAACGATGTCAGAGGTTCGCGCTCGTGGACACATCGTTAGTGAGGTGTCACATGTATAGATAACGTTCAGGACACAGCAGCGATGTTACGTGCAGGATCAATCACACAACCAGGGATTGATGCTTGTCAATGATGTGAATAGGAGAAATCGGTCAGGAGATCGGTTATTGCGGTGTCACACAGAACGATGCAGCAGATTGCATGATCTACATCGTCTGATATGGGGTCAGGTTCCCATATCTGTATATAACGATCTGACCACTTATTGGTAGTCACATCATGGTGTCACACGCAACGATGTCGTAGGAGCGATGCCAAATCAGGCACTTTCCAGCGATATCTTTACATATGTTGTAGCGTGTGTCGCCCACCTAATAGAGTGAAAAAATGGAAAAACAGCACCAACAATTCCAAAGAAGTGGATCTTTAATGCCTATGGCGTGGCGACGTTTCAGACTTTGTGTCCTTTTTCAAGCTTGAAAAAGGACACAAACTTCGTTCACACTGGTCTGCTGAGTGCTGTGCAGCTTTTCTAATTATATTTATATGGAGTTGCAGACCCTTTGCTGCAATGAATTTGCACCCTCATTAAACCTACAGGTGATGGAGGGTATAGATGGTGCCTGCCCACCGCGAGGTGGGGGGTGGACAAGGAAGGCAGGGATGTCAGATAGGGCTCATCATACCTGGAGTCACTTTGTCGTAGTTGATGAGCAAGCAGACATTGGCCAATGTATGTACTAAGAACTCCAGATTAAAAGATAAGATTATTGAGTTTTTTGAAAAAACGTAAGTTTTTGAATTTTTTTCCTCAAACACATATGGCTTGTTAGCACTGTGCATCATTGGTGGTAGCTGTGTGCTGCATGGACTTTTACTTAGCTTGTTTAATCTCTGCGTCCTATGCTTGCACCAGTTCACACTGGTCTGCTGAGAGCTGTGCAGCTTTTCTAAACTATATCTATCTATCTATCATATCTATCTATCTATCTATCTATCTATCTATCTATTTTCTATTATCTATCTATCTTTTATCTATCATCTCTAAGCAAGTGAATCTGAGTACATGTGATTTCTGGATTTTCAGGTACTGTAAAACGCTGCTTTCTATTTGCATGTATTTGCATAAAACCAAGCTATGCAAAAAAAAACACAGAAAAAGCATGTATGAACAAAACTTAATACTGTGTCTCATGTGTTTGGTTTTGTAGTTTAGTGTCTGCTCTATTATTAATATTATTTATTTGTTTATAGAGCACCATTGATTCCATGGTGCTGTATATGAGAAAGGGATACATACAAACAAGTTAAAAATACACTGAACAAACTAACAGTGACAGACCAATACAGAGGAGAGAGAGGGCCCTACCCTTGAGGGCTTACATTCTACAGGGCAATGGGAAGAGAGACAGTAGGTTGGGTCTGCTCTGGTGGTGGTGGAGTGCCAGGTCCAATGGTGGTGGAACGCCAGGTCCAGTAGTGGTGGAGCACTGGTCCAGTGGTGGTGGAGCACTGGTCCAGTGGGGTTTTTGCCTTCCTCTGGATCAACATGTTAGGCAATAGGTTGAACTCAATGGACTTAAAGTCTACATTCAACCCTTCAACCATAAAAACTGTGAAACCATGAAATGTGGTTTGACAATGAAAAGTTTAGGAACATATTTTATTGTTTGTCAAAAAATTATTAGTAATTTTGCATATTTTGCAGCAAAACCTGTATTTTCAAATGTTCTCTTCAAATATTAAATATCATTACAAACATGTACTAATACATACAAAGAAAGATACAGACTATTGTACGAGCACAGACGTTTTCTGGCCTGCCCATCCAAGAGCTTCTCAAAACACAGCTGTATTTCCAAAAACATATGTGAAGTGGTGAGCGTTATTAATTTTTCATGTGACCTCTGCCGTCTTTCAGTTCCAAGACTCATTAAGACCTAGAGTGTAGCCGTATAAGTAACTGTATTCAGAATAGAACTGCAGTACATAGACTCCGGGTTATCCATCAACCACATCTGTTCTACCTATGGAGAACAACAATGAAGAAAGACGTTACCGTCCTCGAGCTTGAGGGCATTGTAGCATCTATTTTTTGTTTAAACACCGTAATCTGAACTGTCCAAAGACAGAAGGCAAATAGGCTTTATACTACCACCAATAACACATTCTTTCTGTAGTGTATTTAGGATCTACAGGAAAATAAGGATGAAAACTGATTAATCTATGCCAGATATTCTTTTGCAGCAAATATGACAAGAAACAAGAATTGTTCCCTGATATATTTTAATCAGTGAAACCTTTATTATACAATATCGCAATTCAGAGTTATCCTAACTATCTTAACAGATGCTGGATCTTCACTAATCGCAGATGTTACTGTGCCCATAGGGGTTGTCACCAAGCTATCCCCTCACTTATGTGACAAATAAATCTGAATTTCTATGCAATTTAGATCCCCCATGTTTCATTCCTCATACAGTTCTTGTGGTGTAAGTGCCATACTAGTTAAGGCAATATTTTCATGAGCCATGAAGCTTAATGGGAACATATCAGCTATATTTTATACTAATTAAAACCAGATCAGAAAGTCATACATTTTTATATTCATTCATATATTCATATTTTTTTCATTCTATTTTCTGTACTCCATTATGGGGACAGCCACCTTGCTTGAATTGCTATAAACAGCATACAGAGATATATTTTACAGCAGCTACATGGTCCATAGGAAATAATGGACAACAGGAGATGTTCATTGATTTCTATGGAGTATTTTCTCGGCATACTCAATGACCAGCGCAAAGGTCATCTCAGCTGTGATCATCACCTACTGTGAATGGTGCAATCTTATGTCAGCTATATTCCGATGAGATCTTTCATTGCAATCCTGCCTGTGGTGATAAGAAAACTACTGAAAAATAATCTCTACAGGAGAGGAACTATCAAACTAGTATGCGACTCAGTGGCAAGAGTGAAAATGGCAAGATTGTATGCATAGAAAATACGTAAATGACCAGAAGTTTGAAGAAGAAAAAAATTTTATATCAGAAGTTAAACTTGTAGTTCATTTTCCCTTTAGTGCCGATGAAGGTTCTGCTCGGATAAATGTTTTCTGCAGAGCATGGATTAATGGAAAGATTCAATAAAAAGGCAACTTGAATGGGAAGATATTTATTAATAAATAATAAAATGATATGATAAAAAAATTTCAACACTCACTTGCTACACTTGTTGGAGTATAACTATATGGAATATAGAAGTAGTTTTGGGTCTCTGATGCCTGAGGAGTCTAAAGGCCCCGTTACACCTAATGATGTCCCAGCCATCCAACCAACGATGTCGATCTATGGGACATCGTTAGCTGATCACTAGTGAGCTGTCAAACAGGCAGACTCACCAGTGATCAGGACCAGCGAGAACAATGGTAACCAAGGTACACATCGGGTAACTAAGCACAGTGCTGTGCTTAGTTACCTGCTGTTTACCTTGGTTACCAGATCCCAGTATGTGCTGGGCGTGCTGGGAGATCATTGGTCTCCCGCTGTCACACGCGCCAATACTGGCCGCACAGCAGGAGACTATTGATAAATTTATGGTCCAGGTCATTTATCAACGACCAACGATCAACAAACTTATCGTTGGTAAATGTCACACGCAACGATGTTGTTACGACGTTGCTGAAATGTCACCATACTGATGACGTTGCAACAATATTATTACCGTTATTGGAGTGTGTAGTGTGTGACGGGGACTTAAGGCTGCTTTCATAATAGCGTTTTTGCTGATTTGTGGCAGATCCGGTAGATTTTGTCGCATCATTCTCTATGGGACTTGCGGTCATGTGCGGCAATTGCAGTTATTTTATTTCGCCTCAAGTGCGAGATCTTTTGGATTCGGCGAAACCACAACTGCCGCACCTGACTGCAAGTCCCATAGAGAATGAATGGGGCTTGCTGAAAGTTGGCTGTTACATGACAGATGCGACAAATCTGCCGGATCTGCCGCGATTGGCATAAAATGCTGATCTGAAAGCAGCCTAACTTTCCCTTTGATTAATAGGTTGACACCAATGTTATCAATGGCACACATTACTGTATATACTCGAGTATAAGCCGAGTTTTTCAGCACAATTTTTGTGCTGAAAAGTGCCTCCCTCGGCTTATACTCGAGTCACTCGGTATATGCTTGGGGGGGCTGTAACCGGGCGCTGGAGGAGGCAGGAGGGGGCCGCAGTGGCCGCGGGCGGTCACGTGGGGCCGCCTCATTAGTGTAATGAATATGCACGGCATCCCCCCGTCCATCAGCGGCGGGGGGAGCGGTGCATATTGCACTACACTGGCCCCCCCTGCAGTGATCTACAGCCCCCCCTCATTAGTATATGTCCCCCAGGCTGCGGCACAAATTAAAATAACAAACTTTTCATACATCACGTTTCCGGCGACCCCTGACTGGCAGCGCCGCTCCTCCGTCTCCAGGCTTCTTCCTGCTTGTGCCGGTGCCATGTGACCGGGCGCATCAGATGACGTCATCTGCTGCGTCGGCCACTGGAATAGAAGCCAGCACAAGCAGGAAGAAGCTGGGACCGGAGGACCGGCGCTGCCAGCCAGGGGTCGCCAGAAAGGTGATGTATGAAAAGTTTGTTATTTTAATGTGTGCCGCAGCCTGGGGGACATATACTAAGGAGGGGGGGCTGGATATCTCTGATGGGGGCCTGTATACTAAGAAGGGTGGCTGTATATCACTGCAGGGGGCCTGTATACTAAGGAGAGGGGCTGTATATCACTGCAGGGGACCTGTATACTAAGGAGGGGGGGTCTGTATATCACTGCAGGGGGCCTGTATACTAAGGAGGGGGGGCTGTATATCACTGCAGGGGGCCTGTATACTAAGGAGGGAGGTCTGTATATCACTGCAGGGGGTCTGTATACTAAGGAGGGGGGCTGTATATTACTGCAGGGGGCCTGTATACTAAGGAGGGGGGGCTGTATATCACTGCAGGAGGCCTGTATACTAAGGAGGGGGGCTGAATATCACTGCAGGGGGCCTGTATACTAAGGAGGGGGGTACTGTATATCACAGCAGGGTGCCTATATACTAAGGAGGGGGGCTGTATATCACTGCAGGGGGCGTGTATACTAAGGAGGGGGGCTGTATATCACTGCAGGGGGCCTGTATACTAAGGAGGGGGGGCTGTATATCACTGCAGGGGGCCTGTATACTAAGGAGAGGGGGCTGGATATCTCTGATGGGGCCCTATATATCGCTGCTGAGGACCTGTATACCACTGCTGGGGCCCTGTATACCACTGCTGGGGCCCTGTATACCACTGCTGGGGCCCTGTATACCACTGCTGGGGCCTGTATATACCACTGGGGAGGCTGCTGTATACTACCACTGGGGAGGCTGCTGTATACTACCACTGGGGAGGCCTGCATACCACTTGGGGGGCCTGTATACCACACTGCTGGGGGCTATATACCTGTGCTGGGGTCCACCCTCGGCTTATAGACGAGTCAATAGGTTTTCCCAGGTTTTGGGGCAAAAGTAGGGGGGTCGGCTTATACACGGGTCGGCTTATACACGAGTATATACGGAAGGTATTGGACCCTGTTAATTAGAGTTAAGGCATAAGAGGTTCAAGATATACCTTTATATAACTGAATCTATAATCTCTGCATATTCCAGAAAAAAAGCTATTGTTAAATCTTGTGCTTTAGGGTTCAATCAGATATTAGTGATTTTTTTTTGTGTTCAAAAAACCTGACTATTTTTCATTAGTGTTTTTTTGGACCGATTTTTATTCATTAAGATTCACTATCTAGCGTATTTAAAAAAAATTGTTATGATTTTCATCCACGAAATTTAAATGAGTGCCATACATACAGGTGCATCCCAATGAATTAGAATATCATCAAAAAGTTAATTTTTTTCAGAAATTCAATGCAAAAAGAGAAACGCATATATTATGTAGAGTCATTACAAACAGAGTGATCTATTTCAAGAGTTTATTTCTGTTAATGTTGATGATTATGGCTCACAACAAATAAAAACTCCAAAGTCATTATCTCAGATAATTAAAGTAGGGAGGATGAAGGGTTAAAAAACAGCGTTGCCATGTTCCACGAGACATTAAAGGGTGAAGATAATATTGATTTATTAGTCAACATGTTTCGGGGCTCCCTGAAGTGCCCTGAAACATGGCAATATATTGATTTCTCCTAAAGAAGGGGCCAAGAAGCCCTGAAACGCGTTGACTAATAAATTAATATTATATTCACCCTTTGATGGCTTGTGGAATATGGCACCGTGGTTTTTAACCCTTCATCCTCCCTACTCTATAAGCACCATGCTGGGGACTGCAGCAGCCATGATATGCTTCTATAGTAGTTGTGACTCCCACACCTACACAAGGTAAAGCGTAATATTTTATCTCTCAGATCCTTCATCCTCCCTACTTTAGTTTTCTGTGATATCTTGCACCCTTAGACTTGATTAGGTGAGTCTTATCTGATTTATGCATCCACTCACAGCATGCTGCTAGTTTTTCCTAACGCCAAATACAGTTGAGAAAAAAATACCAGATCTGCTCTACCTCATTGAACAGAATTGGTCCGACTGCAATGCAATTTTTTCTAGTATAGCACTCATCCATTTTATACGCAAGTGGGAGCAAGCCCTTATCATGAGAATTTCTCATTTGCAAAAAAAAGTTTCTCTCAACATTCAATAAAAAAGGACAACACATGGATAGCACACGGACACCTTACTTTTTTTTTCATGGACCCATAGACTTGCAGCTTAATGTGACGCTTGGGTGTGGACCTCTTGATCCGCAAAAATAGATGGATATGTGAACAGTTCCCTCTGACCTCTGAATAAGCCTTTGCTCTTGTAGCAAGTGTTCGGTGTGTTTTGAGTGGCATTGAATGGTCAAGTCCAATATATATGGAGCTTGCACCCTGTACTAAATTTACATTATAATGATTTAAGAGCACTGACATCAACAGTGGAATCTGTTACTGCTTTGTCAGCGGGGTGTAGGAAATAACAGTTATTGTTACAATTTCTCAGGGGCAGCATCTAGCCCTGACAGTGTATGATTTATCTTCTGCACAGGAGGAAGGAAATTTATAAGAATATTGACCTGTTCACTATAAATTAATGGAGCATAACTTTTTGGTATTTATTTTTAGCTGTACTACAGAAGCTGCCCTTTAAGATAATTCTAAAAAATAAAGTCATTTTATCATCTAAATAGCAGCCTCTAATTGAGCCATCATTAAAATTTCACCCTGACATACAGTCCTTTAGATTCTTTGCATCTACTTCCATTTTCTGTTACTTTGCATTTCGGAAATGAATAACCTTTGCATAAACTCCTTGATGACTAATCTGCAATAGTTATTCATGTTGTTATGTTAGGACCTCTTTAATTCTTTCATTGCAGGATTCTGATCCTTTTGAGTGTTAGGTGAGTAGGAAAACACGTTATTTTCGCATTTACTACTAAGCATTTTGGACCTAAAATAGCTGAATAAACAGCTAGACAGGGGTGTATCTAGGTTTTCCGGCACCAGGGGCAAGATTTCAACGTGTGCCCCCACCCCATATGGCTTGAGTAATCATCATGAGATTAATCATTCATATGGCATTTTCACACTCACAGTTATGTGTCAAGGAGCTGCTCTTCCTTACTCTCTCAATGTTCAGTGAAAACAGAGAGGGTGTTTTCATATCTACGCCTAGATGCCCTGCTATTGCGCTCAGCTGCGCTCGGTGCCCCCATTATATCCTATGGCCGAGCACAGCCAAGCGTGCGCTCTCGAAAGTGTGAAACGCAAGTGAAAGTGGTAGATGCCAGGGCGCATGCGCCTGTCACTTAGCACCCGTAAACGCCTACTCAGACGTTTTCCAGGTGCGTCTGATCAGGCTAATGCGCCCTGGCTTCTGCCACTTTCACTTGCGATTCACACTTTCCAGAGCGCCCGCTCGGCTGTGCTCGGCCATAGGATATAATGCGGCACCGAGCGCAGCTGAGCGCAATAGCAGGGCATCTATGCGTCCCTGTGCTAGGCTGCCCAAGCCCCTAAATGCCGCTGCGCTTTCATTTGTGCTGCCGCAGGGCAGGCAGAGCTGCCTAGCGCAGGGACCTCATAGATGTGGAACAAGCCAGAAGCAGCAAGAAAAGCTGTAACATGACCATAATATATGAAATACTGTAGTATGAAAATTGCATATGACTGGACTGGCCATGTGATGACTTCTGGAAGTAGCAAGCAAAGCTGAATACTGACAGTGAGTGTATTATACACTGTTAGGATTGGGCATGTTAGGCTAGGGTCACACAACCGTTAATATCTCCCTGCGCTGAAAATTAGAAATTTTCTGCTGAAGTGTATAGCATTCAGCACTTCAGCAGAGCGCTACCCCTTAGCAACCCTTTATTTTCCTTGCCAGCGTCCGCACACAGAGCTGCTGGGTGGCCGTTTTTCCTCAGTGCACAGGAAAACGCTGCGTGCAGCGTTTCCTGTGTGCTCCTCAAAAGCAGTCACCCAGCAACATTGTGAGCGGCCGCTAGCAAGGAAAATAAAGGGTTGATAAGGGGCAGCGTTCTGATGAAGTGCATAGCGTTAATGCTCTGCACTTCAGCAGAAAATTTCTAAGTTTTCAGCGCAGGGAGATATTAACGGTTGTGTGACCCTAGCCTTGCAGTGGTTAATTTTTATAATTAAAAGGCTTGTCCAGATTTAAGATGAAAGTTCGCAGTCACTCTGGGTGACTGCAGGCTTCTGAATTCTGACAGCATATGCTCTAAACACTTTTAGGTTTCTCCTGTGCCAGAGGTGTAGTGCCCCGCTAGTCAGCGTGCTACAAAAGGGTACTGCACCCCTAACAGAAGGTGCAGTATGCTTTGTCCTGTTAGGGGGTAAGAGAAGCCTGAAGCTCCATCACCACACACACACACACACACACACCTAGTGATAGGGGACCAATCAGACACCTGTTACTAGTGTCACCGATCCTGGTGGGAGAAGAGCTAGGTTATAAAGTGAGTGGGGAAGACAGAACAGTAGTTGGAGAGCAGAAGTACAAAACAGTAGAAACAGAAAAGCAGAAGAACAAGAGAAGAGGAGAATTAATGGGGAGGGCACCTCAACCTGGTGACCCAGAAGAGAAAGGAGCAGATAGAGGGTAACTGAATCACCCTGGCCCAGTCCAAAGCGGGGGTACCGGCTGTAAGGGGGCGAGGGGTCGCATAATTGATAGGAGGTATGTGTCGCAAAGATACCTGTTGTCTGTGACATAAGTCGGAGTATTATGCTTAGTGCAAGTGAGCACTAGGAGGTTTCTTAGTCCAGAAGGGGCCGGCTTATGGGTCCTGTGAGAGACGGGCGGGTCCAGGACCCACATACCTCCCCAAGGGACGTGGTGACAGGCTGATAGTGGAGCCTGGTGGTAGCACTGGGGTGGGTCTGTGTACTTCATTGTTGGTTTGCTGTGGAATGGATTATGAAGGACAAATAAACCATTCTGGTTGTGACGTGTGAAGACGCTGCCTCCTCGTACTCTCTGTCGTCACCAGCGAGTCGTTCTGCTACAATTGGTCGAGAATGTGGGTAGAAATCCCAGCAGAAATCCCAGCAGAAATCCCAGCAGAAATCCAAGCAGACTCGTGAGACAGGTGGTAATAGGATCCTATGTCCTGGGTGCAGTCTGCAATCACCCAGCCACAGACTCCAGGAATCATGGAGGACCTGCTGAAACACCTGTTACAGGCCCAACAAACGCAGCAAGCCCAGCACCAGCATTTACTACAGCAGCAGCAGATGGCGCAACAAGAGACCACCAAACTGCTGACGCAGCAGATCCAGCTCCAGCGACAGTAGCAACAAGACCAGCAGCAGCAGATCGACATACTGACTGAAGCCGTCCGAAGCACAGCGTCAGCAGCAACAAGGTCGTAAGATCCGAAAGGCCGTAAGAGGAGCCATGCAGAAAATGACTCCCTGGGATGATGTTGAGGTCTTTCTGACTGTCTATGAACGGGTGGCAGAGAGAGAGGGTCTCCCACCCACACAGTGGGCGGAAGTGCTGGCGCCATATCTGACAGGGGAACCTCAGAAGGCCTACTATGATTTAGTGCTGCAAGACGCCAAAGAATATGGCAAATTGAAAACAGAAATATTGGCCCGCTTGGGGGTGACAATGACTGTGAGGGCTCAGTGGGTTCATCGATGGGCGTATCATCGGGACAGACCACCACGCTACATTTGGTCCAAAAATGGTTGCAGCCAGAGAGCTCTACGCCGACGCAGATGGTGGAGCGTGTTGTGATGGACCATTTTGTTAACTCCCTGCCACGATCTGTCCAGACCTGGGTTGCCCAGGGTGATCCCCAGAACGCTGACGACCTCATTGGGTTAGTGGAAAGGTACCAGGGGATGGAAGGTCCCGGGACCAGGTTGCCCACTCTTACTGGGGGTCCCAGCAGGGGGCGGAGGCCGAGAAAGGGGTGGGGCGTCCAAGTCCCTAAGACCGGGGGAGGCGGTGCCCAAGGCCGGGCGAGATTATTTGTTGGACGTGCTATGGACCAGGCCACATTGCGGCACGGTGCCCCTTGACCCCTGAGCAGATGGACTGCAGCATGGGTCGCTGCTGTTCCTATTATGCCCATTCAGTATGCAGTGTGAACAGTTTACCCAACAAGGGGCCACCAGCATGTCCCGTGAAGTTGAATGGGAGAAAAGTAGTCGGGCTGCTGGACTCCGGGAGCCTCGTGACCCTGGTGAGGGCTTCCTCATCCCTTCACCTGATCCCGGGAAAATAGGTCGGAGTACGGTGCATCCATGGGGACGCCAAAGATTACCCTGTGGCCCGAGTGGACCTTGAGACGGCCCACAGTACTAGGACCCACGAGGTCGGGGTCGTTCAGGATTTGCTGTACCCCATCATCATAGGCCGGGACTTTTGTTTGTTTTGGGAGCTGTAGGGGCAGGGTTGGGGAACAGATACCCCAGAAATGACCTTCCCCTCCCCAGACTGAGCTGAGTTCCCGCTTTGTGTCCTCGTAGGGGACGAGGAGGATGTGTCGCCTGAGACAGACGTACCCGACTTGGGGGTGACCCGGGGGAACTTTGGGACAGCCCAACATAGGGATCTGACTCTGAGGGAGGCCTTCAACAATGTGACTGTCATAAATGGGATCACGCAGGAACCTGGGGGTGACACCAGATTCCCCCATTTTATGCTCAGTGGAGACTTGTTGTACCTGGTGACAAACGTAAAGGAGGACCGGGTGGAGCAGTTGTTGGTGCCGGGGCCATATAGACAGCAGGTACTATACATGGCCCATTCCCATATCTTAGGAGGGCATCTAGGGGTAGAAAAGACACAGGACCGGATACTGCAACAATTCTACTGGCCTGGATGTCATCGGGAAATAGCGAGATATTGCAGATTCTGCTCTACCTGTCAGATAACCACTCCTACCAGTCACTTCCGTAGTCCCCTGGTTCCCTTGCCCATTATTGAAATACCCTTCGAAAGAATAGCCATGGACTTGGTGGGTCCCCTGGTAAAATCGGCTCGGGGCCATCAGTATATCTTGGTTATCCTGGACTACGCCACCCATTACCCTGAAGCAATTCCCTTAGGAAACTCCTCGGCGAAGAGTATAGCTCGAGAGTTGGTCCACGTATTTTCCCGAACGGGTTTACCAAAAGAAATCCTGACTGATCAGGGTACCCCCTTTATGAGTAGGGTGATGAAGGAGTTGTGTAGGGTCCTACAGATCACCCAGCTGAGGACTTCCGTATATCATCCTCAGACAGATGGCCTCGTCGAGAGGTTTAATAGAACCCTCAAAGGCATGTTGAGGAAAGTTGTAGAGGAGGTTGGAAGGGACTGGGACTGTCTCCTACCGTATCTGTTGTTTTCCATCCAGGAGGTTCCACAGGCTTCTACGGGCTTCTCACCATTCGAACTCTTATATGAACAACATCCGCGCGGCCTCCTAGATGTGGCAAAGGAAACTTGGGAAGCCAAAGTCACACCTCACCAGAGTGTCATCGAACATGTCGCAATGATGCAGGCAAGGATTGAGAAGGTGATGCCAATCCTGAAGGAACATCTTCAACAGGCCCAGGAGGCCCAGGCCCGAGTCTACAATCGCTCCGCCAGAGTCAGACAGTTCCATCCCGGAGAGAGAGTCCTAGTCCTGATACCCACAGTCGAAAGCAAGTTTCTTGCCAAATGTCAAGGGCGGTATGAGGTGGTCGAAAAACTTGGCGAAGTAAACTACAAGGTTCACCAACTGGGACGAAGGAAGCCGTACCAAATACCATGTTAACCTCCTCAAGCCATGGCAAGACAAAGAGACCCGGGACGCACCATGCTTGGTGGACCTACCGGCAAACGACATTGGAGCGGTCACCATAGAGGAAACCCTCACCGAAAGCCACAAGCAGCAGTGTCGGGTGCTGCTACAGAGGAACAGGAGCTTGTCCTCGGAGCTGCCAGGGCACACCAGCGTGGTTGAACACGACATTCTGATGGAGCCACAGGTGCGGGTGAACCTAAAGCCCTATCGGATTCCCTAGGCCCGACGGGAGGTTATTTCCAAGGAGGTGGCCCGGATGCTGAAACTTGTGGTAATAGAGGAATCCAAGAGTGGTTGGTCAAGCCCGATTGTCTTGGTCCCAAAACCCGATGGAGAATGGAGATTCTGCAACGATTATTGGAGACTGAAAGAGGTCTCCAACTTCGACGCATATCCAATGCCGCACGTCGATGAGCTGATTGAGCGCCTGAGACCAGCCCAAAACATCACTACCTTGGACCTGACAAAAGGGTACTGGCAGATCCCTATGGCACCGGGAGCCAAAGAGAAGACCGCGTTCTCCACGCCTGACGGGTGTTTTCAATATGTCCGAATGCCATTTGGACTGCAGGGGGTCCTGCCACTTTTCAGAGAACCATGGATCGCATCCTTATTCCTCATAAATAATACGCCGCAGCCTACCTGGACGACATCGTGGTTTTCAGCCTCGACTGGCAGAGTCATCTGGTAAAGGTTCAGGCGGTGTTGGATGCCCTGAGGTCGGCAGGGTTTACAATTAACCCGAAGAAATATGCCCTGGGGAAGGCCGAGGCCAAATACCTGGGCTATGTCGTCGGCAGAGGCGCAATTAAACCCCAAATTACGAAGGTAGAAGCGATCCAACACTGAACACGACCCCTGTCCAAGAGACAAGTTCGAGCCTTCCTGGGAATCGTTGGATATTACAGGCGGTTCATTCCCGACTTTGCAATGGTGACTGCACCCCTGACTGACCTTTTAAAGGGGACCAAATCGACTATGGCAAAGTGGACTACGGAGGCGGAAGTGGCCTTTACGGAATTGAAAGGGTCTCTCTGTAGGCACCCGGTCTTGATTGTCCCCTACTTCAAAAAGGAATTCGTCCTCCAAATGGATGCCTCAGATACCAGTTTGGGGGCAGAGATACAAAGAGAGGAACACCCAGTCCTCTTCCTGAGCCAGAAGCTGTCCCCGTGTGAGAAAAACTATTTAGTAATCGAAAAGGAATGCTTGGCTATAAAGTGGGGGGTGGACACGTCATGCTACTATCTGTTGGGGCGACAGTTCAGGTTGGTGTCTGACCATGCCCCGCTCAGGTGGTTGAGGGACTCAAAGGGGAAAGATGCAAGGGTCACTTGCTGGTTTCTGGCCCTGCAAGACTTTAGTTTCCGGGTGGAGCACCGAGCGGGGAAGCTCCATGGGAATGCCGATGCCCTTTCTCATGTCCCCTGTCTGGTTGTCTGAAGTGCCGAGTCCCATGGCTTTCGGCAGAGGGGGGAGGTATGTAAGGGGGTGAGGGATCGCATAATTGATGGGAGGTATGTGTCGCAGAGATACCTGTTGTCTGTGACATAAGTGGGAGTATTATCCTTAGTGCATGTGAGCACTAGGAGGTGTCATAGTCCAGAAAGGGCCGGCTTATGGGTCATGTGAGAGATGGGCGGGTCCAGGACCCACATACCTCCCCAAGGGACGTGGTGACAGGTCATCATCATTACCATCCTCTTTGCATCCAAAAACACGGGTTAAAGTTTGATAATGAGGCTCTACATTATATCCTGACCCTTCGGCGTCTGACCCTGGATCCAACTCACAAAGATTTTGTGCATCAGTGCCGATCAGTTCTTCTTCCTGGGTCAGTGAAACTTTGTAGCTGATCTCTGATTTCCAAGGTATAGTATTGCATGACCAGCTCTGCCGACTCAGGCATCTGTTTTGACCCACAGTCACAGTCACAGTTCAGCTGGAGACTTGTGACAGCTATGAGAAAACAAGTGTGAATGGGGTGACACCTGTGAGGACTGCACTGTGTGTCCTGTTGAAGTTGAGGTGGAGATGACGCCACTTGATGGAGTGCTAGACATCCATTGCAGCATCTACTCTTTCTGGGCCTCATCTACAAGTCGAACCGATGTGCTGCTGCCTAAGAAAGGGATCCTACCAGACTGTCCAGTAAAGGAAGTTGACATTTTCCTTTGCCTAGATGGCAGTGTTTGTTGAGCAGAGCTTACCTTACCTAACCACCTACCCAACAAACACCAAGCATTTTCCCTTTACCACCACGCTTATTCCCTTTTCCCCCATGGCCACGGCTTTTACCACTCATATTTGATGGTAACAGATTTTCAAGTCAGTTGTTGTAGGCCTAAAAAATCTGGGGATTTGAATGCAGTCAACCATATTGGCAAAGAAATGGTACTAGGCCAAAAATGTGGTTGATGTCTGTGCTAAAAGGGTTTACGCACAGATTTCACAAGCCCCACTGTACCACAGGGGATTTTGCAAAACCACTGGTACTAAGCCCCAAGAAAAGTTTAGTTCCTAGAGGATATGGGCACCGGGGAAAAGTTACACAAAATGCCTGTCAGCTATCAGCACAAGGTTGGTGCAGATGAGCAGACACAGACTAATGTACCACAGGTGGCTTGCCACACACTGCTACTAAGCCCTAAGAAAAATTTAGCCCCTGCAGGATGTGGGCACTGGGTAGAAGTGGCAGAAAATGCCTGTCAGCATAGGGTTGGTGCAGATGAACATACACAGACCATTGTACAACAGGTGGCTTGCCACACATTGCTACTAAGCCCTATGAAAAATGTGGTGCCTTGAGGATGTGGGCATTGTGCAGAAGTGGCACAAAATGCCTGTCCGCAAAGGGATGCTGCAGATGAGCAGACAAAGACCACTGTACAACAGGTAGCTTGCCACACATTGCTACTAAGCCCTTAGAAAAATGTAGTGCGTGGAGGATGTGGGCACTGGGCAGAAGTGGCAAAAAATGCTTCTCAGCACAGGGTTGGTGCAGATGAGCAGACACAGACCACTGTACCACAGCTGGTATGCCACACACTGCTACCAAGCAATAAAAAGGCTGTTTTAGGTAGTAGTTACTAAACCTATTCTATCTCTCTATCTAGAAAGAAATAGAATCGCTAGCTAGCTAACTAAACAGTGTAGACAGGATCAGCCGCTTTAGAACTGCAGCAGCGAGTCAGTCACTGAGCTCCAATACTTAGGAATTGGCTACAAGGGAAAATAGTCGGTTCTTATATGGCAAGGACATGTGACATGCCCAGGTAATGACACAAGCACTAGTGTGCAAAAAGTGCTA
The DNA here is from genome assembly GCA_033576535.1 of Allobates femoralis. Lineage (NCBI taxonomy): Eukaryota > Metazoa > Chordata > Amphibia > Anura > Aromobatidae > Allobates > Allobates femoralis. The sequence continues at coordinate 624,889,702 of JARQOC010000003.1, forward strand.
TTTGTTTTATGGGTGCTGATTGGATGCCAGACCAGACTACCCAAATTAAGTGGGGGAAAGTTAAAAAATGGAGACCTGCGCTTGTCTCAGATAAGTTATCTGACCTGAAACCCAGAGACCTCTCCCCACTCCCCTCTGGTATGCTAGACAATGACACTCTGAAAATAGAACAGAAGCATTAGTGCAAATGCACTAATTCTTTTTGTCATCTAAAGCATTACTGAACATTCGCCGAATTTCACAACATTTAAGCAAAACATTCAAATTCGAGGTGTTGAATTTGCTGGTTTCTTGCAGAATTTGAAATTGGCAAACATGTTCGAGCAAAATTCGCTCATCACTAAACCCTACTTAAGACAACTGCAAACTACCCCATGCTGCCGACCAGCATGAAGGTGACCTCCTTCCCATCATAGACTGTGCATAGTCTTTTGGAAAGATGGTAATGCAACAGGGTGTATCGGTTGACATACCACCGATGCCCAGTACCTTCTTTGGCTATGAAGCCAAACCCCATCTGCTGGATGAATGCCTCCCCTTGTCTTGGATACATTGGTCATCAAGGTCATTGCTCTTAGTCCCATGCAACCATTCTCAGGCAATGACATCCACGAGCCAAATCTCAAGAAAGGAGACAGGAGGGGTTGGTTCATGCCGTATTGGCTAGTTGCTTGAAGGGGGTAGGTGTCCCGATATGGCATTCTTCCAGTCAAAGGCATCTTGTGGGGGTGCTACACAAGGCTGGGAAACAGGGTCTTCTGCCTCTGCTACATTCTCCTTATTCTCCTCATCATGCTACTGGTCTTGGATTTGCCAATCCAGCAGCTACAGCACTGGCTGCAGGCGTAATAAAGCCAGGCATGGTGCAAGACCCTCCAGATTGTAACATCTGGTGCTCCCAGCTGGCATGGGGAATGGCTTACTTACTGACAATGAGCTCCTAAGGTTCTCGTCTGGCATCCGAGCCCAGTGCTGGATTCTGACCTCGCTGCATATGAGGCTCAATGTGGGTATCATGGTGGAACTCCAGGTAATATATTTGTTCTTTGCAGACTGCTCTAGTTCTCGTGCAAAAGCACCCTCTTCCCCAGGGGTGGTGAGGAAGATGGCATACTCCAAAGTTGACATATCGTACGGTGGATCCATCACTAATTTCACTCAGGTACACTAGCAAACTGTAGCATAGTGTAGCTACGCTTTACTCACTTCACTGCCAAGATGGCGCTGGTATCTGCAGTGATGCCTCTTTGCTTTGCCTAGGGTCCCACCTCTTCCAGTGCAAGAACACAATTTCTTACAGGATATTAATGTTTGCACAATCTTGTTGCCTAGTTCCTTATTAACCCCTCCATGGGGTGGGCTGCAGAAGGCACCCAACTTAAATTACAAATCCGTTTAACCATGCCACAAGTAACACCTTAACAAGCGGTTGGGTGGAGTGATTATTGAAGACTGACATATTTGGAGGAGAAATAATGAAAACAAATAAGTTTATTCAGCCCACCCACCACCAATTCTTTTGGGAAGCTGAATAAGGCTGGCAGGCAGCAATGCAAGGACAAGTTCAATATTATTGATACACATAACACACGCACATGCCAAAAATGTGTGTTCCAAATGTACGTAATGAAATTAAATAAAGTTATTGCACATTTTAAAGAAGAAATATCAATAGTATGGTGCTTCATGAGTGTGAACAGACCTATAAGACCATGTATGAGAAGCATATAATGGCCATATGATATTTTTATGTAAATCACTATCACAAGTGTGTAGAAGAGATGGCCTCGCACACTGCTGACCCTCTGCAATAATAAAGGTTTGTTCTCCAAAAAATAAATATATAAATTATTAAAAATATATAATAATAATAATAATAATAACAATAATTATTGTTATTATTATTATTATTACTAATAATAATAATAATAATAATATTATTACTATTATTATTATTATTAGAAATAAAAAAATTCCAAAAAATATATATTAAGGTCTCTTACATGGATGTTTTAAGAGCATTGTAAGGTTCCTGGACTTCCCAGCTAATGCCACATCCGGCACCTGTTCCAAAATTCAAACCCTGCTGGCATCAAAAACTCCTGCAAACTCCACGAAGATTAAAAGAATCATTTAAAGCTAAAAAAAATTCTACAGCTTAACACAAACCGGTGAATCCGATGGCTGGGAACACTTTTAACCATAAGGTTAAGTGTTATTCCCAGGCAGCAGGTCTTCCATTGAGCAATTTGGCTCCAATCAGGGTAAGTTTTTGGGCCATTTTAAATTTCAAACTTTTTTCCAAAACAAAGCCACTTTTGCCGTGTTTTTTGGTAAATTGCTTGGGTTTCTGATCGCAAACAGAATTTGCAATGTATGTGCTGAATTTGAAGTTGGCGAACATGTTCAGGGAAAGTTCATTCATCTCTAGTGGTAATGACCCCTTCACTTTACACCACTAGGAAACTTTTAAAAAGTAGGAAAAATATTTTTCTATTTTCTGCGGTCTAATTCTAGGGTGCGATTGGAAAAATATGGTAAGTAACTTGCTGTGCCCTCAAGGCCCTAAATAGTTACATCTTTGAAGACTACAAGATTAGCTTTATGGATGTAATGGTCTTTGCAACAGAATGACAATAATACATTGGAAAGACAAGAAAATAGAGAAATTTCAAAATGGTCCTTCCCTGGATTGCCCTATTTTTTCTTCCTGAAACTGTCTAGACTGTAGCATTACCATGCATACCGTATATACTCGTGTATAAGCCAACCCGTGTATAAGCCGCCCCCCCTACTTTTGCCCCCAAAACCTGAGAAAACCTATTGACTCGTGTATAAGCTGAGGGTGGACCCCAGCACAGGTATACAGCCCCCAGCAGTGTGGTATACAGCAGCCTCCCCAGTGGTATATACAGGCCACAGCAGTGTTACAGCAGCCTCCCCAGTGGTATATACAGCAGCAGCCCCAGTGGTATATACAGCAGCAGCCCCAGTGGTATATACAGCAGCAGCCCCAGTGGTATACAGGTGCCCCCCCATCGGTATACAGGGGCCCCCTTGCTGCCGCAAACCTGTAAGTAATAGATCATTATACTTATCCCTGCCGCCGCTCTGCACCGCGCTCCTCCGGGTCTTCATGCTTCTTCCGGCTTCCTCCTCCGGTGGGCGTAGGCAATGACGTCATTGTCTGTGCGCCGGAGGAGGAAGCCGGAAGAAGCATAAAGACCCAGAGGAGCGAGGTGCAGAGCGGCGGCGGCGACAGGGATAAGTATAATGATCAATTACTTTACAGGTTTGCGGCAGCAAGAGGGGGCCCTGAATACCGATGGGGGAGGTGCCTGTATACCGATGGGGGGGGCGGGCGGCCTGTGTACACCTTATGACTCGCGTATAAGCCGAGGGGGGGACTTTTCAGCCCAATTTTTGGGCTGAAAAACTCGGTTTATACGCGCGTATATACGGTAATTCTTTTTAATCAAGCCATGATTTATGATTCCTGGATGGGGTGAGCTGAATTTCCTTCCTTTATTACTATAGTTCAGAAAATTGACCCCTTTTGTTAGTGAATTAGAGCCAAATTTACATGGCATATTCATAGTTGTAAAGTAACTGCTGATTGGCTACATGGGCACAAGCGTTTGTTTACATCCTATTTAGACAGACCAACCAAAATTCAATGTGCAAGGAATGATCAATATTACGCGCGCTTTTCAAAATACGCAATTTGTTTTGCGTCTGCCAGCAAAGTGAATGTGAAATTCACTTTGCCGTGCAGACAGTGCGTAAAAATATGCAGTGCTTTTTTTGGGAGAAAGCGCAGCTGCGTAAAGAATTGAGATGTCAATTCTTTACGCAGCAGCGCTGCGTATTCTTTCTGTGATGTCACAGAGGGAGAGGAAGAATCCTGCTTCCTCCTCCCCTCTGTGACATGTGTGACCGCCCATTAGATTTTGCAGTGTATTAATATACACTGCGAAATCTACATTAAACAAAGGCAAGTGTATGAAAAATAAAAAAGAATTAATACTTTACCTCTCCGACGCCTTTTCCCGGTGTCCGGTGCCAAGGCCAGGAGATCTGTGTCCTGCAAGATCCTGCGGTGACGTCAGAGGGGTGTTCCCAGCACTGATTGGCAGCTCGCGGTCATGTGATATGTATCACATGACCGCGAGCAGCCAGTCAGCGCCGGGAACGCCCCTCTGACATCACCACAGGTCCTGGCAGAAGACACCTCGCTTGGCCTAATTACTGGACACCGGGAAAAGGCGTCGGACAGGTAAAGTATTCATTCTTTTTTATTTTTCATACACTTGCCTTTGTTTAATTTAGATTTCGCAGTGTATATTAATACACTGCGAAATCTAATGGGCGGTCACAGCTGTCGCAGAGGGGAGGAGGAAGCAAGATTCTTCCTCCCCTCTGTGACATCACTGCGCTTTCGGGGGTAAAGAAAGCGCAATGTGTGAAAGCCCCTGCGTATTTTGTTGCGCTTTTTTGCGCGGCTGAAAAATGCAGCAAAAATGCGTGCATAAAAAAGCGCAATAAAATACGCAATGTGTGAACGTAGCCTTATCCTGTGTTTGCCAGTCTGTTTACAATGGCTGAAAACCATGAATAAAATAAAACTCTATATTTCGGTATTGCTTACTAGTAGGAGGGTGTTAGAGAGTGTTAGTATTTGTGAAGTATTTAACCCCGTTACCCTAGAGTATGGTTTGCATCTTAATGACCAGGCCATTTTATGTAATTCTGACCAGTGTCCCTTTATGAGGTAATAACTCTGGAATGCTTCAACGGACCCCAGAGATTTCAAGAAAGTTTTTTAGTGACATATTGGGCTTCATGTTAGTGGTAAATTTAGGACAACATTTTTTACATTTATTTGTGAAACAAAATGGAAATTTGGCAACAATTTTGAAAATTTCGCAATTTTCAAAATTTTAATTTTTATATTGTTAAACCAGAGAGTTATGTCACACAAAATAGTTAATAAATAACATTTCCCAAATGTCTACTTTACGTCAGCACAATTTTGGAAACAATATTTATTTTGTTAGGAAGTTATAAGGGTTCAAAGTTTATCAGCAATTTCTCATATTTCCATCAAAATTTTCAAATCTACTTTTTTATGGACCTCATCACATTAGAAGTGACTTTGAGGGGCCTATATGACAGAAAATACCCCAAAGTGACACCATTCTAAAAACTGCACCTCTCAAGCTACTCAAAACCATATTCAAGAAGTTTATTAACCCTTCAGGTGCTTTGCAGGGACTAAAGCAACGTGGAAAGAAAAAATGAACATTTTACTTTTTAATCAAAAATGTTACTTCAGCAACACATTTTGCTGTTTCACAAGACAAGCAGTAGAAAATGGACCTCAAAATTTGTTGTGCAATTTCTCTTGAGTACGTTGATATATTATATGTGGTGAAAAAACACTGTTTTGGCGCACTGGAGGGCTCAGATGGGAGAGAGCACCATATGATTTTGCAAGTGGAAAATTGGCTGGAGTAGTTAGCGGATGCCATGACATGTTTGGAGAGCCTGTGATGTACTAAAGCAGTGGAAACCCCCCACTATTTCCCAACAGAGGCCTTTGTAATGTCTCCTACACTGTTTCTCTCCATAAAATGCTCAGAGCCCCCCTCCCCTCTGGGCTTGATACCTGGACTGGGCCTGCTCAGTGGCAGGAGCGCAGCGGCCGATCAGCCGGCGCAGGACCTGTCAGCAAGCCCCTGAGACAGCAAGTGCTTGCAACCCGGCGCATGTGGAGACTGACATTGGCACCATCCTTCAGACGGATCCCCGTTGCTGCGGTCGGTGATGCCCACTTTCCCTGCTGCTGCAACCCAGCTGGTGAATCGTGGGAGCGGTGACTGGCACTCCCCTAGGGGCAGCAGCTGAGGGCTGGTCTGGGCTCTCATGTGGGGACTATGACCCAGACAGCTGTTTCACCTCAATCACAGCCCTAGTTGATCCACATATCCCTTGCTGGGCATGATGGTACATATAGACAGGAGCACTGAACCAGGACACAGCAGGGGCTGTGGTGCCATCCTCTGTGACGATGATCACAGAGCAGAAAGATGAGGTGGTGAGTACGCGCAGACACCAGCACCATCCCCACAAAAGGCCCCAATCTGCTCACCCTGCACCAATCGATCCAGCAGAGGCATCAGGAGATGCTGACAAGACCAACATGAGAACAGCACATTGAAGGGTTATACCAGCCCCCGCCAACATTCCACCAGCTGGACAAAGCCAATAACCAGCTCCCTACCACGACCTCAGCACCTTCACTCACTCTCACCCTGCCTCTGACCCCCCTGGCTGCATCTCATCCCTGGCTGCATCTCGTCCCTGGCTGTACTTAGTCACTGGCTGCACCTCGTCCCTGGCTGCATCTGAATCCTCACTGCATCTTATTCTTGACTGTATCACATCCCTGGCTCCATCTCATCCCTGCTCCATCTCATCCCCGACTTCATCTCATCCCCAGCTGCACCTCATCCCGGGCTGCATCTCATCCCAGGCTGCATCTCATCCTCAGCTGCATCTTATCCCCAGCTGCATCTCATCCCCAGCTGCATTTTATCCCGGATTGCATCTTATCCCTGGCTGCACTGCATCCTTGGCTGCACCTCATCCCTGGCTGCATCATATCCCTGGCTACATCATATCCCTGGCTTAATCTCAACCCTGCCTTAATCTCATCCCTGGCTTAATCTCATCCCTGGCTGCATCTCATCCCTGGCTGCATCTCATCCCTGGCTGCATCTCATCCCTTGCTGCATCTCATCCCGGGCTGCATCTCATCCCAGACTGCATCTCATCCCCGGCTGCATCTCATCCCCAGCTGTATCTCATCCCTGGCTGCATCTCATCTTCGGCTGCATCTCATCCCTGGCTGCATTTCATTCCGGACTGCATATCACCCCTGGCTGCACTGCATCCCTTGCCGGAACCTCTTCCCTGGCTGTATCATATCCTTGGCTACATCATATCCCTGGCTTCATCTCATCCCTGGCTTCATCTCATCCCTGGCTTCATCTCATCCCAGGCTGCATCTCATCCCTAGCCGCACCTCATCCCTGGCTGCACCCCATCACCGGTTACACCTAATCCCTGGCTGCATGTCATCCCAGACTGCATCCCTGACTGCTTCTCATCCCTGGCTGCATCTCATCCCTAGAGACTCTTCTTTGCGCTGCTCCAGACCCCTGACAACATCCCAACCCCTGCTACATCTCATCCCTGGCTATATTTCTTCCCTGCCTGGACCTCATCCCTGGCTACATCTCATCCCTGGCTACACAGCAACCCTCGCTGCATCCCATCCCTGGCTACACACCATCGCTGGCTGCTTCTCATCCCTGGCTGCACCTCACCCCTGACTGCATCCCATCCCTTCTGTCACGGTGTAGGGAATAAAGATAAGGGAATGGCAGTTACAGGCAGGCTGCCAAGGGAAGACTAGTCTGACCCTAGTCTAGGAACCCTGAATGGCCCTGATCCCAAAGGTATCTCTGAAGTTGAGAAGGTTTGGGCCTCCAGCCTCTCCTTAAACCTTCTCCATCAGCCCTGCGCTATTCCCCCTCACCTCCCACTACAGAACTGGGATCAGCAACTCCAAAGGACCTCAGCCACACAAACACACAGGTCAGCACAGCACGGTTTCCAGGCATAGAGTGAAACTCTATCAGTAGCATCACCTGGAGGAAGGAGAGGCTACTTAAAGGCTAGGGGTAGGGGAATTCAGGTGAGTCACACATTAACCCTTCAACCAGCAGTTGAACCTAATAGTGAATGCAGTTCTGGAGAACAACACAGGAGGCCAGGACCTTCACAACTATCAACCATGCAGCTCTTAAAGATAAACACATACACAGCAGCATCCAGCAACATCAGCGCCATCTAAGCGCGTGATACCCTCACTCCCTGATTTATATTACCTCGATAAGCTGCATCCATAGCTGCCACCTACAATGTTTCCTCTTCTCTTCACCCTAACCCCCATTCTACTTCACTTCCTACTCACCCTTTTTATCCCTCCACCCACTAAGGAAGTAATGATCTCTCCCTCCATCCTACCCACTCTCTTTACCCCCTCCGCCAAACTATTCCTTCACACACAATCCCTTTTTTCCAGACATGCATGCCCACCAAGCAAACTCTCGTGCTCCCACCTTCTAACCCTCTCGTTACCTCTCCTACTTGCATGTGACATATCCCTGAATCTTGGTCCCCCCAGCACATCTCTTCAGCCACCTTTAACCCATATCCACTGCCCAACACAAACTCTCGCAACCATCATAACCTTATACCCATCCACCCATTTCCCCTCCCCCAGTCGCCCTACCTGTAGCACTATTGAATGCAAAAAACTGTCATTCATCCATGACCTCTTCACCACCAACAAACTCTCATTCCTTGGCATCACCGAAACTTGGCTCACCCCCTTCCGACCCAGCCTTCCCCGCTGCACTCTTCTTTAGTGGACTCTCTCTTTCCCCACACCCCGCCCTAGCAGCACACGTGGCGAAGGTGTTGGCTTGCTCCTGTTGACAGCTGCTCCTTCACCCTAATTACACTGCTACCCTCTGCCTCCCTCCCCTCCTTTGAGGTGCACTCTGTCTACATCCTCTCATCCTGCAACCTTCAGCTGGCTGTTATGTTCTACCACCTCTCAGGATCTACCCCCACCTTTCTTGACCAATTCACCACTTGGCTTCTCCACTTCCTTTCTTCTGACATCCCCACTATCATCATGAGCTATTTCAACATCCCCATTGACACCCCCACCCTGCTGCCTCCAGACACCTACCCCTGACCACCTCCTTTGGGCTCTCCCAGTGGTCCTCCTCAGCCACTCATAAGGATGGCCACATGCTCAACCTTGTCTTCACCCATCTATGTTCCCTCACTGACCTCTCAAAATCACCCCTCCCCGTATCTGACCACAGCCTGCTACTTTCTCCTACATCTTCCCTCCTACCATGCTCTTCTCTCTCCAGAAACTCACTTATCCCCGCAGAAACCTTAAACATATTGATTTCCACTCTTTGTCTGAGTCCCTTCTTCCTCTCACAGACTTAGCTTCCTCACATGACACCAACTCTGCTGCCACCCTCTATAACACCACAATAACTGCAGCTCTCTATCAGGCTGCACCTCTCACATACACCAAAACCCGCAAACACAGGCAATCTTGGCTCACCACCCTCACTAAATAGCTGCATTGAGCGTTCAGGGCAGCCGTGTGGAGAAGGAAGAAATCCCACTCCGCGGTGCACTTCGCCATGTACAAACAGTCCCTCTCTCACTTTAAAACTGCACTAACTGACGCAAAACAAGCCTACTTCTCATCTCTAATAAACTCCCTGTCCCACAACCCCAAACAAATATTCAAAACTTTCAACTCTACTCCATCCCCCTGCACCTCCTCCCTCTCCCCTCATGTCTGCCGATGACTAAGCCTCTTTCTTCAAACCGAACATTGATAGAATCAGAGAAAGCCTTGACCCACTGTCCCCTCGGCCCCCCCCCCATTATCACTCAGCTCTCTTTGTCCAAAGGAAGCTTTTCCACCATGACAGAGTATCAAATCTCCTCCCTTCTGTCACGATCACACTTCATCACCTGTGTCCTCTACCCACTCCCCTCCCACTTCATCCCAAACCTCACTACAGTCCTCATCACTGCCCTAACCCACCTCTTCAACCTATCACTCATTACCGGCATCTTCCCCTCATCCTTCAAACATGCCTTGATCACACCCATCCTCATAAAACCCTCCCTTGATCCAGCATCTGTTTCTAACTATCACCCCATATCTCTTCTCCCCTTTGCCTCAATGCTACTTGAACAACATGTCTATTCTGAACTGTCCTCCCACCTCTCCTCTTGCTCCCTCATTGACTACCTACAATCCGGCTTCCGTTCCCACCACTCAACCGAAACAGCCCTAACCAAAGTCACCACCGACCTACTGACTGCCAAGAGCAAGCAACACTACTTCATCCTCCTCCTCGAAGTATCTGCCACCGTCAACGCCGTAGACAATTCCCTCCTACTATAGATTCTGGAATCTTTTATCATCACTGACCTAGTCCTTTCCTGGATTTCCTCATATCTAACGGACTAGACTTTTTCCGTCACCCACTCCCACACCTCCTTTTCGTCCTACTCCCTATTTATCGGTGTCCCCCAAGGCTCAGTGCTGGGACCCCTACTCTTCTCCATCTACACCCTCAGCCTAGGACAACTCATTGAGTCCCACAGCCTTCAGCCTATGAAGAAGGCAAAGATTGCAGAAGTTCCTCTGACAAATGTGAACAAGGTCCAGAAAGGAATCCAGGTGGTGCTTTTTTTTGTTTAAAATTTACGTTTATTGTAAGTGATAAAAAGGGTCACATCTCCACACTGGTAGAAGTTAATCCATTTAGGGGGAGTTCCCCTTACAAACTACGCATTTCAACACTTCTTAATGTGTCTTCATCATTGTCTGAACTGCTACCAGTGTAGAGATGTGACTGTTTTTATCACTTACAATAAAAGTTTCCTTTCTGCATTCCTTGCTGGACCTTGTTCATATACTGTATATATATAAATATATATATATATATAATTTTTTGCTATGTCGAACGTGTCCATAGACTTTTACCTTGTAGGCAGGTAGTGTTGGATTAATGGAAGTAAAACTGAACAAGCTGACCTGCAGTTTAATAAACAGACAGAGCGTGTTTAACTGGCGTACCAAATGCTCACCAGTAGCAATTAATCTGGTGGCCTACCTTTCATCTACTTGTATATATACTCTGCTTGTATATAATAATAAACTGGGTAGTTAGTTACATGAATGATTAGATACTAACATTGTCTGTACTATAGATGAGCAAACCATTGGAATTTCGGGTTCAGGTGTTGCAGCCAAACTTTTTGGTACACTGTTCATGACCCCAAACTTGACTCAAACCTCAATGGAAGTCACTGATTGGCAGGTCAGCTGTCCGCCCACATACAGCCAGCCATAAGTAAAACACTTGTGGTGGTGGGAGATCGGGGATTTTTGATTAATTTTGGACACACACGTTACCAAAAAAATTTTCTTTTAAGCCCAGTGTGAGCCGATCAAACAATGCACATGGCACACACTGGGCCAAACATACCTGTACCCATCCACAGCGATCCTCACTCCATTGCTTTGTACATGTAGACCACCCGTACTCCAAAGCTGAAAAGGTGTTGTTAACACCAGGAAGTTCGGCGAACAGAACCAATCTTTGAAAGGTTTACTCATCTATAGTCTGTTCATGTTTCATTAAGTATACTGTTCTAAAAACTGCTCATATAGTGGGTGAGGAGCTCATTCCTGGTCAAGGGCACAAGGGGCTTGCTGACAGATCATCAGCCAGAATTTCTATTTAACAGACATGCATGTCTGAAATTAAAGTGAAATTAATAATTAGGGTTCCACCATAAAGAAATAGAGCTTATATGCACACATAGGCAAAGCTGCGAAAGGTCAAGAGGTCCCAAATCACAAATGTACCATACTCATTGTATGATATCTGTTTGTGTCTATCATAGCTTTTAAAGAAGTTATTTCACGACTTTGTGCATGTTACATTGGCTACTTTATGATGTAATGGCTGAAAAACTCAATTACACAAACTTTTCTATGTTTATTTCTTTTCTCCTTTGCAGAGATAGAAATTTCTGAAGCTCAAGCTGCCTACTATACTAATTTCCCATACAACCAAATGGTATAACCTGGATTCATCTCTGGGGCTTTTACTTTCCCCTTGAATGACTTTGTCTAATCTTAAGAAGTCAGTACATACACTTGAATAAAGCAAATGTCCTCACAGAAGGTCAGAACCGGCTTCTTCATTGTGATCTGATAATGCTGATGCGTCAAATCTCACCAGTTTGAGATCTCTTCATTCCTTTCACTTACTTACACTACCACTCTGAAAAAGGAGGAAAGTGCAGTGTTATGTCACTACTTAAAATGCACTGGATCTAGTTACAGTATTGGGTAATAATGCTCCAATATCTGGTATAGATCCGAAGTGCTGTAAGTGACAAATGATAAACTCTGCTCATACAGTCATCTTCATTGCTCCCAGCTGCTGCTCCTCCAGTGCTATAAGGTTATTACAATACAGTTCTTCTTTACCTGTACTGAAATAACATTATCACATTAAGAGAGGATAGCTGCAGTGGGGGATAGTGGATAACGTCCTGATCATTGGTCTGACAGTTGGGATCCCAGTGGATCCTAAGAGCCAGGGTTCTGAAGTGCCTGAATGACATGAAGCATTAGTTGATCATGCACGTTTCCACTTCAATGCATAGCAAAGAGAGGTAAATGTTCTGCACCGCTTATAGCCAAAGCAAATATACTGGTATATAGATATGAACACCATTAGCGTTAAGAGTGATACATGGCAACGGTGATGCCCGCGGAATGTATATAATTGATGCTTCAGTAAGAAAAAGAAAAAATAAGCAGCACTCACAAGTTTACCTAAAATGTTCATAGGATCTGCTGACTTGCAAAGCATGCATGAAACAGCTGTCATCCTCAAATCACACTGTTAACACCTTTGTTCTCTTGCTTGTTTTTTATGTACTTGGAATAAATTAAATATTTTAGGCAAACTGGTGAGTGCCACTTATTTTTTCTTATTATTATTAAAGTATAAATTGTGCACATTTCCACTTCATTCACTCTTAATTTGTGCCAAAATTTGTTCAAATGCTGCACTTGGCTATCTACAGTGGACCCATAGAGAATGAATGGAGCTTCCTTGTACGAAGTCAACCACTACCCTATTAACATGGTGCTCTCCAGAACCACAGTTCTAAGGATCAGGTGAGGTCCTAAAGATCCCCCAAAAAATCATGAAGTTGTGTTATAGCCTATGTATGAGGAATAACTTTCAATCTTGGTACAAACCCTATAGCACATTTTAATAGAAAACTCAACATGTAAAAAAGTCACTAAATGGTATGGAAAGATCTTATACACTGACTAAAGATAGTAAAGGTAGTAAAGGATCCTCAGACAAATTTTTCCTCATTTTAACTTCACTGAAATGCTAAAGTGCAAGTTCAACCTCCAAGTCTGTCACCCCTAGGTAGAATGGGGGTCTTGTGAAAATAAGAATGAAGCAACAGCTTTTCTAAAGCCAATAGGAATTACAGAAAGAGCAATTACACAAGCTTTATTAACTTCTCATAGAACCTTGTTCTCCAGTTCTTGCTTGTACTAAATAACATTATATTACCTATCTAGCATATACGCCATATGTTGCAGGTATTTCATAAATGCTCACATATTTAAAATAGTAGGGTGTGGTAAGAACTGTTTGGTAAAATAGGATTCATGTTCGCAAACAACTTGGCAACGTTTTCTAAAAAAAAATAAAATGGTTTACATTGACTTCCTTGATATGGGGTTAAACTTTATTATTAACTAGCTGTACTACCCGGATACGCCCGGGTTAATAAATAACTGATGTTAGCTATAACAAAAATAGAATTTGATTATGTCATATTAATGACCTGTAGGAAAATAGAAGCTGAGCTGTGATTGGTTGCTATAGGCAGCCTAATAAATCTCCAGCCAACAGTAAACCCTCCCCCCGGCCGGGCAGTATATGTTACCTCACACATACACATAATAGACAGCTCATGTGACTGACATCTGCCTTAATTCCCTATATGGCACGTGTGTTGCACATTGGCTGTTTTTAATCAGATGTTTATTTTTGGAAATTAAAGATAGCACACGTATGAGGCGAGTTGTGTGAGGCGATTTGTGCACATCTGTGTCTGTCTGTCTGTGTGGTGTGTGTGTCCCTGGGGTGTGTGTGTGTGTGTGTGTGTCCCTGTGGGGTGAGTGCATGTATCCATATAAGGTTTGTGTGTGTGTGTGTCCCTGTGGGGGGGTCTGTGTAGTGTGTGTTTGTCTCTGTGTTGTGTGTGTCTCTTTGTGGTGTGTGTGTGTCTGTGGGGTGAGTGCATGTGTCCCTATAGGGTGTGTAAGTGTGGGTGTCCCTGTGCGGGGGGTCTGTGTGGTGTGTGTGTCTCTGTATTGTGTGTTTCGCTTTGTGGTGTGTGTGTGTCCCTGTGGAGTGAGTGCATGTGTCCCTATAGGGTGTGTATGTGTGTGTATCCCTGTGGGGGGGGCTGTGTGGTGTGTGTCTCTGTGTTGTGTGTGTATCTTTGTGGTGTGTGTGTGTGTGTTGAGGTGCGTGGTGAGTATCCAATGTTGGGGCTGCACTTTAGCGACTATACACTTGCTGTTACTCTTTGTGCGCGTGTGGTATGTATACATGTCCCCGTAAATGGTGAATATCCCATGTTAGGGCCCCACCTTAGTGACTATATGCTGGTATATGCTGTTAGTCTTTGGTGCTGTCATTAAGCCCCTCTCATTCACAACTGTCAACTGGTAACTGTCACTTTTTCCCCACTATGTAGATAAGGGCAAAATTGTTTGATGAACTGGAATGCGCAGGGTTAAAATTTCGCTTCACAACATAGCCTATGACACTCTCGGGGTCCAGATGTGTGACTGTGCAAAATTTTGTGGCCGTAGTTGCGACGGTGTAGATGCCAATCCCGGACATGCACACACACACACATTCAGCTTTATGTATTAGATTATTGTTTACATTATAACTAATTAGACTCAGAGATAAGATACAGCAATGTGTTAATGTCCATTATAATTTTAAAATAAGTACATAATTATTCTCATTTACATTGCAAAACATAAGCCGGTTTACTGCTCTAGTTGGGCTAATTAAGTCATTGACATATAATACAAAGCATCCTGATTTAAATCGGTCCCAGCTTAAAAGTCAATATGTGTCATTTTGAAGTCAGTTATCTGCTGTTACCGAGCAAGTATAGATTGCATGAATAGTCCAAGGCCTGTATTCCTTAGATTAGGTATCATCAACTGACAGTGAGTTTCTGCAACCGAGCAACTGCAAAAATATTATCTCATTAACCTGTTCTAGCTTCCTGAAATAAAAGAACATTTTAAAATGCTGCAAAGGTTCTCAGGTTACTTTGAAATTCACAAGGACAATAGCTAGCTTTGTTTTCACGTTCTTTCATCTAACCAGCACTTCTTTGTGAGCTTTTGAAATATCCCACCTATTCTAAATCTATAAGTATTATGATTGTGCCACTTTTTAGGCTATTTCCTTTTTGGTTCTTCTATGACAGCATTCATTGTAGCACCATTTCCAGGTACTTTATCAGGCTCCTCCAGCGACCCTGGTGACAGTGGTACGCTGGGTAATAAGGGGTTAACAAAAGCTTTGCATTGCCAGCTGGTATTAAGCCCTGAGATTCTTAATGTCAGGCCAAGACTCTGCTCCATACACCTTGTACACATGCGGCTCTGCTCCATACACCTTGCACACATGTGGCTCTGCTTTGTACAACTTGTACACATGCGGCTCTGCTCTGTACACCTTGTACACATGCGGCGTCGCTACATACACCTCATACACACACGGCTTTGCTCCATACACCTAGTACACCCTTGGCTTTGCTACATCCACACTGTAAATCCCTCCCAACCCCACATATAACCTTCACCTTATCCAGCATCATGATGACCAGTACAGCAGAGTCCTGCATATACCGAGGAGCTGATCATGTGACCCCTGACTCCTCCCCTCAATTGACATCATCACAAGTCCTGTAAGCGCAGACTGTGCGGCTCTGTGGAGAATAAAGTCAGCTCACACTGCAGGCGGAGGAAGGGAAAGATTTCGGGCACTACAGCAGGAGGCCCAGTGACGCTAGTATAGTGCACCCCCCATAGTCCTCCATATAGTATATTGCACCCGAATTGTCCTCCTATATTATATTATTGATAGAATTTGATTGATATATCAGCACCATGGAATCAATGGTGCTCTATAAATAAATAATAATAATAATGATAATATTAACATTGCCCATTACATAGATTCCCAACAGTGTACTCACTGATTAAAAAAATAGTAAATACTCACCTCTCTTCTTGCTGCTTCAGTCGCCTCAGCATCTGGTCTTCCGCTCTGCACATCTCAGTACAGCAGAACTCAGTGATGACATCATCATGCTCCGCCATGCTGAGCTGCAGAGGGCGGACAGCTGTCAGAGGTGGCTAGGACTGAAGGAGCGCGAGCAGCATCCACGTAAGAGCAGACTGTGCTGCTCTATGGAGAATAAAGCTGGCTCACACTGCAGGTGGGGGAAAGGGAGAGACCTCGGGCAGGAGTCCCAGCGATGCCCCCCTGTCTGCTGCACCCGGGGCAGATTCCCCGCCAGACCCCACTAGATACACCACTGCTATATGACAGCACTGAGACCTGCACTATAGTGAGGTGGTAAAGTGCAGGTCTCAGCACTATCTATCTATCTATCTATCTATCTATCTATCTATCTATCTATCTATCTTCTACTCTTCACTAGGTCCTGTCACACACAGCAGACAGCTGTATGGCAGAACAGCAGGCAGACATAGTCTACATTATGTTTGCCTTTTTACAGCCCTCCCCCCAGACCTCATGGCTATTCTGTTAGAGTGTCTTTTTTTCTTTGGTCATACTGTGCTTGCTAATGCCATCATTAAAGATGAATATGACATTAATATAACTGGCAAGCAATCCCAGCATGATTATTGGCTGAAAATCAGTCAGCAAAAATGCTAGGCAGCTCACTTGAATATCACAAGTAAAATCGAAAACACTCGCAGAGTACCGAGTAGCCTGAATGCCTTAATATCCGTGCAAGTAACAAATAGTAATGAGTATACTTGTGCTCCATGCCTTATACATATTACTATATCACATAGATGAGGCATAACATTATAAACAGTAATGCAGGACCCAATTCACATTACTGTACAACATAGTGTGATTGGTGTCTTCAGGGCAGAAGTGTCTGGGCACTGACCACCCCTTTATATCTGTATTCATTTCTAATACTAAGCAACCACCTCCTTCATGGATGAAAGGTGTATGAGTTGTTGTTATCAGTATTGTAAACCTGGGCTACTGCTATCTTTTTCCAAGGGGGATTGCTGCATCCTGCAATATAATGGTTTTGTAATGTTTTTAAGACTTCCCATTACTAATCCATAAACATTTCAATAGAATTGTGTTACTTTGGGAGCCATAACATCTGCCATTTGTCTAGGACAGTTTTCTACAAAACGTTTGAGTGTATTTGTGGGTTTGTATGCTATACCTGAGCTTCCCAGGAGTACCAAGATGGGATCAACAGGGGCATTCGGCAGTCCTATCATTGATTATAGCAACTAATTGGTTCCGTGCAATTACGTTGTAGGGAGCTGATAAAAGCTGATGCTCATGAGCAATGGCAGACGAACAAATCGAGATGTCAGAGATTGACAGCAGTATTTCAATGGTTTAGTGATTACAAGCAGCATGCAGAGCAAAGTTTAGTCTTTGGTTGTTAGAGTTGGAAACCCATTTTTTAATTTTGCTGGTATTTGCCGCAAGTGGAGCAAGCTGACCTCTTGAGCCCAACCCCATTATCCCAACCAGTTTCATCATGGGGAATTAAATAGTTAAATATTTGGAAATTAGTTCTGTGGATTTCTTGGCTGTGTCATTGTTTTCATGCACTATTTGCAATGTGTGTGTGGCTAAAACACCTAAAATCAAAAATAAAGATGTATGCCCACATACCTTTAGTTAATATGACAAGAATGTGTGAATAAGGCTAACAGTGACTCAGCTGGCTTTATTATTCATCAGACATAATAAGTGTAATCAAAATATCATAAAAGCTCAGTTGTAAATATATTTCTCCCCATCTTCATAGGACATAACTTACAATGTTTTGCTCCATTTACTTGATTCTTTAAAGCTATATTACTTATTGAATTATCTTTTTATTCTTATTACTATTACTCTTTTTAGTTAGGATGAAATGCAGGCTTCTCAGCATTGTCTGGCATCAAACACGTTCAGTGACAATTTTGCACAAGCATTGGTGTAGTGCAGATGTAAGAAAGTGTAACTTAACATACCAAGTACCATGTCATCAGATCACTCCCCATCAGCTTGGATTGAGCGATCCCTGTCCCCTCCAGCGGTCCAGCTTATGGAAGGGGCTGTGACCGTCCCTTCCATAGCTGGACACACAATCGTGGTGATTGACTGTTCAAACAGCCAATCACTGCAATCAAGGGGGCGGGATGCAGAATTCACCCTCACTGACCTCAAGCCCCGGTGCTCTGTGATAGGAATCACAGAACACCAGAGCCCGATGGCGTTTACCACGGTAATGGTGCCATGGTAACCGCCATGACGTTGTACAATGTCATGGGTCAGGACCGCACTGACGTTTATGACGTTGTACAACGTCAAAGGTCGGGAAGGGGTTAAAAGCACACAAAAAAGTTGAGAAAATAAGTCATATGGCAAAAAAAGGCATTATCATAGTTTCTTTGTGAGCCATCATTAACAACCAGTGCAGTATTATTTTTTTTTCAATGTAATAACATTTACACTCTAACACAGCAAAGCCAATGAATATGACAAGACTGGTGTAATACAGGTATCTGCATCAAGATTTCTTGTTATATCATGATATGTGCTTCACCTAAGGAAATGCTTTTATTTAAGTTAATTTATATCATTAGTGAAACTGTTGTCCTTTTGTCAAGTGGGTGCTATTCATGTGGTTGACACGCTGTAATGAAACATCATAGCTGGAAAGCAACAGGTCAGAGATCACTGTCTGAATAAATAGGGAAAGAGAGCAAGAAGAGTAGAAACTAGAGGAACACACAAAATAGACTTAGGATAGGCATGTAATACCTTCTGATTTAATCTAATTTAAAAATCTTATCACAAGCAGAGAAAGCCAATGAGAATCAATCAGTATATATGAAAATGGAAAAATATGCAGTTATCTGAGTAGTCATATGAAACTAATCTATATGCCCTAAAGTATTGTATAAGATAGCAAATTTACTCATGGGTAGTGGTAAATGTAATCACAATTTAAATCTAACACTCCATTTTATGAGAACTCAGAATTTTTTTATTAGTCCTCCGCCAAGTGCTTTATATTATAGGTATAGATGAGTTTCTATAAATGAATTGTATAATAAGCAGGTACAGTAGTCCCACAAGTACAAATATTATTTAATTTTTAGACAACTAATGTACGTTGAAAATATTGTATCCTCAAACTCATACCTCCATAGAATGATTTGTAAGCAGTTTTCAAATCCCCAAAGTGTGAACCCATGAGAGAATAAGAGCTTAAATGAATGCTACAAATGCTCAACTAGAAATATCTAATAGTCAATGGAGCAGCTCATCTTGCACAGTGTTAGAGCAATACTGACCATTTAGTACTGTACTTTGTCACTTTTGGATAGTGATATGGATAAAAGATCATAAATCCATGAGATTTATCTATTCACCATAACATACTGTACACATGGGATCTACACGGTGGGCCATTTATATGGATGCACCTAAATACAATGGGAATAGTTGGTGATGTCAACTTCCTGTTTGTGGCACATTAGTATATATGAGGGGGAAAACTTTTCCAGATGGGTGGTGACCATGGCAGCAATTTTGAAGTCGGCCATTTTGGATCCAAGTTTATTTTTTTCAATGGGAAGAGGGTCATGTGGCACATCAAACTTATTGAGAATGTCATAAGAAAAGCAATGGTGTGCTTGTTTTTAACGTAGCTTTATTCTTTCATGAGTTATTTACAAGTTTGTGACCACTTATAAAATGTGTTCAAAGTGCTGCCCATTGTGTTGGATTGTCAATGCAACACTCTTCTCCCACTCTTGATACACTGATAGCAACACTGCAGAAAAAATGCTAGCACAGGCTTCCAGTATCCGTTGTCTCAGATGATGCACATCTTCACAGTATAGGCAAAGATCCATTCTTCATCAATGGAAACCTCAACACCACTTGATATCTGGATTATGTAGCAATTTCAGATATCTAGTGGCATTGAGGTTTCCATTGATGAAGAATGGCCCCACTATCTTTGTACTCCATATACCACACCATACCATCAATTTTTGTGTTCCAACAGTCTTGGAGGGATCTATCCACTGTGGGTTAGTGTCAGACCAATAGCGGTGGTTTTGTTTGTTAACTTCACCATTCATAAAAATGTTTGCCTCATCACTCCTCTGAAGGCAATTGTCTTTGCTGTGAAGATACGAGATGTCCAGCATCTGAAACAATGGATACTGGAAGCCTGTGCTAACATTTCTTCTGCTGTGCTGCTATCAGTGTGTCAAGACTAGAAGAAGAGGGTTGCATTGACAATCCAACACAATAGGCAGCACTTAGAACACATTTTATAAGTGGTCATAAACATGTAAATAACTCATAAAAGAATAAAGTTACATTAACCCCTTAGTGACGGAGCCAATTTCCACCTTAATGACGGACCATTTTTTGTAATTCTGACCACTCTCCCTTTATGAGGTAATATCTCTGGAACGCTTCATTGGATCCGAGCGATTCTGAGATTGTTTTTTCGTGAGATATTGGGCTTCATGTTGGTAGTAAATTTAGGTCGATCATTTTTGCGTTTATTTGTGAAAATATTAAAAAATTGGCAAAAATTTAGAAAATTTCACCATTTTCAAATTTTTAATTTTTATTCTGTTAAACCGGAGCGTTATGTGACACAAAATAGTTAATAAATAACATTTCCCACATGTCTACTTTACATCAGCGCAATTTTGGGGAAAAAAATTTTTGGGGTTAGGACGTTATAAGGGTTCAAAGTTCATCAGCAATTTCTCATTTTTCCAGCAAAATTTACAAAACCATTTTTTTAGTGACCACATCACATTTGAAGTCCCTTTGAGGGTGTGTACACGACAGAAAACACCCAAAAGTGACACCATTCCAAAAACTGCACCCCTCAAGCTACTCAAAACTACATTCAAGAAGATTATTAACCCTTCAGGTGCTTTACAGGAACTAAAGCAAAGTGGAAACAAAAAATGGACATTTTAATTTTTCCAACAAAAATGTTCTTTTAGCCTCAATTTTTTAATTTTCACATGGGCAACAGGATAAAATGCATCCTAAAATTTGTTGGGCAATTTCTCCTGAGTACACCGATACCTCATAAGTGGTCATAAACCACTGTTTGGGCGCACGGCAGGGCTCAGAAGGAAGGGAGCGCAATTTGATTTTTGGAGCTAAGTTTCCATTCAAAAAGTCAAATGGCGCTCCTTCCCTTTCGAGTCCTGCCATGCGCCCAAACAGTGGTTTATGAGCACATATAAGGTATCGGTGTACTCAGGAGAAATTGCCCAACAAATTTTAGGATGCATTTTATCCGGTTGCTCATGTGAAATGTAAAAAATTGAGGACAAAAGAAAGTTTTTGTGAAAAAAAATATACTTTTTCATTTGTACGGATCAATTTGTGAAGCACCAGAGGGTTCAAAGTGCTCACTATGCATCTAAATAAATTCCTTGGGGTGTCTAGATTCCAAAATGGGGTCACTTGTGGGGGAGCCCCAATGTTTAGGCACACGAGGGCTCTCAATATGCGACATGGTGTCCGCTAACAATTTGAATGGAAAATTAGCTCCAATTGTTAGCGGAGACCATGTTGCGTATGGAGAGCCCCTGTGTGCCTAAACATTGGAGCTCCCTCACAAGTGACCCCATTTTGGAAACTAGACCACCCAAGGAACTTATCTAGATGGGTGATGAGCACTTTGAACCCAGAGGTGCTTCACAAATGAAACCATAAAAATGAAAAAAGAAACTTTTTGTGGAAAAGAAAGTACTTTTTCATTTTTACGGATCAATTTGTGAAGCACCTGGGGGTTCAAAGAGCTCACTATGCATCTAAATAAATTCCAGGGGATGTCTAGTTTCCAAAATGGGGTCACTTGTGGGGGAGCTCCAATGTTTAGGCACACAGGGGCTCTCCATACGCGACATGGTGTCCGCTAACTATTGGAGCTAATTTTCCATTCAAATTGATAGCGGACACCATGTCGCATATGGGGAGCCCCTGTGTGCCTAAAAATTGGAGCTCCCCCACAAGTGACCCCATTTTGGAAACTAGACCCCCCAAGGAACATATCTAGATGCATAGTGAGCACTTTCATACCCCAGGTGCTTCACAAATTTGTCCATAAAAGAAAATAAAAGAAGATTTTTGTGAAAAGAAAGTACTTTTTCATTTTTACGGATCAATTTGTGAAGCACCTGGGGTTCAAAGAGCTCACTATGCATCTAAATAAATTCCAGGGGATGTCTAGTTTCCAAAATGGGGTCACTTGTGGGGAGCTCCAATGTTTAGGCACACAGGGGCTCTCCATACGCGACATGGTGTCCGCTAACTATTGGAGCTAATTTTCCATTCAAATTGTTAGCGGACACCATGTCGCATATGGGGGGCCCCTGTGTGCCTAAAAATTGGAGCTCCCCCACAAGTGACCCCATTTTGGAAACTAGACCCCCCAAGGAACATATCTAGATGCATAGTGAGCACTTTCATACCCCAGGTGTTTCACAAATTAGTCCATAAATGAAAATAAAAGAAGATTTTTGTGAAAAAAAATTACTTTTTCATTTTTATGAATCAATTTGTGAAGCACCTGGGGGTCCAAAGTGCTCCCTATGCATCTGAATAAATTCCTTGGGGTGTCTAGTTTCCAAAATGGGGTCACTTGTGGGGGAGATTCAATGTTTAGGCACACAGGGGATCGCCATACACGACATAGTATCAACTTACAATTCCAATTGTTAGCGGACACCATGTCACGTATGGAGAGCCCCTGTGTGTCTAAACATTGGGGCTCCCCCACAAGTGACCCCATTTTGGAAACTATACACCCCAAGGAACTTATCTAGATGCATAGTGAGCACTTTGAACCCCCAGGTGCTTCACAAACTGATCCGTAAAAATGAAAAAGTACTTTCTTTTCCACAAAAATTGTCTTTTTTCATTTTTATGGATCAATTTGTGAAGCATCTGAGGGTTGAAAGTACTCATTATGCATCTAGATATGTTCCTTGGGGGGTCTAGTTTCCAAAATGGGGTCACTTGTGGGGGAGCTCCAATGTTTAGGCACACAGCGGCTCTCCATATGCGACATGGTGTCCGCTAACAATTTGAATGGAAAATTAGCTCCAATAGTTAGCGGACACCATGTCACGTATGGAGAGCCCCTGTGTGCCTAAACATTGGAGCTCCCCCACAAGTGACCCCATTTTGGAAACTAGACGCCTCACGGATTATGTCTAGTGGTATAGTGAGCATTTTGAAGCTACAGCTACTTCACAGAATTTGATAACGTCATATTGAACATTTTCTTTTTTTCACACAATTTCTCACTTTTAGGGTACTTTCACATCAGCGGTTTTTGCCGTTCACGGCAGATGCGGTAAAAAAAAACGCATCTGCCGCGATTACCGCATAACTGCTGCACTTGCGGCACAGTTGCGGCAAGCCCCATAGAATGTCTATGCGGGCTTGCGGCAGGTGCGGCAAGTGCAGTATCAGCACTTGCGGCAGATGCGGCAGCAAAAAAAACACGGCTGACCGCGGTTTTTTTTCGCGGCTGCACCTGCTGCAAGTGCCGAAACCGTACTTGCCGCACCTGCCGCACAGTTACCGCAAGCCCCATAGACATTGCATGGGGCTTGCCGCAAGTGCAGCGGTTATGCGGTAATCGCGGCAGATGCTTTTTTTTCACCGCATCTGCCGCGATCGGCAAAAGCTGCTGATGTGAAAGCAGCCTTAGAGCATGTGCACAAGATCCGGAGACACCGAGTCCTGGTCGTCTCCTCTCCTGCATTTTTTTTCTAGTAGTTCTTTATTAAATGTTTTAGAAAAAATGACGTGGGGCTTCGCCACACTTTTGGTCCAGCCAGGTACAGCAGGCAGCTACGGGCTGCCACCAACCCCTTCTGCCTAGTTTTACCTGGCTGGAAACCAAAAATATAGGGAAGCCCTTTTTTTTTTAATTATTTCATGAAATAATTTAAAAAAAAACGGCGTGGGCTTCGCCATGTTTTTGGGCCAGCCAGGTACAACTAGGCAGCTGGGGGCTGGAATCCTCAGCGTAGGGAGGCCCAAGCTTTCTGGGCCCCCCCCCGCTGCGAATTGCAGCCTGCAGCCGCCCCAGAAAATGGCGCATTCATAGAAGCGCCATTTTCTGGCGCTGTATCCAGCTCTTCCAGCTGCCGTGTAGCGGTGGCAGACTGGGTAATAAGGGGTTAATGCCAGCTTTTTGGCAGCTGGCACTAAGCCCGAGATTCATAATATAGGGCCAATGTTAGACCCGCCATTAGGAATCTCTAGTAAATTGTAAAGAAGACACAACACAGAGAAAGATTTTTTTATTAGAAAAAAAAACAAACACAATTTAGACCCCATCTTTATTTGTCTGTGGCGTCCGACGTAGTCCAGTGGGCGGTGATGTCCGACGTTGTCCAGTGGGCGGTCCCGCGATGTTTCTCGGTGTTATAGCATATGGGGGCATCCCCCATATGCTATAATAAGGCACTCTCCCAGGGGAATGATAGGTCATGAACGCTGTAAGTTCATGACCTATCACGATCCTGGGGTCACACAGAGATTAACGGATCTTCATAATAATCTCTAAGGGTACGTTTACACGCCGCAACCGCGGCGAGAAATATTGACGGCGATATGTCGCCTTGCAATAATCGCCGTTCAAAATCCCTCCCAATTGCGGCGTGTAATTGGGGAATTTGGCGGCGATATGTCGCCTCGCCACGGTCGCCTGATTTCAGAGCAGTGCACAGAGATCAGGCGACCGTGGCGAGGCGACAGATCGCCGCCAAATTTCCCAATTACACGCTGCAATTGGGAGAGATTTTGACGGCGATTATTGCAAGGCGACATATCGCCGTCAATATTTCTCTCAACGGTTACGGCGTGTAAAGGTACCCCTGTGTGACTCCTGGATTGTGATGGGTCATGAACTTACAGAGTTCATGACTTAACCCTTGTTTGACCTCAGGGGAATGATAGGTCATGAACTCTAAGGTCATGGCCCATCACAATCCAGGGACCACACAGGGGTAACTGATCTTCTTGATCTCTAAAGCAGATCACCATGAAGATCACTTAACCCCTGTGTGACCCCAGGGGAATGATAGGTCATGAACTCTGTAAGTTCATGACCTATCATTCCCCTGAGAGTGCGCGCAGCTCACACAGCTGCGCGCACAGAAGAGGAGACAGACTGCTGCTGGTGCCAGGATCCAGGAGCGGGACCCCAGGATCGGGACTCCAGGATCCAGGATCGGGACCCCAGGATCCAGGAGCGGGACCCCAGGATCGGGACTCCAGGATCCAGGAGCGGGTGAGAGAGAGAGGAGGAGGGAAGCAGTAGGAGCGGTGCTGCAGGAGCGGGACCGGAGGAGCGAGGAGGGGATCCGGAGGAGCGGGTAAGAGGAGCGGAGGAGAGGGTTAGAGGAGCGGGGCTGGAGGGGCGAGGAAGGGGCTGTGGGTATCAGAGGAGCGGGGCTGGAGGAGCGGAGGGAAGCTGGAGGACCGGAGGAGGGAAGCTGTAGGAGCGAGGAGCGGGGCTGGAGGAGCGAGGAGGAGCGAGGCTGGAAGAGCTGGAGATGGGGGGCTGGAGGGGGTCGGAGGCTGCAGAAAGTGTTGGGGGGCACAGGGGGATGTGTCAGTCATGCGATCTGACTTGTGACATGTCAGATCGCATGCAGCTGCAGGGGAGGCGGCGCGTTTTTACATGCGCCGCCATTTTGAGATGGCCTGGGGGAGGGGTGGGGGGGTAAGGGGGGTAATCTCAGGCACAGGGGGTCTTAGGGGCCTTAGGGGTTAATGGATCACTTTGATCCGACATGTGTTTTCATGTCGGATCAAAGTGAAAGCATTTTTTACAAAGCACTTTCACTTTTGTAATGTGATGATCGGTAAACGGTGTTTACCGGTCATCACATTACAGGTGCGGGTACAAAAACAGCTAATTACTACTCTCTAGGGTGTCAGCTACAATCGGTACGCTGACACCCTAGAGGTATTAGCTCCAGGGGCGGCGCTACAGGGCTTTTTCTAGCCGGACGTCTACAGACGTACGGCTGGGCTTTAGTACCCTGTTTTTCGGACGTCTGTAGACGTTAGGCTGTCGTCTAGGGGTTAAAACCAAGCACACCATTGTTTTTCTTATGAAATTCTCAATAAGTTTAATGTGTCACATGACCCTCTTCCCATTTAAAAAAATAAAGTTGGATCCAAAATGTCCGACTTCAAAATAGCCGCCATGGTAAAGCTCACATTTTGGTGGTGTTAATATGTGGAGAAAGTCAATAGTGAACAAGTCAATCAGGGCACTTAGCAGGGCCAAAAGTCACGGTCGGATTTCCTTCCAGGAATGGCGATTTCCCACCGGGTGTGCACAGCCAAAGCACCAGCAATAGCAAATGAAAAGAAGGGCTGCACTCACCGGATAAACGAGATGGTCTTTTTTAATCCAAAATTTCGGAGACAAACATGGTGCAGGGAGGGGGCAAGAGGAGCCGCCGGTCTACGGCACCGTTTCGCGACACATGTCGCTTCTACGGGTCCAAACACACAGAAGTAAGTGGGTCGCCATGTTAAATACATGTGCAGGCCCATCCCACTTCTGTCAGCAGGTTCCAGTTTTGAACCTGCCAACTTTATTAACACATAACAAATCACATAGTGAAAAGCCAAACATACAAATGTACATAAAACCTGTAACAAGAAAAGAGAATTACAGATACCCATAGCTGCGTCCTTATGGGGACCCCACACAAATACTCCTCAGGGCCACCGCTCCGATTTGCCACCGCTGGTCCCGGTAGTACAATAGGTGGTCTCGGCGCTCAACCCATCGTGTCTGGGTGGGGGCGCGGCGACGGCCGAGCACTAAGCTCACAGCCAATCGTCGCAGCCCTCCAGCAGCCCAGATAAGAATAGGGGAGCGAAGAGCTGGCTGATATCGCTCCCAAAAGAACAGCACAGCATGAATGCTGCGACCAGCGCGTACGGGCACTGTAAGTGCCCAAAACCACACTTCTTGCTTTAGGGAGCAATGAGCACAGCCAGATGAGCAAAGAATAAATAATCCTTTAATAGGGAATTCTCCTTTCAACAATAAGGAGAAAGCAGTTTTGGCGGTATGAGGTATAAACTGCTTTCTCCTTATTGTTGAAAGGAGAATTCCCTATTAAAGGATTATTTATTCTTTGCTCATCTGGCTGTGCTCATTGCTCCCTAAAGCAAGAAGTGTGGTTTTGGGCACTTACAGTGTCTGTACGCGCTGGTCGCAGCATTCATGCTGTGCTGTTCTTTTGGGAGCGATATCAGCCAGCTCTTCGCTCCCCTATTCTTATCTGGGCTGCTGGAGGGCTGCGACGATTGGCTGTGAGCTTAGTGCTCGGCCGTCGCCCGCCCCCACCCAGACGCGATGGGTTGAGCGTCGAGACCACCTATTGTACTACCGGGACCAGCGGTGGCAAATCGGAGTGGTGGCCCTGAGGAGTATTTGTGTGGGGTCCCCATAAGGACGCAGCTATGGGTATCTGTAAGTCTCTTTTCTTGTTACAGGTTTTATGTACATTTGTATGTTTGGCTTTTCACTATGTGATTTGTTATGTTTTAATAAAGTTGGCAGGTTCAAAACTGGAACCTGCTGACAGAAGTGGGATGGGCCTGCACATGTATTTAACATGGCAACCCACTTACTTCTGTGTGTTTGGACCCGTAGAAGCGACACGTGTCGCGAAACGGTGCCGTAGTCCGGCGGCTCCTCTTGCCCCCTCCCTGCACCATGTTTGTCTCCGAAATTTTGGATTAAAAAAGACCATCTCGTTTATCCGGTGAGTGCCGCCCTTCTTTTCATTTGTTAATATGTGGAGGATAGCCAGTTTTGACGTACAACATATTTCATTTCTCCTTGCCTCAAGGAAACAGAAGACTTATTTAGACGGAAAAGTTTAGATATTTATTTTATTTTCTCCATTTTTACTTTATAACTGCTATGTATCAAGGTGCAATTTTTATCTTTAATATATATTTTTTTGTAAGCACAGTAATTTTTACATTAAA
This sequence comes from Allobates femoralis, assembly GCA_033576535.1. Taxonomy (NCBI): domain Eukaryota; kingdom Metazoa; phylum Chordata; class Amphibia; order Anura; family Aromobatidae; genus Allobates; species Allobates femoralis. Next base: position 624,917,850 of record JARQOC010000003.1, read on the forward strand.
GCTTATTACCTTAGGCTAGCTTCAAACCACGGTTTTTCCCTGTCAGGTTCTGTCCGGTGTTTTGCAGGATGCACTGGACAAAACCTGACAGCCCCGGACAAACAGATTCGGAGGGCAAATATGCCCTCAGATACAGTTTTGTGACGGAATCAGCGGCTGCTGCTGTTCAGTGCTGAAATTTCAACATAGTGGCTGGAATGGAGCTAGATGCAGTGTGAAATTTCATCCGCAGCTCTTTCAGCTGCACTGTCCAGGTGCTGAATGACCGTGGCTTGAATTTCAGAGCGCCGCTCATTCAGCATCCAGCGTCTGAGAACTGGATAGTTTTTCTGCCGGATCGGCGTGATCCGGAGCCCATAGTCTCCCATGCTATGGGCACCGGATCTGGGAGGATCCAATTTGGTCCCATTTTTGCATCGGACACAAAAACTATGCAGACTCCGGTTTTGTGTCCGATGCAAAAATCGGACAAACCCAGATCCTCCTGGAAAACCACCAAACCGGATGCCAAATAGGCACAGTCTGGCACCATAGGGATACATGGGGGGCAAAATCGGCCCCGGGCTGTCCGGTGCCGGATCCAACACTTTGTGGTGTGAAGCCAGTATTAATACATTTGATCCTTGTATGCACTAAAGAATCCACAGCCTTTCAGAGTGTGTGACCCTTAGATTGTCAGACAGTAGTATTACCCCAAGTGTTTGATGAGTGGTGGCAGTGTGTTGTGTAATTGGGGTGCATGGCCTGTGTCAGGGTGTGATTTATACTTACTTTATAGCCAATAGCAGAGGTTGAGCGCTAGATTGAGTGAATGGAGATAAATGAACCCTCAGTGAAATGTGTAAGTAACAGCCATCCAGCAAAGGCAGGTTCTTGCTGATATGGACTCTTTTCTATTCTCTTGGAATTTCTATTTTCCACATTAATCAGAGCTCAAAGGTGAAATGAAATTAAATACATGTCCTATCTATTAGCAATTTTTATTCAGTTACTAATAGGAATAGATGAATAATAAAAACACAAAAAGAGATTGAATAATTAAAATTATGCTGATTGAAACTCCAATTCTTGTTATGGAGGCATTTGCATTCTTAACTTAGAAGCACATAATTCACAGAATCGTAACTACAGGTACAGCAGACGTGGCTGCCTGGCACTACTACCAATTGAGACTGAGTCTTTAGAACAGAGATATAATTGAATACATTGGTAGAGCAGAGAGCCTTTGCTAATGGGTTCTATAGGTAACAATATATAATCCTCTTTAGGTACTCTATTGTTGGATCATATCTATTTATTAGAAGCTCAGCTGAAGGTAACACATTAGTGAATTAAACATCATACATTTCCTTCCTATTCTTGTAATATTTATAATTCTATGACAAGAGATGTGTATGTATTTGTAAGTACATTGTCATGTGTACATTCTGAAGATGCCTTCACTAAAGGCTACGTTTTCTAATGGCCAATTTCCGATGAAAAGGGATAAAACATAATCTGTCCAGAATCACTTGGATGCTGTAGAAACATCAATTGACGTCAAAAGGAAAGTCATAAATTGTACAAAATGTCCCTTGAGCTGGTGAGAGATTTGAGAAAGGGTTTAGAGGTGTTTGGAGATTTTCATTAGTTATTCCCAGGTCAGTACATCTACCCTCTATTACCAAGTCATGAGATCTTTGTTGCAGATTTTGTTTATTGCTTCAGCAGTTAGTGGATCAGACACAAGGTCAAATATTAGACACATTCAATGCAAGTTAGCTGTCGTATTTGCTTATACAATTGGGAAAAAATTGTTGGTTACCTTAGAAATAAACCATTGCTGTTAGTAATATTGCTGCAGCCTGTTCAAAGTAAATAAGAAAAAAATAATTGTGGAATAATTTTCTGTACATTCTTTTTTTTTTTTTATTGATAAATTATAGATGTTTCCCTTTGGACATTATTATGTATAGCAGTAAAATAAGCTAGCACTCTACTATGGGATCTACATTGAAAAGTACTGTATATACTCGTGTATAAGCCAAGTTTTTCAGCACAAGAAATGTGCTGAAAAGTCCCCCCTCGGCTTATACACGAGTATATACGGGTACCCGGCTGTATACAGCCCCCCCCCCCCCCCGTGGTATACCGGGCCCCCCCTGTGGCAACCTGTAAAGGAAGCGATGATTATACTTATCGGGTCGCTGTCGCCGACGGCGCCGCTCTGTCACCGTCCGTCACCGCGCTCCTCCTGGTCTTCATGCTTCCTTCACCGGCGCACAGGAAATGACGTCATTTTCCGTGCGCCGGTGAAGGAAGCATGAAGACCAGGAGGAGCGCGGTGACGGACGGTGACAGAGCAGCGCCGTCGGCGACAGCGACCGATAAGTATAATCATCGCTTCCTTTACAGGTTGCCACAGGGGGGGCCCGGTATACCACGGGGGGGGGGGGGGGGGGGCCGTATACAGCCGGGTACCGCTGTATACAGCGGGGGTTGCTGTATACCCCTCTGGGGCTGCTAAATACCCCTCTGGGGCTGCTGTATACCCCTCTGGGGCTGCTATATACCCCTCTGGGGCTGCTATATACCCCTCTGGGGCTGCTGTATACCCCTCTGGGGCTGCTGTATACCCTCTGGGGCTGCTATATACCCCTCTGGGGCTGCTATATACCCCTCTGGGGCTGCTGTATACCCCTCTGGGGCTGCTATATACCCCTCTGGGGCTGCTGTATACCCCTCTGGGGCTGCTATATACCCCTCTGGGGCTGCTATATACCCCTCTGGGGCTGCTGTATACCCCTCTGGGGCTGCTGTATACCCCTCTGGGGCTGCTATATACCCCTCTGGGGCTGCTGTATACCCCTCTGGGGCTGCTATATACCCCTCTGGGGCTGCTATATACGCCTCTGGGGCTGCTAAATACCCCTCTGGGGCTGCTATATACCCCTCTGGGGCTGCTGTATACCCCTCTGGGGCTGCTGTATACAGCTCTGGGGCTGCTGTATACAGCTCTGGGGCTGCTGTATACCCCTCTGGGGCTGCTGTATATACCACTGGGGAGGCTACTGTATACTACCACTGGGGAGGCTGCTGTATACTACCACTGGGGAGGCTGCTGTATACCACTGAGGGGGCCTGTATACCACACTGCTGGGGGCTGTATACCTGTGCTGGGGTCCACCCTCGGCTTATACACGAGTCAATAGGTTTTCCCAGGTTTTGGGGGCAAAAGTAGGGGGGTCGGCTTATACACGGGTCGGCTTATACACGAGTATATACGGTACTTCCAAAGCAATGTTCAATCTTTGTTAGTCCATCCCCAGCTAAACAGTAATGTAATATTATATTTTTTGAACACCTAAATAAGCCATGATATGAACTGTGACATCCAATATACGAATTCTAGTATTTCACTAATCTTTAAATAATTAGATGAAGTTAGAGCCCACAATAGGGAATATATTGTCCTATATTATTTCACTAATTAGAAAATTAATAATCTTTATTTATAAAGGGCCAACATTCCACAGTGCTTTACAATTCAGCGGTTCATATACAAACAGTTATAAGTAACAATTTTAAAAAACACCATAATTAAAGCAAAAATAAAGACAATCCTGCTCATAAGAACTTACAATCTACAATTATATGGGGGTGATACAAAGTACAGGTGTTTATTTACAATGATGGTCCAGCCATCTTGAAGAAATGGGGAATAGATAAAAGCTGCATGAGTCATCACCAGACAATATTTGTTGAGCTTTTGGGTTTGGTGGAGCTTGACAGAGTTATGTTCAAAGATATAGTGAATGGGCTATATATAAAGGACTTGGTTTAGAGAGCATGATAGGCAGCCTTAAAAAGATGTGTTTTTAGGCAGTGCCTAAAACTGTGTATGTTGTGGATAGTCCTAATTTCTTGAAGTAGAACATTCCATAAAATTGGTGCAGCTTTAGAGAAGTCTTGGAACTGGGAGTGAGAAATTTGGATTAGTGCAGATCTTAGTCGAAGGTGGCTTGTAGACCGTCGAGAACCGGTAGGGTGACAGACAGAGAGGAGGGAGGAAATGTAGGGAGGTGTCGCAATGTTGTTATTATTATTATTATTATTATTATTATTATTATGTTCTGTATAATGTGCAGCTGTCACTGTGCAAACAGGGGGGAACAGAGGGGAATCTGTCTGCATATTTTATTGGTGTCCCCTCAACTTTGTTATTTAGGTTTTACCATTTATTGTGGTGAGTGATGTGAGAATGCTCTGTACGGTGTGCAGCATTTACTGTGCAGATAGTCAGTAGAGAGAAGTTTTGATATTGGGGTTTTATCATTTGTTGTGTTGAGTGATTTGAGTATGCTTTATATGGTGTATAGAAGTCACTGTGCAGAGAGGGGGAGTGAGAGAAAAAGCTGTCTTAGTAATATATTGGAGGGTCCTCAGCTTTGTTATTGGAGCTTTACTGTTTATTGTAGGGGGATCTAAGTATGCTCTGTATGATGTGCAGCAGGTGTCAGTCACTGTGAAGACAGAGGGAGGAGAGAGTAAAGGCTGTTTCAATAGATGACTGAAATGCCCTAAACTTTGGAATTGAGTTTTACTATTTACTATGGTGAAAGATGTGGTATGCTGTGCATGGTGAATGTGGCACCCCAGGGGTTAATGTGCCACAGTAACATCCAAGGGTTAACTCCCCACACAAGACTGGACACTGCATTAGCGCCTTTAGGCCAGAAGGGGGAGCTAAAGCAGCTCCCTTACATATTCTGGTCTGAGGAGGAAGTAGTTAGTTGATAGTTGACAGTTGACAGTTCAGTTTAGTGCAGGGAGCACTAGGAGGAGGACCTGTAATTGGGAGCAGTGCTGAGCTCCTGAGAGGGACCACTGACTACTTCCAGGCCTAGCCAGGGTCTGAAGAGAGGAATTTAGGAAACAGAGGAACACATCTGGGAGACTGAGTTACCTCATAACTCGCCCCAGAGGAGCTCAGAGACTGGATACTGGATCCAAATCTGTGACTGAAACATGCAGCACAGAAAACACTGGGATAGTGGAGGTTGTAGATCTACACTGCACCTCAGCGAAGCAACACGGCAGGGTCAGAAGCAAACGGAAAGACTCAAGTTGCCTAGCAAAGGAGGTACCTGTGAGGAGAAACAGGGCCAGCAGCCTAGCTGAAGCAGCAGCAGGGCCACACACAAGGTGCAGGAGTAGGAAGCTGAGGACCCGGTCAGGGTGGGAGCAACCCGGCCCCAGTACAGACTCCGTGGACAGTACTCTGCTAATAACATCATCTGTAGTAAAGACTTGGAAAACTTCAAAACCGTGAGTTTGTGTGATCCTTGTGCCCAAATCCTGCGTTCCCTTACAAGCAGCTATCATCTCTACTACTACCCCTATCCTGCAATATCCATAGCACCATCTATAGATTGTTACTATCTCTGCCCCGGAGAACCAAGCTCTACCTGTGGAGAGCCATTACATGCCCAGCTGCCAAACATCATCCCCTGAGGTTCTGCAGCAGCGGTGGTCACCCTGACCACAACCCCTGGGTGGCGTCACGACAAACTCCCCTGCAAATATTCCCCCATTTACTTGAAGAACCCGGGACACGGTCCGGACCAAGACCGCCATGATATCCCCAGCAGCACCCCGGTCCGGTACCGAGTACCCCATCCCAGTGGGCTGCACATATGCAGCGGTCACTGTGCAGAATCGGAGGAGAAAGGAAAAGCTGCATTCATAATACAATAATGTATGAGTGTGCCCTCAGCTTTATTATGGGGGTTTTGCCATTTTTTGTAAAACATGATGTGGATATGCTTTGCATGATGTGCAGAGAGTCAGAGGAGAAAGCAGAATCTGTCTCAATAATTTATTGGACTCCCCTCAACAATCTAATTGGGGTTTTATCATTTACTGTAATGTGTGATGTGGGTATGCTCTGTTTGATGTGCAGCAATTACTGTGCAAAGAGTCAGTACAGAGGAGACACTTTGTTATTGGGGTTTACCATTTGTTGTGTTGAGTGATTTGAGTATGCTTTACAGTATATGATGTACAGAAGTCATTGCTCAGAGAGGGGGAGAAAAGAGAAGAAACTGTCTTAGTGATATATTGAAGGTCCCTCAGCTTTGTTATTGGAGTTTTACCATTTACTGTAGCGTGATATAGGTATGCTCTCTATTAAATGCAGCATATGGCAGTCATTGTGCAGAGTGCATAAATGATTGAAATGCCTTAAACTTTGTAATTGGATTTTACCGTTTAAAGAGTAGAAGCTGTCTCTAAACATTATTGGAGTTTCCTCAGGTTTGTTATTGCAATTTTGCCATTTACTGTAAAGAGTGATACTGGTATGTTCTGTATGATGTGCAGCAGTCACTGTGCAGAGATATGTTGGGTTGGGGAGAGGAGATGTTGTCTCCATAATTTATTGGCTTGCCCTTATCTGTCTTATTGGGGTTTTGCCATTTACTGTAAAGAGTGATGTGAGTATGCTCTATATAATGTGCAGCAGTCAATGAGCAGAGAGGCTGGAAGTTAGGAGAAGCTGTCCCCATAATTTATTGGCTTTACCTTATGTTTCTTATTGGGGTTTTGCAATTTACTGTAAAGAGCGATGTGGGTATGCTCTATATGATGTGCACCAGTCAATGAGCAGAGAGGCTGGAAGTTAGGAGAAGCTGTCCCCATAATTTATTGACTTGCCCTTATCTTTCTTATTGGGGTTTTGCCATTTACTGTAAAGAACGATGGGGGTATGCTCTATATGATGTGCAGCAGTCAATGAGCAAAGAGGCGAGAAGTTAGAAAAAGCTGTCTCAATAATTTATTGGCTTGCCCTTATCTTTGATATTGGGGTTTTGCCATTTACAGTAAAGAGTAATGTGGGTATGGTCTATGTGATATGCAGCAGTCAATGAGCAGAGAGGCAGGAAGTTAGGAGAAGCTGTCACAATAATTTATTGGCCTGCCCTTTCTTTGTTATTAGGGTTATACCTTTAATTGTGGTGAGTGATGTGGGTATGCACCATATAATGTGCAGCAGTAACTGAGCACAGAGATGGAAAGATAATAGAACATTGTCCATAATTTATTGGCCTCCCCTTATCTTTGTTATTGGGGTTATACATTTTATTGTGGTGAGTGATGTGGGTATGCGCTATATAACATGCAGCAGTCACTGAGCAAAAAGAAGGAAAAAGAATAGAAACTTTCTCCATAATTTATTGGAGTGCCCTCAACTTTGTACTTGGGATTTTACCATTCACTGTAAAGAATGGCGTGGGTATGTTCTGTATGCTGTGACCATTGACGTACAGGGAGTCAGAGGAGAGAGGAGAATCTGTCTCATCTGTCTCCATGATTTATTGGAGTGCCTTTATCTTTTTTATTGGGTTTTATCATTTACTATAAAGAGTGATGTGGGTATGCTCTGTATGATGTGCAGCAGTCACTATGCAGGGATTGAAGGGGAGAGGATAAGCTGTCTCCATAAATTATCAGAGTGCTCCTGTGTTATATGCCATCAGCTTTGTAATTGGGGTGTTACCATTTATTATAATCCAATACCGTGATGATTGTGAGATGACTGTTAAGCCTTCCTCTAGGAAACACAGCACTTCTAAAATGTGACAAATTGTATTAGCCAGTTATGAATTAACTATGGTCTGTGCAAAATAGGTCAACCTATATGAAATATTTTAGGATCTTATATATCAACATGGAGAATAATTAACAATGATTATGCTTGATTAAAAAACCTTTACTAATAAATAAAAAATGTAAAAAGCATATGTTTCTTTTAATTACTTGCGCTTAAGAAGAAAAAAAAACATTTAAAGGGAACCAACCACCTCGGATGACCCTCATACACTGTTAATATGTGCCCCTGCAGCCTAGTAAACCATTAGCAGCACTGTTTTAGTGTGAAAAGTGGCTGCAGTAGAAGTGAGATAATGATTTTATACACTTACATGCCTGCGTACTTGAGGGCGTCTCCCTGTGTGTGCTGGGACTTGTTGTGCTGTGCTCATCATGCCTGCTCTCCCCTCCCTTATGCACGCCCCCTCTCAGCCTGCTATAGTGATGTGAGGCTGATTGCGTCATAAAGGGGGTGGGGCTACCGGGATGCCGCGATTTAGCCCCACCCCTTTATGACGCAATCAGCCTCACATCACTATAGCAGGCTGAGAGGGGGCGTGCATAAGGGAGGGGGAGAGCAGACATGATGAGCACAGCCCACAAGTGCCAGCACACACAGGGAGACGCCCTCAAGTACGCAGGCATGTAAGTTTCTAAAATCATTATCTCACTTCTACTGCAGCCACTTTTCACACAAAAGCAGTGCTGCTAATGGTTTACTAGGCTGCAGGGGCACATATTAACAGTGTATGAGGGTCATCCGAGGTGGTTGGTTCCCTTTAAAAATGTGTACATATATTTAGATAAGGTAAAAAATGTTTGTACCGTGTTAGCCAGTAGATAGAAAAATATTGGAATCTGAGATTCCTCAGTGGTTGATACCTTTTATGTATATATGTGTGTGTCTTCAGAATTTGTGTCATTATCAGCCTGACGAAGGGGCCACAGTGTCCCGAAAGCTTGCTATGTTTACCATCTTTTCAGTTAGCCATTAAAAGGTATCAACCACTGAGGACTCTCAGATTCTAATATTTTTTACATATATTTAAAAACTTTCTATTCAATAGTTAATGTTGTAATTTAAACTGTGGGATTGGGATGAAAAAAAACACTGTTATAAGTGTGATGACTCCGAAAATCAAATTATAGAAATTATAGTCATGTGATATGATGGGTGTTCAAGCAGCATAGAAAGCATTTTGTTCAATTTGTGCCCCATTTTACTGAGCGTGTAAGGTTATTAGCACAGCTGATTGCAATGAGCTCCTTTAATAGGTTTACATCAGCCAATAGTTCATTATCTGTATAGGTTAATAATTCTCTTTGTTGGGAGTAGCGGTAGTAGCTCATATACTGTATGGAAACAATGTCCTCTCAAAGACACAGTCATAAATCCTGGCTACATTTCTTTCACGTAGTGTAAAGCACAACCATGGACAATGCACTTTTCCATTGCAGCATTTTCTTTTCCTGCAGAGATGGACTTTCTCGTCATTAGCGTCTTGACAATAACATGTTTTCTATATAGCCCTGGAGTTCAGCTGTGACTGATAAGCCTACTCTATACTTCTTAATTTCTTTTCATTTTCGCATTGTTAGCTATGATCATGTTAGGCAAGCAGATTGCTTGATTTTCGGTATCATAGTACAAGCACGCACACGGCCTCACATATACTAATCTCGTCAGCAAGAGTGTGACAAACCTTTATCATATAATTTCACTAGTTGTCTAACCACATTAAAGCCTCCAAATTCAGAAAGCTGATCTGCCCCCAATGTCCCTATTTCCCTCGGATTTGTATCCTTGGCAACGCCTCTGCCAGAATCCAAACTGATTGCAATGGAAAGCCTCATCTAAATTAGAAGAGATTTCATCTCTCCTCGAGCCACTGCATCAGTAATGAGATTGTAATTGATTAACCACAGCAAGAAGAATCCGATTTTTGTAAAATTGGTCATTTGTCTCCGAAGTGACGTTGGGTGCAACACAAGAAAAATCTTTTAGATGTTTAAAAAGTGGTTTTCTCAGTTCCAGTGTCTAAATCTTTAAATGATATATTTTCATAATGCAGAATTATGTTACATACTCATTATACAAAATGACTCAGGACATAGTAACTCATTATGTGAACTTACTGTAGTCTGTGATACATCTTATTAATAACACAATAGGTTTTTTTTATTTTATTTTCTTTTGCCTTTAATAAAAAAAACTCCCAGACGCTCAAAATATCAATAAGAGATTTAGGAATGTCCCTTATTCCCCTTTCAAATTTATTGTAGTTGGGAGATATACATTCTGGCTTATATGTTACAACCTAAGGGACTAAAAAATAGAAGATAATTTATGAAAGAACTACAAAATCAAAATCAACATGCTGTCTTACAATTACTTGTACATTTCATCAATGTAACACTCCCTATGGACACCAAAATGCTTTATAAAATAAGTACAATGATAGTATTGTCATAACTGCCTTATTAAATGTGCATATGGTATAGTACCCCATCCATGATCATTATTACCTCCATGCTGCATTTTTTTTATATTTATTCATTTTTTGACAAATCTGAATCAAAATCTGCCTGTCTATCCAGAAGCCAGGAAAGTCTATCAGTGTTCAGAAGTGCTGTGCACACATTGCTTCTTTGCAGAATTGGTGCAGACAAAATTTGCCGCCCATCACTTGTTAGTGCTGATTTCCCTGCGTTTTTCTGCCCTTCCAGTCATTGACTTAATTATAAAAAACGCAAGGCACATATCTGCATAAAAAACACACCAAATCCGCAACAAACACACACCAAATCTGCATCAAAAAATGCACCACATCTACACCAAATGCACACCAAATATGCACCAAAAACACATGAAATGCACGCCGAAATGGCACCAAATACACACCAAAAACACACCAAATACACACCGAAAACGCACTAAGTACACACCAAATACGCACCAAAAATGCACCCATTCTGCATGAAAAACACAACAAATATGCACCAAAGGCACACCAAATACACACCAACTATGCATCAAAAATGCTCCACATACACACCAAATCTGCACCAACAACACACCAAATACAGACCAATTCTGCACCGAAAACACACCAAATACACATCAAAGGCGCACCAAATAGACACCAAAGTAAACACCAAAAACACATAAAAAATACACCAAATACACATCAAGTAAACACCAAAAGCACACCAAAAATGCACCAAATATGCAACAAAAACACATGAAATACTAAATACACACCAAATACACACCAAAAATGCACCAAATACACAAGAAAAACACCAAAATGCACCAAATAAACACCAAAAACACACCACATATGCACCAAACACACACCACATATGCACCAAAAACACACCAAATACAAACCAAAAACACACCAAAATCGCACCAAATATGCACCAAAAAAGCACCGCGTACTTGGTGCATTTTTTTCTGACAGAAGATGCAGATTTGCCACAGAAATTTTTTACACCAAATCTGCTGCGTGGGCACATAGCCTTACAAGATTTTTGTACTATACTGTACCTTGTGCATGTTCATTAATGCAAGATGTATACAGTAGTGTACTCTATGACTGTTCATTACTGAAAAATGGGTACAAATATTCTCCCTATATGTTTATTATCTTTTGTGGTAGTTGTTTCTGCTTTTGACTACACAATTAGAATTACATTCTACTTATAAAGGTCCACTACATTTTTCTTTCTTTAGGCAAAGGTATAAGGCAAATAAAATCAAATTTAAGCTTTTAAAACGTTCAAATCTTGTACAAAAAATTAAAATTAAACATAATAAGGTTCTATTAATGTTTTAAGCAAGAGACTTTTTTACCGCTTATCAACCAGGTTCAAATGGATTAGGAGGAAATTAGAAAGTAGATTTATACCCAATAACAGAAATATACCAGTATCTCAGACAGGAGTATTAGCCAATGGTTGGTAATTATGGCTTTTTCAAATTTACTGATATATCTTTATCTCGATGGAGTTGTGTAATTTCCAAAATTACCAAATTCTGGTCACTGCTGTACCAGCTGATCTTCTAATGTTCCTTTTTTTTAATTATTTTTGGTGTTGAATGCAATAAAACTCAATGTCATTAATGTATGCACTGTATCATGTTTGAAAATTTGCTAAACTAACTGGAAAGGCCACCAGATTGGCTACTTCTTCAGGACTTAGAATATTAAAAATGTTATACTTACGGTATCACATATAGTTGTATATACAGTGTTAGGAAGTGGAAGCACCCAAATATATGCAATGGCATGGTTATGATGAAAAATGCTTTTTAATGATAACTAGATGTTGACCCATTGGTATCGTATCAGGAGGGCGGTGACATGCCTGTCCACTGTCTCTCCCCTCCCCCCGTGTTCTCTTCCAATGCATGTAAATATATGTGTATTTTTACTTAGAAACCTGTTTCTGTGTTTTTTTATTAATAAAGTGTTTAATTTCCTGGTAAAAAATGTATAGGTCTTTGCTGTATTTACTATTGCCAGTGCAGGCAAACCAAGCTGGATGACAACCCCCGCTGCCTGGTATTACTTCCGCAAGCAATGCAAAATACAGGGGAGCCCTATTTATATAGGTATTTAAATAAATAACTTAAAAATTATTGACATGGTCTTCACTGTATTTTGTATTGCCAGCCAGGGTAACCCAGCTGAGGGCTGATATTCTCAGCATTGTTAGGCCCAAGTGATTTGGGCCTCCCATTCTGAAAATTGCAGCCACCCCAGAATTGGCGCCATTATAAGAGATGCCAAAACTGGTGCCATGCAGCAGTAGCAGACTGGGTAATAAAGGGGTTGATGTCAGCTTTTCTTGGCAGTTTACATCAAGTCCTATTTCTAATTTCAGTTATCAGTGTGACAGCCAGCAATTAGCAATACTGTCAGTAAAGAGAACAATAAACACACACAACGAGAATTTCTTTATTACATACAACATAAACAGAGACACCTCATTATCCACTTTATTATCTCCCACCAAGTTACCCTCTGATGTAATCCTGGAATTACTATAAGCTTGCAGTGGGGCAATGTGATGCGTCATGCCACCCCCATCTTTGTATACCTGAGTGTCCAAAGATTGTAAGTGTGCATGTGTGTGTATGTATGTGAATGTGTGTATATACATGTGTGTGTATGTTGGTGTATGTATGTGTGTGTATGTATGAGTGTATGTATGTGTGTGCATGTGTGTATGCATGTGTGGGGACATTATACTGTGTGTATTTGTGTGTATGTATGTATGGGGACATTATACTGTGTGTATGTGTATATGTGTGAGCACTATAACGTGTGTGAATGTGTAGGGACATTATAGTGTGTGTGTGTATGTGTTGAGACATTATAGTGTGAGTATATGTGTGGGGCCTGTGTGTATGTGTGGAGACATACAATAGTGTTTGTGTGTGGTCTGTGTGTGTGTGTATGTGTAGGGACATTATAATGTGTGTTTGTTTAGCCACCTGCCCCCACAACTGCACATAGGATGGAGAAAAGACCATGACGTCTAGCCTATCAAGGAGGAGATGGGGTGTAGGCACACTCTGTCATCACCAGAAAGTGCCTGCACCCCATCTCCTCCTGGATAGTTCACAAAGTCTTGGTGTTTCCAGTGATGTCTGGGGGGCGGGCTTGGGGTGGGCAAGGGCCACGAGGTGGGGTTGTTACAGGCTTGCGATAGGCAAGGGCCATGCAGCGGGCTTGCTGAGGGTGGCATTGCATCAGTGTCCCGCTGTTGGTACCGCGCAAGAGGTTGGTACCGTCAGTGGGCACCATATTGGGACACCCATCACTTGGGTGTCCCAATATGGGTTTTGGTATGCTTCTGGTGGCACATTGAACTGTGGGATTCATAGACATTGCCTTGGAAGTTGATGACACATGCCACTAGGTAAATATATAACAGATAACCCTCAAAGCTCATTAATGAGAAAAAGAGAAATATAAAGTCTAGTGAGACTTGGAAAGACTTATCCAACAGATATTAAGGCTGTTTATCAATAACATGGAATTGTTAGTTCCAAAGACGTTCAGCATACTGCTAAATACTTCTTGCACTACATCCTAGTCAAAGTCCAAAACAAAACTCAGAAAAAGAGCCCCCACCCCTCCAGCAATTTCCTTTCAGGGTTAATGCACATATGTGCATAAATACACTGAGTGAAGTTCGATAACAAATCAGATTGCACTCACACAAATGTTGAACAATAAGGAGGTGCTAATCTGTGATTTTTTTCCTCAGCTTTTTTTGCCCTGAGGCAAAACTCACAGCACACTGTGTATGGTTGGATAAATTGGCAGAGGCTTCCCAATGCAAGTCTATGGGTGCAGAAAAAAAATTGGATGGCACACGGACTATCTGATTGCTGTCCATTTTTTATGGTCACATTACTATTCTGTAGCAAAGAACAATGTAAATGATCCTGTCAATGACTGTAAAATAATAACTGCTAAGAAAAAAAATGCATGTCATTCGGATGTCCGGCGAGAGAAGAAAACCACACACTTGCATTGCACTTACATGAAATGTGGAATAACAAATGGATTTCACTCATTCTACTCTCTTGGATGAAGATAGGACAGATTTATGACATAGAGATGTGAGCGAGCTCGTAAATATTAACCACTGGTATGACCCCTTCACAACTAGTGATGTACAGGTATGTTATTGGTCGTGTACTCTGCTTAGATGTGAGCTCAAATGGTGAGTTTGCATCATTCCCCTCAGACATCAGCTGATCCAATTAGTGGACATATGTAGCTAACAGTTGCTGGTTGGTCCGAGAGCCACCTGCACCTAATTTACTAGTTTGATGAAGCTGTCAAACACTGACACCACAATCTAATACGCAGCAGTATGAGTCATGCTAGTCCCCGTGATCCCGTGATTACAGGACACCAATAGGTTGTCATGACAGTGAGGTGTCATTGGATGAACACTGGCTAAGGCCGGTTTCCCATTTATGTTTGCGTCTGCATGCGGAGGGCATGCAGACGCAAATGCATTGAAAACACTGCCATACTCATGTGAACACAGAGGATATTCTCTGCATGCATTCACATCAGTATGGCGCCTGGTCAGCCAATCAGCAACATCGGCGGCGGCCGGGAGGCGGAGATCAGCAGCAGAGATCTCCTCCTCCAGGCCGCCGCTGATGTCACGGCGGTGTTGGCACAGGAGATTTGATGAAACAGCTGATCTGACAGAGATTTAAACAGCTGTCAGATCAGCTGTTTCTTCAAATCTCCCGCACCGACACCACTGTGAGATTAGCGATGGCCATGCCCAGGACATTAGCGGCTGCTCTGGCTGATCTCCTGATGGCCGCTGCTGATCTGGGATGCCCGCCACTGATCTCCCAGGAGAACAGCGGCGGCCACCGGGAGAGATTTCAATGTGATCTGCAGCGTTGTCCTGCACTGTCATGCGGAGGACACTGCGGATCCATTGAAATCCATGCATTTTTCGTGCAATTGCGGCCGCTTGCTGATAAAACAAGCGCCCGTGAACGCACAAAAACATGCAACAGACGGCGTTCGGAGGGCGGAGGATGGTGCACAAATGATATGCATCTGAATGCAACCGCAACCGAATGCAGCCAAACACAGGCATCATCCGTTCCCATGTTAAACATAGGAATGCAGTGTGCATGCGTTTGGCTGCGTTGGGTAAGCTGCGCTAACATACGCAAATGTGAAACCGGCCTAAGCTATGCGTTTCACAGGTCATTAGTATTTCTGCTGTTCAGAGGTATGCAGAAGTATTGCTCTGAACAGCAGAAGTGACTGGACTGTGCAGGCTTCCAATGCCCAAGGGGGGCCAATAAAAACAGTAAAAAGTGTAAAAAAAAAAAAAAAAGGTTTGCGGAAATATGAAAAAAAGAAAAAAGAATATCAATTTTCAAATTCTTCCCCTTTGCCCATTGAAAATTAAACAATTAGGGTAGTTTCACATTGCAATCTGCTGCATATTCAGTGGTCCTGGCAGGTCTTACGTCCTAAACTCGTGAAAAAAAGGCTTCGGAGATGGAGTCAAGCACCATTTTTGGGAGAATACCTTTACTGCAGGTGGACACCTGAACACAGTCTACTGTCTGCCTGCATTAAATGTATACTTTTGAAAATGGTGCTCAACAGAGCACACGTTGACTTCGTCTGCACCATGAAAGTTAATGGTCCCATCTGAGAATACATCTGAAGTTCGTTTTGAGGGGAGTTTGGACATAAGTCTCAATGAGAGCACTGATCACGTGGTACAACACAATGTGAAGAATCCTTAGAGAAAAAAATGCACTTATTTGGGATCACCACATTCAGAAATGCCAGGTCTACTGCATAATGAAAAAAAAAGTAAAACCACCATAATTACTCTTATTTGATCCCCACAACATTGTAATAAACTGCAATAACAGGTGATCAAAACATTGCAGCTTTTCCCCCAAAATGGTTCAATTAAAAATGTCAAAGTAAGACACAAAAATAAGCCGCCGAACAGACCACAATCCCAAAAAATGAAAATGCTACAAAAGATTTTTTCGCGGCCACACCTGCCGCAAGTGCCGAAACCGCACTCGCCGCACCTGCCGCACACTTACCGCAAGCCACATAGACATTGTATGGGGCTTGCTGCAAGTGTGCCGATGCAGTAATCGCGGCAGTTGCGGTTTTATTCACCGCAACCGCCGCGATCAGCGTAACACGCTGATGTGAAAGCAGCCTAACATCGTAAGTAAAAAAAAACCCCATCAATGGTGAAGTTGAACATTTTTTTTATAATTTCATCGTACTTGGAATTATTTTCCCATTTTCCAGTACACTATAGGGTAAAATGAATGATTTCATCCACAAGTACAACTCGTCCTGCAAAAAACAAGCCCCTCATATTGCTATCTTGATGGAAAAATATAAAAAGCATGCTTCTTGAAAGAAGGGGTGGAGAAATCGAAAACAAAAAATGGAACATGGCCTGGGGGTAAAAAAGATCCTGTAAAATTTTGCATGTTGGTTTTACCAAATGCAAAGGACCATATCTCTGGAACGGTAAGCCGACTTTAAAAAAGAAAAAGAAAAAAAACGGAGTTCTCATGCGATCAATGGAAATAAAACTGGCCACTATGCCTTGGTGAAATGTCTTTTCTAAAACGTATAGTCTTTTAAGAAGCCATCCTTTGACCCACTCTGCTTGTCAAGCTATCATCCAGTCTAATTACTCACATTTATCTAAAAAAATATACACCTTCAACTGTCTTCCAACCTCTCACCCAATTCTCTATTCTGATACAATCTGGCTTCTGACCCAACCATTCTACTCACACTGCCTTACCAACGTCACTCTTACCTTTCTGCCAAACCCTTAATATATAACTCCATTCTCATCCTTCTAGACCTTTCTTCTAAACAGTTGACATCTCGCTTCTGTTATATATTATTACACACTTCTTGTCATTACAGAATTGATCTTCGCCTGGTTCTCCTCTCAACTGATCAAATGTACATTTTCACACTACCTTCTCATTGATGGTGTCCTTCAAGGCTCATGAAATGTTACTCTTCTCCATCCGCATAAGTGGCCAAGGACATTTCATAAACCCTACTGCATTCACTACCACTTTTATGCTGATGACTCTCAAATTTACCTTTCTGGCCCATTTGTTATCTCTCTGCTATTTAACGTTATCGTTATTAGAAAGTATTTTATGCCATTTCTTTTAATTGGTAGAATTCTTATATCCCTGGTCTTTATGTATGTCCTTAACCGTTGGCTCCAGTATATAAAAGGAGAAAATGCTTGATTTAATGGATATTGGTGCTTTTGTTGTATCCAAGAAAGAAATGAAAACTATAAAACAAATTATATTACTATAGTGTATTTATTGAATCATACTGATTCAACAGAGATATTTATCACATAATTTTTAACTCACTGTAAGATTGTTTATGCTTTCACTCTTTCCGAGCCTACAAACTGCTGACGGTGTCGATAAGGAAACTCAGCACGAATATAGATAATTCTTTTTCCTTTGGTTATTTTCTCTTTGTGTTTATTTTAAAAGTTTGTATTTTACCTTTTCTTTGGCTTGTTGTAACTTAAAGGGGTTGTGCAATATTAATCTACTACATATACCTCATCAAGACATGTTTCCCCATTAGCAATGGTATCTAACTAGTCTTGGCTCTCACCAGAAGAACCACAAAGGCAGTGACTTGAAATTCTGGACAATGGAATAATTTAGTAGCCATTTTTGACTGTGCCACAACAGGAGAAATGAACATAGTTGTCTTTGCCAGTATCACATACCTATCTACATATAGCTTCAAATCGATTTCATATATCTTGTGGTTGTATTGTTTTTTCATCTTTCAATTTTCAATTTATTACCATTAAAGATTTCTTAAGATAAGAAACATTTTAGTAGTTCCACAAATATTTTAATTGTAAGGAGTTCAGGACTAATAAGTACTCAAGGATATTCTATTGTATACATACACAGTTAGTGACCTTTACCTACCCATACTAACCCATGTTCGGGTCCCTTTTTATTAAAGAGAACCTGTCACCCCCTGGTGCTTTTAAAGTGAAAGCACCACTGAATGCAGCGTGTA
Organism: Allobates femoralis; assembly: GCA_033576535.1. Taxonomy (NCBI): domain Eukaryota; kingdom Metazoa; phylum Chordata; class Amphibia; order Anura; family Aromobatidae; genus Allobates; species Allobates femoralis. The sequence goes on from JARQOC010000003.1 coordinate 624,936,122, forward strand.
TGCTGCATTCAGGGAAGGTGTGTACCATGTCTTTACTCCCCCAGTTTAGAGTTAAGAGGTCCGAAGGGTCTTACTGTTTATGATGTGTTCACTGCCAGCCCGGTCCTCGCCGCCTCCTGCCTGTGTATTCTGCCACCTCTTGTGTCGGTCTGCCCTTCTCTCAAAACTACAGACACACAAACACAGGCAAGAGGCTGGGAGGACCGTGCCAGCGGCGAGGACAGCATAATCAGATAAGCCCCTCAGTCCTCTTAACTCTAAACTTTCCAAAGTGTTTTTTTTGGGTTACAGAGAAGGGTAGAGACATGGTACACACCTTCCCTGAATGCAGCATACATATGCTGCATTCTGTGGTGCTTTGACTTTGGAAAGAACCAGGGGGGTGACAGGTTCTCTATAAGATATTTTCGGTCCTTGCCTGGCATTTGTTGTAAGCATTAGTATGGTAAATGCTATTCATAATTTCTCTATTATTTTTATTGCTCAAATAGAACTCTGTTTTCAAAGAGCGATTGTTCTCCCTTTTCTTTACTCTTTAGAAATCCTTGTCCTTGTAAGTGTTTGTTGCCGTTTATTCTTTCTAAAAATGTATACATATTAACTGTTCCAATGATACATGGGAACGTTTGAGCACTTTTAATAACAAATAGACTGTATAGCTAGTGACAACTATAGTTGACATCGGTCAATGTAAAGGGGATGGAGTTGGAAACAAGCAACACGCCCTTTTGTCCTGGGTGGCAACTCTGGTCATTATAGTGATGCTAATGGTTTGCAATGTGACCACCTGCCTTTTATGTTAACCACTGTTTTAGATAACATTTATTTTATTGCCCTAGAGCAGGGTGGGAAACTCAAGGCCTCAAGACCCGCCAACAGGTCATGTTTTCGGGATTTCCTTAGTATTGTACAGGATATTGGAATAATCACCAGTGCATGTGATTATATTATAACTGTGCAATACTAAGGAAACCCTGAATACATGCACAGTTGGTGGCCCTCAAGGCATGGACTTTCCCACCCCTGCTTTAGAGTATGAGATTGTAAGTGGCAGCAAATTATTTTATGAATATTAGAGAATGCTAACAATTTATTCATAAAGACCTAAAAGTGATTAAAAACAGTATTCTCTAGAACACTCCCCTCCCCCACTAACCCTCCTCCCCTCCATCACTGAAAGAGAACTCGCACACCTCCTCTCCAGATCACACCTCACCACCTGTGCACTGGACCCCATCCCATTTCACTTCCTCCCCAACCTCACCACCAAAATCATCCCAGCCCTAACCCACCTCTTCAACCTCTCAATAACTTCTGGTACCTTTCCTTCTGCTTTCAAACACACATTAATTACACCTATCTTAAAGAAACCATCCCTTGACCCCACCTCTGCATCCAGCTACCGGCCCGTATCCCTGCTCCTGTTCGCCTCCAAACTTCTCGAAAAGCATGTCCACACTGTAATCTCATCCTACCTCTCATCCAACTCCCTCTTTGACAACCTTCAATCTGGTTTCTGCACCCACCACTCCACTGAAACTGCTCTGACCAAAATTACTAATGACTTACTCATGGCCAAAGCTAACAGACAGTTCTCCATCCTCCTCTTTCTAGTCTGTTGGGGTCCCTCAAGGCTCTGTCCTGGGGTCCCTCCTTTTTTCCATCTATACCCTTGTCTTGGAACAACTTATAAATTCCCATGGCTTCCAGTACCACCTATACACTGACACTCAGATCTACCTCTCAGGCCCTGACGTCACCGCTCTGCTGTCCAGAATCCCAGAGTGTCTATTAGGCTGCCTTCACACTTGCAGCTCCCTCTGCAGTGTCCTGCGGAGGGGAACCGCAAGCTGAGTGCAGGCACCCATTCACTGAAATGTAAGATTTGTACGCATGTGGATGCATGCGCACAAATCATACATTCTCATCCGCACCAGGAACGTGACATGTCACGTTCCTGGTGTGGGCGAGAGTATGTGATTTGTACCCATGCGTCCACATGTGTACAAATCATACATTGCAGTGAATGGGTGCGCACAGGGTGCGCACGCCAATCTGCAACAGAGCGCAGGCATCTGCATCCCCATGTTAAACATAGGGACTTGCGGTGCCTGCGCACAGCTTGCAGTTCCCCTCCGCATGACACTGCAGAGGGAACCGCAAGTGTGAAGCCAGCCTTAGCCATATCCTCCTTCTTCTCCTGTCACTTCCTAAAACTCACTGTAGACAAAACCGAACTCATCATCTTTCCTCCATCTCACACACCTTCCTTACCTGATCTATCACAATAAATGGCATCACACTTTGTCCTATACCTAAAGTCCGCTGCCTCGGAGTAACCCTTGACTCTTTCATGTCCTTCAAACTACATATCCAAGCCTTTGCCACCTCCTGCAGCTCCAACTCAAAAATATTTCCAGAATTCGTCCCTTCCTCAACCGTCAATCTACTAAACTACTAGTGCATGCCCTCATCACCTCCCGCCTTAATTACTGCAACCTCCTCCGCTGTGGCCTCCCTGCTAACACACTTTGACCTCTCCAATCTGTCCTTAACTCTGATGCCCGACTAATCCAACTCTCTCCTCGCTGCTCCTCCACTTCTCCCCTCTGCAAATCCCTCCACTGGCTCCCAGTTCCCCAGCGTATCCAATTCAAACTACTAACATTGACTTACAAAGCCGTCCACAATCTGTCCCCCCACATATATCTCTTAACTAATCTACCGATATCATCCAACCTGAAATCTCCGAAATTCCCAAGACCTCCTCCTTTCCTCCACAATTGTACATTCCTCATCTCACTGCCTGCAAGACTTCATTGAGCATCCCCCATCCTCTGGAACTCTGCACCCAAAACATCCGTCTGTCCCCTACACCTTCAAGCAGAACCTGAAAACCCATCTCTCCAGAACAGCTTACAACCTGCAATGACCACGGTGCCACCTCACCACCATTGGACCTGGAGCTCCACCACCATTGAACCTGGCGTTCCACCACCATTGGACACGGCACCCCACCACCACCAGAGCAGACCCAACCTGCTGTCTCTCTCCCCACTGCCCTGTAGAATGTAAGCCCACAAGGGCAGGGTCCTCTCTCCCCTCTGTATCAGTCCGTCACTGTTAGTTTGTATTTTTAACTTGTTTGCATGTAACACTTTCTCATGTACAGCACCATGGAATCAATGGTGTTCTATAAATAAATAATAATAATAATAATGTGTATTTTTAGGATCTATTCAATTCACACTGTTATTTTACATTCAGGGTATTTTTTATTAAGTTGTCTATGATAAACAACACATATACAAATGTATGTGTTCTGATGAAGGTCTATTTGGAGTGGGGTCCCCAATCTGTGGCTCGGTAGCCACATATGGCTTGTGTGCCGGTGGGGTGTGGCTCACAGCTGTCTGTCAGTTTAATTAATTAGTACCAGGTCTAGTAATCAGTAATAAAGAGCAAGTCTGCAGATAGTAATGTTTGTGATTACAGTCACAAAGGAGAACAGATCTGAATGGGGGTAAGGTAGGAGCCCCTGGATCTTTGTATACTGCCTCTGTGCGATTTCTGTGAAAAAGCTTTGGCTGTCATTATACCGGTAATGGTGACTCTGGTTGTCACTACTGTTAGCAGGGTGGAAGCTTGATGTGGTTTGTGAACCTGTCCCAGAGCCTAATATGGCATACGACCCTCTCCCAGAGCCTAATGTGGCTTACGACTCTCTCCCAGAGCCTAAAGTGGCTCACGACCCTCTCCCAGAACCTAATGTTGCTCACACTCACAACTCTTGTAGCTAAATATGTCTCTCAAGGTCAGAAAGGTCAACCACTGATTTAGAGAGTATTTCCTGATATAAACACAATGTGACCAAAGCCTAAATTTCATTTCTTAACATTCTGATATTTTATTAGACTTATTATTGATGATGAGGAATTTACTGTATATTTCAATTCAGCAAGAAGTAAATATAAAATAGTGTAGAATATGTATCTCTCCAGGCATCATCCTTCCTGCATATACTACTAAACAATTATGGATCTTATTAATAGTATAGATCGGTTTTGCCTATTTTATGTAAATATAGATGCATCTTTATTCATCATTAATTGTAACAATAATATTAAGCTAAAAATAAATAATTTGTCAGCAAATGACTGTGAAAAGCTTGAATTACCAGGATAGCGTGGCCCAGCGGGAGAACATGTCGTCTTTTTGTCTGCCAGTGAAAATGATGCAGGCAGCCAGCAGTAACATTGCACTCACTAGGAACATACTCTCTCCTCTCAACAAGGTTCTGTGTTTTGAACATTGGAAATAAATTGTCTCCTGAGGCTCATTACCAGTTCTTTGGCCATCACTGAATATCTGGCGACAATGTGTACAACTACAGTACTGCTAAATGAGCTTCCATTTATTATCAAACACCAGAAGTAATCAGCAAATAGGTTAGCATGGCATTTCAATAAATTACCTATGTATTTCTGAGCTTCTGTAGAACTGCTGCTCTAGTTTTAATAATATGCAGTCACCATATGGATTTGCAAGCAATTAATGTTGCAGCAAAACATCTATGAAACAATCCATGATTGGAGTTGCCTGGCCCTTTACACATCCGTTGTACACTTCTGTGTGTTGTCAATTTGTTAAGCAGATAGCAGAAGAACCCATATGGTTTAATTGTTCCATACACACATTAAAAAATAGATCCACGTGTTTGATGCATGAGACTCGGATCATGTCCTATTCATATCCATTTCATGTATCAGATATAGATATCAAAATTTATGGGGATAGTTGAAAAATGGATGAAAAACAGAAGACATCCCTTTTCCATCAGTGTTATACCCTTATTTCCTCTATTTGTAACTGTTAGATTAATTTGGGACAATGGATAAAAAAAGTTTAATCTACCTCATTTCAATTTTTAAACAATAAATGAAAAATGCAGTGTTTAAGGAGAGTTGGCGCACAAAGGGACAGGATTAGAGTTTAGGTGACACAAACCTTTGTTAAGTAAGCTCTCTATAAGCCACATTACTTTTTGATAGCCACCGCTATCTTCCTCAGGTGGTATAGAGTGCAAGTGAGGGGAATACAATATAAAGAGATAGTGCACCAATAAAATTCAGCAACCAATTATGACATCACAGGAAATAAGGGATCATAGACACACAATATAATAGAACAATGCTGAAAAACTAATATACAATCTAAAAGGAAACATCAAATGAGACCTACTTACTACCGTGTGTGTAAGGGGATGTCACACGCGTCGATATCGCTGTCAATGTCGCTCGTACGTCACGGACTTTCAGTCGCTCGAGCGACGTAAAAGTGACGCAGGAGCGACATTGAAGCGTGTGACCAAGCGATGCAACCAGCGATATGTCGCTGATCGCCGATCGCAGGTTTCACTGCCAGATGTAAAACCTGTCGCTCATCGCTCAGTAGACCTTGTGCATCGCTGCGTGTGACACTAAACTCAGCGATGTATTTTCTATCTTGACATCGTACAAGCGACTAAATAAAATCGCTCGCAAGATGGCGACATCACCGCATCGCTGGGTCATATTGACGCGTGTGACATCTTACCTGCGATAATTCCACATCGCTCAGGCGATTAATAATTTGTGACGCATGAGCGATATCGCGGGCGACATTGACACGTGTGACAGGCCCTTTAGATATATGTGAATCATAATAATCAATAAGAACTCTAAAAGACAGTTGCTGGTAAATAAAATAAAAAATAATTAACTAATAATTAAAAACTTATTTATAAAAATATATATATAAAACCAAAAAGATATATTCAGATGTAATAACATTTTTTTTTACTAAAACGCAAAAGTGTATAAAATATTATGGAATAGCCAATGAATATAAAACATGGACTAATGAGTCGCATTTTTAATAGTCAAATTAAGACCTTCAGGGGATAACATACCCAGTCTAAAAATCCAGTAACTTTCCCTGTTAATTAAATGACCCAGGCAATCCGGCATTATGTCAGCAACCTGATCAATAATTTTAAGACTCAGATATACAGGATCCTTGTGGTGAGCCACACTAAAGTGCTTAGAAACACTATTTAATAAGTAGCCATTGATGATATTGGACCTATGCTTATTTAGCCGTTCATGCATGGCTTGTTTCGTGCAACCTACGTATTTCAGGCCGCACGAACACTCTAAAAGATATACCACGTACATTGATTGGCAATTCAAAGACTGCCTGATGGTGTACATTTAGCCAGTGGTGTTAGATGACAAAGTGTTTGATCCACTCAGAATGGTGTGGCAACACAAGCATTTCGGTGATCGACATGAAAAACATCCTAGATTGGAATTGTCTGAATCAGTCGATTGAGTCAGAGGTGGCTTTCACAATGTGTTACTCCAAGCCACTAGATTATGGAGATGTTTGCCCCTTCTAAACACCACTCTTGGTCTATCTAATATATAAAAGCCGAAGGCCACTTCCGGAAAAAAGACGAAGGCTACTTCCGTGATGGTCTTCGCCCTGGGCTGGTGACGTCAGCCAGTGCAGAGTAGCCGCGCGCAGCCCGGCTACAGGCACCGGCACCGGCACAGGAACGTTCCGATCTCGGAAGTTCCGTGTGCCCTGCAGCCACTCCCCTCCACCCTCTGCCCTCCACACACTAGCGCACATACCGGGGGGGCAGGGGGGGCCCATTGCCCGCCACCTCGGGGGGCCACACACACCCTGAGGGTACCCGTGCTCCCCGCTGCGCACCTGGAGAGGAGGGAGGGCGGGACTTCCTCTCCTGCACCTCTGCCCGCCCCTCCTCTCCTCCTACACCCGACGCGCGGCCCGCGGTGAGTCTCCAGACCCACACGCTCCTCTGCCCTCTGTCCTCTGTGCCCCCTCTGTCCTCTGTGCCCCCTCTGTCCTCTGTGCCCCCTCTGTCCTCTGTGCCCCCTCTGCCCTCTGTGCCCCCTCTGCCCTCTGTGCCCCCTCTGCCCTCTGTGCCCCCTCTGTGCCCCCTCTGCCCTCTGTGCCCCCTCTGTGCCCCCTCTGCCCTCTGTGCCTCCTCTGCCCTCTGTGCCCCCTCTGTGCCCCCTCTGCCCTCTGTGCCCCCTCTGTGCCCCCTCTGCCCTCTGTGCCCCCTCTGTGCCCCCTCTGTGCCCTCTCTGCCCCTTCTGTGCCCCCTCTGCCCCCTCTGTGCCCCCTCTGTCCTCTGTGCCCCCTCTGTCCTCTGTGCCCCCTCTGTCCTCTGTGACCCCTCTATGCCCCCTCTGTCCTCTGTGCCCCCTCTGTGCCCCCTCTGTGCCCCCTCTGTCCTCTGTGCCCCCTCTGTCCCCCCTCCGTCCGTCCTCTGTCCCCCCTCCGTCTGTCCTCTGTCCCCCCTCCGTCCGTCCTCTGTCCCCCCTCCGTCCATCCTCTGTCCCCCCTTCGTCCGTCCTCTGTCCCCCCTCCGTCCGTCCTCTGTCCCCCCATCGTCCGTCCTCCGCCCCCTCCCCTCCGTCCGCCCTCCGCCCCCTCCGCCCTCCACCCCCTCCGCCCCCTCCGCCCTCCGCCCCCTCCGCCCTCCGCCCCCTCCGCCCCCTCCCGCCTCTGCCCCCTCCAGCCTTTGCCCCCTCCAGCCTCTGACCCCTCCATCCTCTGACCCCTCTAGTTTCTGCCTCCTCTGTCCTCTGCCTCCTCCCTCCTCTGCCCCCTCCAGCCTCTGCCCCCTCCAGCCTTTGCCGCACTCCCTGCTGACCACTGAGCCACCGCACTCCCTGCTGACCACTGAGCCACCGCACTCACTGCTGACCACTGAGCCACCGCACTCACTGCTCCCTCCAGCCTGTGCCGCACTCCCTGCTGACCACTGAGCCACCGCACTCCCTGCTGACCACTGAGCCACCGCACTCACTGCTGACCACTGAGCCACCGCACTCACTGCTGACCACTGCGCCACCGCACTCACTGCTGACCACTGCGCCACCGCACTCACTGCTGACTAATGAGCCACCGCACTCACTGCTGACCACTGCCCCACCGCACTCACTGCTGACCACTGCCCCACCGCTCTCACTGCTGACCACTGCCCCACCGCACTCACTGCTGACCACTCAGCCACCGTACTCACTGCTGACCACTCAGCCACCGCACTCACTGCTGACCACTCAGCCACCGCACTCACTGCTGACCACTGAGCCACCGCACTCACTGCTGACCACTGAGCCACCGCACTCACTGCTGACCACTGCGCCACCGCACTCACTGCTGACCACTGAGCCACCTCACTCACTGCTGACCACTGAGCCACCGCACTCACTGCTGACCACTGAGCCACCGCACTCACTGCTGACCACTGCGCCACCGCACTCACTGCTGACCACTGCGCCACCGCACTCACTGCTGACCACTGCGCCACCGCACTCACTGCTGACCACTGCGCCACCGCACTCACTGCTGACCACTGCGCCACCCCACTCAATGCTGACCACTGCGCCACCGCACTCACTGCTGACCACTGCGCCACCCCACTCACTGCTGACCACTGCGCCACCCCACTCACTGCTACCCACTGAGCCACCCCACTCACTGCTAACCACTCAGCCACCGCACTCACTGCTAACCACTCACCCACCGCACTCACTGCTAACCACTGAGCCACCGTATACTCTGCTACCCACTGAGCCACCTGTATACACACAATTAATTTCACCGCACTCCCCTAACTATTACTAAATAAACTATATATAGACTCTAGACTACCCGATTCTTTAGAATCGGGCCACCATCTAGTAAGGGAGATAAAAGGGATATCAACAGAGATTACTTTGTGATGCTTTCCGGAGAGGAAAACACTCTCTCACGAGTCCTGCATTAACAAACTTGAGCCTCGCAATAGGGGCAACAATGCCACTGATAGTACCAGTAAGGCTAGGGTCACATTAGTATTTGCTGAGCTGCTCGGGGGGGTCGCGCTAAAAACGTAGTGTTTTGCAGCATAACCGCGGTGCTACCACCATACTATATGCTGCCCATACTAACCCATGGAGGCTCCACCCCTACGACGCTGTCATCAGATGGAAATCTCGCGGTATTGCAAAACACAAGCAAAGACGCTTTCCACAGCGTCTTTTCTCTCGTTAGGAAATACCTCGAGATTTCCATCTGATGACAGCGTCAGAACCGCATTAGGGGCGGGGCCTCCATAGGTTAGTGTAGGCAGCTTTTACGTGGCACAACCATGACAGTAGCACCACATTTATGCTGAAAAACACTACGTTTTTAGCGCCACCCCCCGGTCAGCGCGGTAAATCCTAATGTGACCCTAGCCTAATACTAACAAAATCTCAGAACTGACTAATTGGAGCCTTGTGACCACATACAATCAGTCACATAGGAATATCCAGAGATTAGTTGAACGTTTCTAGTTTATTCTAAAGGGTGACCCCGTCCTCTATAAACATCTCCCTGATAGACCAAGAGTGGTGTTTAGAAGGGGTAAACATCTCTGTAATCTAGTGGATCGGATTAACACATTGTGCAAGTCCCCTCTGACTGAATCGACTGATTCGGACACTTCCAATATGGGATGTTTTTCATGTGGATCACCAAAATGCTTGTGTTGCCACACCATTCTGAGTGGATCAAAGACTTTCTCATCTAACACCACTGGCAATACAGATTTCGCAATTACTACTTTGAGGTCCAAAGAAGCTTTTATAAGGGAAAGTGAAGGATTTGGCATTCACTGCTTAGAGGCAAAACAATGCCTTTTTGAGGAAAGTGAAATAATGGACAATCACTGCCTTGAGGACAAACACATACCTTTTAGGAGAAACTGAAGGATTTGGCAATAACTGCTTTGAAGCACAAAAATGCCTTTTTAGGAGGATCTGGAGGATTTTTAAATTCATTGTTTTGAGGCAAAACACAGCCTTTTTAGGAGAAAATTAAGGATTTGGCAATCACTGCTTTGAGGCTGAACACAGCCTTTTTAAGGGAAAGTGAAGGATTTGTCAATAACTGCTTTAAAGCAAAAAAAAAGTAATCACTGCTTTGAGGCCAAACACAGCGTTTAAGGGACAAGTGCAACAATTGGCAATCACTGGTTGAAGTTTGAGGTCAAACACAGTCTTTTTAGGCGAAGTGAAGTATTTAGCAATCCCCATCTCATCCCACTTCCTCCACATCCCATCCCACTTCCTCCTCAACCTCACCACCACACTTAACCCAGCCTTAACCCATCTCTTCAACATATCACTAACTTCTGGTACCATTCCTTCTGCTTTCAAACATGCAACAATTACACCTATCTTAAAGAAACCATCCCTCAACCCCACCTCTACATCCAGCTACCGACCCTTATATATTCCTGCTTCTATTCACCTCCAAACTTCTCGAAAAGCATGTCCTCACAGTAACTCATCCCACCTCTCATCTAACTCTCTCTTTGACAACCTTCAATCTGGCTTCCGCCCTCATCACTCCACTGAAACTGCCCTGACCAAAATTACTAGCAACTTATGGTCAAAGCTAACAGACAGTTCTCCATTCTCCTCTTTCTAAACCTGTCCTCTGCATTTGACACAGTGACACAGTCTCCTATTACAGATCCTCTCTTCCATTGGTATTACCGACCTTGCCTTCTCCTGATCTCTTCCTACCTTTCCAAATGCACATTTAGCGTCTCCCACTCCCACATAACCTCCTCACCCTATTCCCTCTCTGTTGGGGTCTCTCAAGGCTCTGTCCTGGGGCTCTTCCTTTTTTCAATCTATACCCTTGGTCTGGGACAACTGACAACTCATAAAGTCCCATGGCTTCCAATATCACCTTCACCAATATACTGATGACAATCAGATCTATCTCTCTGGCCCAGATGTCACCTCTCTGCTGTCCAGAATCCCAGAGTGTCTGTCAGCCATATCCTCTTTCTTCTACTGTCGCTTCCTAAAACTCAATGTAGACAAAACTGAACTCATTAATTTTTCTCCATCTCACACACCTTTCTTACCAGATATGTCTATCACAATAAATTACATCACACTTTGCCCTGTACCTAAAGTCTGTTGCGTCGGAGTAACCCTTGACTCTGCCCTGTCTTTAAAACCGCACATCCAAGCCCTTGCCATCCCCTGCCGCCTCCAACTCAAAAATATTTCCAGAATCTGTCCCTTCCTCAACCCTCAATCTACTAAACTACTAGTGCATGTCCTTATATTCTCCCATCTCGACTACTGCAACCTCCACCTCTGTGGATTCCCTGCTAACACTTTTTCACCTCTCCAATCTGACCTTAACTCTACTGCCCAACTAATCCACCTCTCTCCTCACTATTCCTCCACTTCTCCCCTCTGCAAATCCCTCCACTGGCTCGCAATTCACCAGAGTATCCAATTCAAACTCCTAACATTGACTTACAAAGCTGTCCAGAATTTATCCCCCACATATATCTCTGAACTAATCTCCTGATATCATCCTACTCATAATCTTCGATCCTTCCAAGATCGCCTCCTTTCCTCCACACTTGTACATTTCTCATCTAACCACCTGCAAGACTTCGCCCAAGCATCCCCCATTCTCTGGAATTCTGCACCCCAAAACATCCGACTGCCCCCTACACTCAGAACCTTCAAGCGGAACTTGAAAACCCATCTCTTCAAAACCACCTACAGCCTGAAATGACCACGGTACCACCTCACCATCACTTGACCCACCTCACCATCACTTGACCCAGCACTCCACCACCACTTGACCGGTGCTCCACCATCCTTGGACCCGGCACTCCACCAACATCAAAGTATAACCAACCTATTGCCTCTCTATCCCTTGCCCTGTAGAATGTAAGCCCACAAGGGCAGGGTCCTTTCTCCCACTCTGTATCAGTAACTGTTAGCTTGTTTGTTTATTTTTAACTTGTTTGTATGTAACCTTTTCTCATGTACAGCACCATGGAATCAATAGTGCTTTATAAATAAATAATAACAATAATCACTGTTTTGAGGCAAAATATGCAGTTTTGAACAAAAAGGATTTGTCAATCACTGCTTTGAGGCTAAACACATACTTTTCAGGGGAAAGTGAATGATTTGGTAATCACTGCTTTGAGCCCAAACAGTCTTTTTAGAAAAAAGTGAAGGATTTAGTGACTTCTGCCTTGAGGCCAAACACAGCTAATTTAGGGGAAAGAAAGGGATTTTACAATCACTGCTGTGAGTCCAAACAGCCTTTTTAGGAAAAAGTGAAGGATTTGGTGACTACTGCCTTGAGGCCAAACACAGCTTTTTTAGAGGAAAGTGAAGGATTTGACAATCACTGCTGTGGGCACAAATAGCCTTTTTAGGGGCAAATGATGGATTTAACAATTACTGCTTTGAGGCCAAACATAGCCTTTTTAGGGGAAATACAAAGATTTGCCAATTACTTGTATGCAAAAAATGAGGCTTTGGCAACTCACACAGATTTGGTATTTACACTTGTTCTCAGCAAAAAAATGGCTATGTCTGGATAGACTCTCTCGCCCTCCTATCTAAAAAGCAATCGAGTACCTAGTTATCTTTCTGTGTAGATTCACCGAAAAAGGACATTAAAATCAGCACAGAAAAACTCACCAAAAACTGCCAGGTAAATATGCATTTCATTCAGCAGCAGATTGTCAGCTCCCCTGGAAGGCAAACCAGGTGTCATTAAACCGGTTCACGATCACTTGCAACCCACAGTTGGGGGCGGTTGTGACACCAGCAACCAGCCATACTGTCAAGGAAGCGTCTGGTGGTCCGTACTGATTAAATGCCTCACCAGTGGTTATTTTTTCATCTGCAGTTCAGGTTTGGCCCTCTAGGGGCATAAGTCACTGGTGAGGCATTTAATCAGTAGAACACTACATATGAGAAAAAGCTCATTAAGAATCTACAGCTATACTAATTAATAACAACATTATGCAAAAACAAATATTTGGAGATGAATTGGATGTCGGAGACAGACCACTCCCTGTCTGGCATCACCAGATGTCACTATCCCTGTCTTCTGAGGGTAACAGCAGGACCAGTTCAGATACTGGTCTGAGAAATGTCTTAGGGGGCCGTCACACGCTGCGACATCTTTAGCGATATTGTAAGCGATCACGTGCACGCGCGATCGCTTACAATATCGCTCACATCGCTGGTGAGCTGTCAGACAGACAGACTCACCAGCGATGCGGAGGCGCGATCTCGCTGGTAACTATGGTACACATCGGGTTACTAGGCGCCGCGCATCGCTTAGTTACCCGACGTGTACCATAGTTACCATCTCCCAGCATAGGCTCTGCCGCTGGGAGATGGATCATCGTGGTGTTATACACCACGATGATGCAGATCGTTGCATCGTTCATCGCTAGATCTGAGAACCGAACCTCAGATCAGCGATGTCACGATCAAGCGATTTACCATCGTGAATCGCTTGATTACATGCAACGATATCTTGCCCGATATCGCTTAAGCGATCAAAAAGGAGATCGCTTAAACGATATCGTGCAAGATATCTGTGCGTGTGACGGCCGCCTTAGGTTCATTTTCCTTAGTAATTCTTAGTCCAACCTTGCGGACATTACCGTCATTGCTCGGGAATATCGCAGTAACTAGACCAAGTGGCCACTGGTTCCAGTGAACTTGAGTCTTTCACAAGGACAAGGTCACCTATGTTCAGATTGGGACAAGTATATTGTTGGCGCCACCTGTCCCAGAAAGTATTCGCAAGATTTTTGTAGCTGTCTCCATTGGCGCTTGTAGAGGTCCTTGGCATCGAATCCTCCTGGAGGATCACTGGACAGTCCTGTTTTCTGGGTAAGGAGGGTAGCTGGAGTCAATAACAAGGGCTCCTCAGGGTCATTGGGAACTGGAACTAAGGGTCTTGCATTGGTCATGGCTGTGGCTTCTGCCATGAAGGTGATTAGGCTTTCGTGGGCAATCCTCACTGCTCCTGCTTGGAGAAGAGTAGAGTCAAGGATTCTTCGGACTAGAACAATCATCCGTTCTCAAGATCCTCCCATATGCAAAGAGTGAGGTGGGTTGAATGACCATGTGCAATTTTCGTCACTGAGGAATCTCTCAAGGGTCTTGTAGTCCAGATTTGAAGGTATTCCAAATTCCTTTGCCGCACCGACGAAGTTGGTACCTCTGTCTGACGGTATATGCTTGATAGGACCACTGATAGTGTTAAAATGTCTTAGAGCGTTGATTAAGCTTGACGTGTCAAGGGACTTGATGACCTCTATGTGGACGGGTCTGATTGTCATACAGGTGAACATGACAGCCCAACGCTTAGTATTAGCTTGGCCGCTTCTCGTCTGTCGTGTCACAACTGACCACGGGCCAAATACATCAAGACCAACACTGGTAAAGGGGGGATCTGGGCTGAGACTGTCTATGGGTAGGTCGGCCATCTTTTGAGTTTGAGTGGAACCACGAAGCCTACGACAGGTAGCGCATTTAAAGATGACACTACTGATGAGCTTCTTTGCACCGACAATCCACAGACCAGCGGTTCTGATGGCTCCTTCTTTAAACAGTCTCCCTTGGTGCTTCACCAAATTGTGGTAGTGTTGTACGATTAAGTAGGCAAAATGACATTTTCCGGGATGTATAAGAGGGAATTTCTCTGCAAACTCCATTATAGCTTCTTTCAGTCGGCCTCCTACTCTCAGGCAGGCCGCTGTTGTCGATGAATGGGTCGAGTTTTCTCCATATGCTGCTTGCTGGTATTCGAACTTTGTTAGTAAGGCATTGTATTTCTGTAAAGTAGGTTTCTCTTTGAACAGTAAGGATGATGTGGTTTCTAGAGAAATCCAAGTCGGAGGTAATGTAGGGATTTTTACAAAGATGCCAGCCTTTACATTTGTCTGTATCACAAGTTCTGGCAGTTCTGAATGAGCGAGCTATGTGGGTTAAGCAGGTAATGGCTCGAATGAGTGACTTCCACCTTGAGACTCTATCGAACCTGTGAGATCCAAGCTAGATAGCAGAATTCATTGTATGAAGTGTATCTAAAAAAGTTGAGAATGCGCAATAGGGTCTTATCTTTTTTATACAAGATAAAAAGGTTCAAAATCAGAATTGCTCACCTGATAAGGTTGTGTCTCACACAACCAGCTTGATCGCTCAGAAATGCAGCTGCTGCTGGAACTGTACCTCCACAGGTCACTGAGGTTATCGATCAATCTTCTGGACAAAGTACCTCAAGGTCCGCGTTGCTGCCAAATGAATACAGAGGACACCAGAGACAACAGGATGTCTGGATCAAAGTTGGTTGCAGTTAGTTTTCGTTTTTGGCACTGATAGAGCTCGGTATGTGGCTCTGAAATGCGTCGGATAATAAACCAAGTCATCACTTTGATCCAGACATGCCATTGTCTCTGGTGTCCTCTGTATTCATTTGGCAGCAGCGCGGACCTTGAGGTACTTTGTCCAGAAGATTGATTGTATGAAGTGTAGACACTGGAGGGCGTATTTCAGCATCTGTATACTCTCCTACTAATTCAAAGGTGTCTGGAAAGTGTTCTTCAGCGTATAACAGTTTTGGTCCTGAAAGCCACGTTGAACTCCATAGCTGACTTGCGTTAACTGCTCTAGTTGCGTGATCTGCAGGGTTCTGCTCTGTGGATATGTAATGCCACTGTTTTGGATGAACTGATCTCCTAATTTGTTGCACTCTGTTACTAACATAAACATAGAATCGTTTGGTCTCATTGTGGATATATCCCAAGACTACTTTCCTGTCCGAGTAGAATTTGGCCTGCATCAGGTCGATATCCATCTAGGATGTGATGAATTCAGCTAACTCAACGGCTAAGACTGCGGCACAAAGTTCTAACCTGGGTATAGTGTGCTCTGGTTGTGGTGCAAGTTTGGCCTTCCCCATAACAAATCCATTATGGCTCTGACATTTGGAGTCTACAGTTTTAAGGTAGGCAACTGCGGCAATTGCTTTGACAGAAGCATCTGCGAATACGTACAATTTTTGGCTTTGTATTTCTGTTGACGGTACAGGGGTGTATGGTCTTGGCACATTTAGGTTGGAGAGGGCTGCTAATGAGTTCTTCCATCCTTCCCACTGGATTCTTTTATCCGGTGGCAGAGGTGCATCCCAGTCAGATGTTTCCCTAGTTAAGTCTCTAAGTGGGGCCTTGCCTTGTATCGTGACAGGAGCTGCGAAACCCAAGGGATCGTACAGACTGTTGATGGTAGACAGAACAACTCTACGTGTGAAAGGCTTTTCTCCTTGGCTGACTTGAAAGGTGAAAGTGTCTGACCGTAGATTCCAGAGAAGGCCGAGGCTACGTTTCAATGGTGTGGGGTCTGACCCTAAGTCCAGGTCTCTGAGGCTGTTACATAAGTCTTCAGAAGGGAATGCATCCATGAGTTCCTGGCTGTTTGAGGCTATTTTGTGAAGCCTGAGGTTTGAGCAAGCAAGCATTTCCTGGGCTCTCCTGAGAAGACTGATGGCGGTTTCATTTGAAGGCATGATTTTCAGACAGTCATCAACATAAAAGTCTCTTTGTATGAATTGTCTGACATCTGCTCCGTATTCTGTTTCTCCTTCTTGGGCCGACCTTTTGAGTCCGTAAATGGCGACTGCAGGGGAAGGACTGTTTCCAAAGATGTGCACGCTCATGCGATACTCTGTGACTTCCTTAGTAGGAGCATTGTCTCTGTACCAAAAGAATCTTAGGAAGTTCCTGTCTCTCTGTCTCACAAGATAAAAATGGATCATTTGCTGGATGTCAGCGATGAAGGCAATGGAATCCTTACGGAAGCGCATTAGTACTCCCAGTAGTTTGTTATTGAGGTCTGGACCTGAAAGTAGAACATCCTTCAGAGAGACATTATCAAACTTAGCACTGGAATCGAACACCACTCTAATCTGGCCTGGTTTCTTAGGGTGGTACACTCCAAACATGGGTAGGAACCAGCATTCTTCAGAGTCTTTGAGAGTGGGAGCTATCTCTGCATGACAGTTTAGGAAAATCTTTGACATGAAGGACAAAAAGTGATCTCTCATCTCTGGTTTCTTTTGCAGATGGTGCTTGAGAGAGGAGAAACGCTTTAATGCTTGATTCCTGTTGTTCGGTAGACGTGGTCTGTTGGTTCTGAAGGGAAGGGGTGCGACCCAGCTGTGGGTCTCATCCTTAGCAAGCTCCTTATCCATCATCTCTAGGAACAATTTATCCTCTACTGACATTGCTACTAGGTTGTCCTGTTTAGTTCTCTGGAAGACTGTGCACCCTAACTGATCCTCACAGTCTCCCGATACTATACTGTTGTCTTGTGTAAAGTTTATTAGATGCTTGGGCAGTTGGATGCTGTGTGGCAATTCTATGACATGAAACTTATTATTACAAGGGGGGAACAGAGATGGTCGTCCTTTCTCCAGAGTATTTGTTAGCATGCTTGTCACAGAAGGGGGGCGTGCATGCGTCCCAGGCATACGTTTCCTATTATGACCCATCCTAGATCTAGCCTTTGGGCATAGAGAGCATTGTGGGGTCCGTTGATATGACGTCTCACTTTATGAACCTGCAGGATATCTCTTCCAAACAGCAGGGTTATCTGGGCCTGATGGTCAAGTTCAGGTATAAAGTGTGCTATGCGTCTTAAGTGAACGTGGTGGACTGCTACGTCTGGCATGGGAATTTCAGATCTGTTGTCTGGGATCTGGTTACATTCAATGATCGTAGGTAGCGGTAGGCAGAATTGTCCATCTAAGGACTCGATTTGATAGTCAGTAGCTTTCCTGCCTGCTGTTGTCACAGTACCTGCACACGTTTTTAATGAGTAGGGAGTGCTTGGCCCTTTGATGTTGAATAGGTCAAAGAATCTAGCCAGGGATCGATTACTTTGATCGTCCAAGATAGCATACAGTTTTATAGCTTTGTCTCTGTGGCCCTTTGGGTACACTCTGACGAGGCATATCTTAAAACAGGACCTACTGTCTATTGTCCCTTTGCAGACTTCTGTACATTGTGAAGTGATCTCTGGCGTAGGTGTAGCAGTGTTCCTTTCCTCACCGCTATGCTCATTGTCAGCTGATGTGTTTTGTGTATTCCATGGAGCTGGGCCAGGGTGTAGAGCTGTGTTATGGTCTGTGGTACCACACTCTGTGCATTTTACACTGACCTTGCAATCTTTGGCGAGATGACCTGTGGATGAGCAGCACGTATAGCAGATACCGTGTTCTTTCAGAAAGCTTCTGCGATCTGGCATAGATTTTCCTCTGAGGGTTCTGCATTCGAGAAGAGGATGAGGCTTCTGATGGAGCGGGCACTGCTTGTCTGGGTCCTGCATATTTGTCTCTGATTGGGAGTAGTCAGCAGACCTGTGATTGGAATCTGGAGAAGAAACATTAGTCTTATGTACTGTCACAGACAATCTGCGTGGATTTGTTGCTGGTGACGGTGCGGCATATAACATTGCAAAGTCGAAGCTGGGATCGTTTCTAATTCTTGCTTGTTGGTGTATAAAGTCTACCAAAACAGAGAATGGAGGGAATGAAACACTTTGCTTGTATTTGTACATGGAACCATGTGTGAGCCACTTCTCCTGCAAATTGTAGGGTAACTTTTGGACTATAGGGTTCACACCTCTGGCTGTGTTGAGGAATGCAAGTCCCTGTAGATCTTCTTCATATTTGGCAACTTGGACTTCCATTAGCAGGTCGCTAAGTTCTGTAAGTTTCTGTAGCTCTTTGTTAGATATTTTAGGGAAGCCATCGATTTTTTTGAACAAAGCACTTTCTATTACCTCTGCTGAGCTGTAACGCTCATCCAGCCTCTTCCAGATCTCTCTGAGGCCAATCTCAGAGTGGCTTATATTAGTGTCTCTGATCCTTATTGCATGTTTGACTGACTCTTCTCCCAGGTGCTTAACTAAGAGGTCTATCTCTTCCCTGTGTAGCAACCCCAAGTCTCTAGTGACATTTTGGAAAGAGGCTTTCCAAGCTCTGTAGCTTTCAGCTTGGTCGGTGAATTTCATGAGTCCTTTGGTAAGCAGCTCACATCGCATCAAGAATTTAGTACATTCTGTTGTGAAAAGGTTGTCAGCAGAGTATACTAGTGGTGGGTGCAACGGTAAGGGTAAGTGGTGTGAGGTGTGTTCGTACCTGTTAGTATCCTCTGGGTGGCGCCAGCCGGTGTCATGTTGCTTCGGTCTGACGTACGATGTGTCAGCAAGGTGGTTTATGTTGGTTTCCTGTTAAGGGGCAAAGTAGTCATTAGCAGAGTTGTTTTGTGCGACATTTTCGAGTTTCCGTCTGTCCTGGAGCTGAGGCTCATCATGGCTCCTGCTTTCTTCACTGGAGGTGTCGTGTTCGCGTTTTGGGTCCAGATCAGGTTGTAGTTTGGATCAGGGAGTTCATTAACGTACTGAGATGTGCGTTGTGGAGGATCTTGCAGTGGAAACTCCAGACTTAGCACACTGTTTCGCCTATGCAGCTCCGGGTTTTGAGAGGCTTCTAGTGACTCTGCTTCTGCGATGGCGGCTTCAGCCTCCCTTTCCGCTACTAGATTTTCTAAGGCGGCATCAAGGCGTGCCTTCTCTAACTGTAACCTTCTCTCTTGGTCAGCTCTCTCTTTCTGTAGTGATGCCTCTAAGTGTGCCTTCTCTAATTTAAGTTGCATCTCTTGTTCAGCAAAGCTTGCTCGCATTTTGGTGACTTCAGCATTTGCACGGGCAATGGCAACTGCACTGCTGATGGATGTTGTATTTGAGGAGGTAGAAGTAACGGATCTTGTCCTCTGTGATCTGTGGGACATGGTGTTCTGGGGAAATGCATGACTGTGCAGAGATTGCTGTAGCTGTACAAAGTCTCTGTGTAGCTGGTGACTTGCATCCGACAATCTGGATGGCTGCTGCTTCACTGTTTCCCAGTAGGATGGCTGCTGTTTTACTGTTCTGTCCTCACTAAATGTAGCTATACACAGGGTGCACCGAGCCCCACTGCCGCCTGAGCCGCGGCACTGATTACGGGGGGGGAGGGGCTAATGAAGCCTGGGGCTGCCGCCCCTTCTGCAGCGACCGGGTCGCCACTGCCGCCTGAGCCGCGGCAGTGATTGCCGGCCGCAGCCGTGAGTACCGGGGGAGGGGGGGTGTGCTATTGAAGCCTTCTGTGACTCTCCCCCGGCGGTCGCCGCTTACCTGCGGCGCGCGGGGTGAGCGGCCGGCGCCATGACAGGGGGAGGCTGTTTGCATGAGGCGCCGCCCCCTTCTGCACAGCCGCTCCCCCTGCCTGCTGCCTCCTGAATGACAGGGCTCACACTGTCCAATGGACGGTGCGGCCCTGGCTATACAGGCAGGTAAACCGCTGCTCCAAGGTCCAATAAGGAGATTGTGGTTGAATCTGTTTTTTATTGAACGTAATAGTACATTGGCGCAGTAAAACTGAAAGCAAATACTGATAATTAGTGGAGGGTACAGCAAACATGCATTTTCCACATAGTTAACAAAATATGCATTAACATTTTTTAAACTAGTAACTAACCTAGAGTGCAACTGTCTAAGATAGGCTAATATTAGAGCGGAACACAGCTAAAGAAGGTGTAGTTACATACCAGCAATGCAATCTTGTGAGAACTGTAGTACTGAGTGTCTTCTTCCTTCCAGATATAAAGGTAAAATGGAGGCATTGCGAGGAGGAGAATTCAGACATAAGAAATGGAAATACATAAATAACATTGGCCGCTAGAGGGAGCCAGAACACTACATATGAGATAAAGCTCATTAAGAATCTACAGCTATACTAATTAATAACAACATTATGCAAAAACAAACATTAGGAGATGAATTGGATGTTGGAGACAGAACACTCATTGAAAAGTAGGTTGGTTTAAAACATAATAAAAATGCTTCTGTTATACAGTTTTAGTGTCATTTTGTTTTCGCAGATACAAGACAAGAGTTCTAGAATCATTAACACTGTCACACTGACATGAGAAGGAGGAGGAGAATGCGACATTGTTGTAGCTTTTGATAGGACATTTTATACTAAAGAAATCAGCAACAAAGCATAGAAACTAGAGATGGGCGAGTCCTAAAAGACTCGGAATCGCAAGACCCCAACGAGTCCGAGTCAAGGACTCGGGACTCGTTGCGAGTCCAGCGAGTCCAATGTTAATGAATAGGGAACCGAGTAATAGCGAATAATGACATTTACAACTCGCTGATGTGTCTCTGAAAGTGTGCGAGTCCAAACACACCGCACACTACACTCCCTAAAAAAATTGGTTTTAAGTGCGCACAGCCACCGAGATGTGGTTTGGTGTTGCTGTATGCGTCACTTGCTGGCGGGGTAAGTGTGCGCGCTCACACTTGGCAGTGAAGCCGCACACTACACTCCCTAAGGGCCCTTTCACATCAGCGTTTTTTTGAAATCGTGGCAGATGCGGTGAAAAAACCGCATCTGCCGCGATTACCGCATACCGGCTGCACTTGCGGCGCGGTTGCGGTTTTTGCCATGCAAAGTATAGGCGGACTTGCGGCAGGTGCGGCAAGTGCGGTTTTGCACTTGCGGCAGGTGCGGCCGCGAAAAAAACCGCGGCTGACCGCGGTTTTTTTCGCGGCCGCACCTGCCGCAAGTGCAAAACCGCACTTGCCGCACCTGCCGCAAGTCCGCCTATACTTTGCATGGCAAAAACCGCAACAGCGCCGCTAGTGCAGCCGGTATGCGGTAATCGCGGCAGATGCGGTTTTTTCACCGCATCTGCCGCGATTTCAAAAAAACGCTGATGTGAAAGGGCCCTAAGGTCGTGTACGTGCTATTTAAAGGTAGGAGAGCAGCAACGCACTGGTCTGCCACAGAAAAAATAACGCTCTATGGCTTATTAGGAACAAAAATCGATCTGGTGCAAAAACAAAAAGGAAACAGCACCTCAGCTAAGCCTCTGACTGCAGCTGTTAGCAAAGCTGAGTGAGTAAGCTAAGCTATGAGGTCCGTCCTGTGTGCACTGTAAGGCTTCTCCTTCCTTCCCTCCCTGCCTGCCTGCCTGCCTACACAGCACTACTCTGTCCTCCTCCTAGCTCTCAGAAGAGCTTTTTGGGTTAATATAAGGAATCTTCCCTACACTGACAATCCCTGATCTGCTCCAGCATATATCTCTCTCTCCCTATACTAGGTCAGATCGTCTCAGGAATGTGGCCAAAATGGCGGGGACAAGCCTTATATACTGCCTTGCCTGTCATACATGACATAGGCATCACGATGGACAGCAGCCAATCATAGTCCTGACACAACCAACTTTGCTATGCCATTACTGACTATGATTGGCTATCTTCACAAGTTTTCTGACCTAACACGCACGCTGTGCTGACTCGGAACATAATCATATTCTGTATTCGAGAGTCCGACTCCCGAATACAGTATACAGGACTCGGAATCGTAGACTCGTAGGACTCGGAATCGTAGACTCGCTCAGACTCGCTGCTGACAGCGGGTATCTGTGAAGAGTCAAGCTTATTGCCATTGAATTCCATTGGACTCGTCACTGTGCGAGTCCAAGCTGGGAGATTCGCCGAGTAACGAGTCCTGCGAGTACCTTCAGAATCGCCGAGTCCCGAGTCCTAGCGAGTAGACTCGCCCATCCCTAATAGAAACAGAGTTTTAGGGGAACCTGCCACCATGAAAATGCAGTCAATTCTGCAGGCATGTTATAGAGTATGGGAACCAGAGTTGATTGAAATGTACCATATGTTTATATGAAAAGATAAGATGTAACTAGGGATGAGCGAATATGCTTGTCACTATCCGGTACTCGCACGAATATCTCAGTACTCCGGGTACTCGGCGAGTACCGAGTAATCTCGCAATACTCTTGCTATGCTCGGGGTCCACCTCTCTGCATGTTGCCGCTCTTTAGAGAGCCAGCCCACATGCAGGGATTGGCTGATAGACACTGTAATGCCACAGCCATGTTGGTTGTGGCATTACAGTGATTGGCTGGCCGTACAGTGTCATCAGGTCTTTATAAGACCTGACCGCGCTGTGCTCGTCAATCTGCTCCACAGACAGTCAGTGTAGGGAGAGGTGCTGCTGATTGAGGGACAGATTTGTGGCCTTTCAGCAACTGTAGGTGCAGGACTGACAATCTAATTACCACAACAGTCCTTCTGAGGAATAGTAGAGCTGTACACAGGCAGGCAGGAAGGCAGGGTATATAGCGAACTTTGTTGTGCCAGTATACCAGCCTGCATCACATCTGGGGCTGGTGTACAGGCTGGAAATCTCATCCATCCCAAAACAGTGCTTTTAGTGATTCATTTAGCTCTCTATAGGCAGGAGTGGGTGGTAGCGTAAATTAGGATACGTCAAAACACTCGGTATTCTCGTCAGCGTTTGTGTCTGACCAGTCCACTTGCTGGGCTTTAATCTCTAATCTCAGTGTCCAGCTAAAAACAAACTCTTTTCTGCATTCATTTAGCTCTCTATAGGCAGGAGTGGGTGGTAGAGTAAATTAGGATACTCCAAAACACTCGGTATTCTCGTCAGCGATTGTGTCTGACCAGTACACCTGCAGGGCTTTAATCTCTAATCTCAGTGTCCAGCTAAAAACCAACTCTTGTCTGCATTCATTTACCATTTGTGTGCGCCAGGAGTGGGTTTAAGTGGAAATTAGGATACGCCAAAACCCTCGGTATTCTTGTCAGCGTTTGTGTCTGACCAGTCCACCTGCTGGGATTTAATCTGTAATCTCTGTGTCCAGCTAAAAACCAACTCTTGCTGCCTTAATTTAGCATTTTAGTGCAGCAGGAGAAGGTTGTAGCAGAAATTAGGACACGCCAAAACACTCAGTATTCTCGTCAGCATTTGTGCCTGACAGGTCCACCTCCTGGGATTTAATCTGTAATCTCTGTGTCCAGTTTAAAACCAACTATTATCTGCATTCATTTACCATTTGTAGTGCACCAGGAGTGGGTTTTGGCGAAAATTAGGATATGCCAAAACACTCGGTATTCTCGTCAGCGTTTGTGTCTGACCAGTCCACCTGCAGGGCTTTAATCTCTAATCTCAGTGTCCAGCCAAAAACCAACACTTGTCTGCATTAATTTAGCATCTTAGTGCGGCAGGAGTAGGCTGAAGCGTGAATTAGGATACGCCAAAACTCTCTGTATTCTCATCAGCGTTTGTGTCTGACCAGTCCACCTGCTGGGCTTTAATCTCTAATATCAGTGTCCAGCTAAAAACCAACTCTTGTCTGCATTCATTTACCATTTGTGTGCACCAGGAGTGGGTTTTAGCAGAAATTAGGATACGCCAAAACACTCGGTATTCTCGTAAGCGTTTGTGTCTGACCAGTACATCTGCTGGGATTTAATCTGTAATCTCTGTGTCCAGCAAAAAAACAACTCTTGTCTGCATTAATTTACCATCTTAGTGTGGCAGCAGTCGGTTGTAGTAAAAATTAGGAGACGCTAAAACACTCTGTATTCTCGTCAGTGTTTGTGTCCGACCAGTCCACCTTCTGGGCTTTAATCTCTAATCTCAGTGTCCAGCCAAAAACCAACTTTTGTCTACATTAATTTAGCATCTTAGTGCGGCAGGAGTAGGTTGTAGCGTAAATTAGGATACGCCAACACACTCTGTATTCTCATCAGCGTTTTTGTCTGACCAGTCCACCTGCTGGGCTTTAATCTCGAATCTCAGTGTCCAGCTAAAAACCAACACTTGTCTGCATTCATTTACCATTTGTGTGCGCCAGGAGTGGTTTGTAGCAGAAATTAGGATGCGCCAAAACACTCGGTATTCTCGTTAGCATTTGTGTCTGACAGGTTCACCTGCTTGGATTTAATCCCTAATCTCTGTGTCAGCGTTTGTGTCTGACCGTTCCACCTGCTGGATTAAACCACTGTAATCTGTAAACTCAGTGAGCAGCTAAAAATCATCTTTTGGATGCCTTCATTTAGCCGTATACAGGCAGCAAAACACTGAAAATGCACAAGGCCGGTGGCAAGGGACAAGGAACTGGACGTGATGGTGGTGCAGGCAGTGGCCGAGGCCATGAGCAAGCTCGAATTGCGCCACGATAAACGCCCACATCATCTCGCTCGACCTTCCTGTCCCAATTTCTAGGGGACCGCAGCAGTACACCACTATTAATTAAGACCAGTGTCAACAGGTTGTTAGTTGGATAGCGGATAATGCTTCCAGTCAGTTTGGCACCACCACAAATACCCTGTCTTCCACATGGTCAAGTGTCAATAGCCGTGAGACTGGAACACACATTCCACAACGTGACCCTCCTTCCTCCCACCATGCCGAGTGCCCGGCCCTGGACATAACAGATCCCACACTTGGACGCTCTGAAGAGCTGTTCATTTATCCATTCGTAGATTCTGGCCTCTCGCCAGCTCCAGTTGAAGTGGGTCATGAGGAGATCGTATGTACCGATGCACAAATATTTGAGCAGCCATGGTTTTACGAAGGCAACGGTGGGAACGTGTCTAAACAAGAGGTGGACGATGATGAGACACAATTGCCAGAAAGTCAGGAGGAGAACCAGGGTGCAGAAGTGGAAGACGACGTGGTGGATGATCCAGTAACTGACCCAACCTGGCAGGAGGACATGCAGAGCGAGGACAGCAGTACACAGGGGGAGTTAGGCGTACCATCACAAAAAACTCCGGAAGAAGCAGGGTAGTGTGTGCAGGCAGAAGGCAGGCAACCGTTCCCCGGAACAACAATCCGACAGAAGTTGTCAGTACTACTGTTAGGTCTTCCCGAGTCTAGCTGTTTGTTAAGGTGTCTGCAGATAATTCCAAAAAGGCCATTTGCAACACCTGCCATGCCAGCATCAGCAGAGGTAGCAAAACTAGCAGCCTGACCACCATCAGCATGATCAGGCACATGTCAGCAAAGCACCCGACTTTGTGGGATTTACACCAGAGTCCAGGAGCAGTGTCTGCAGGTGACACCGCTGCGTCTTCCACTGTTGTGCGTGCAAGACAATCCCCTGTCCATACTGCATGTGAAGATGCCTCCTGTCCTTCACCTGTAGTTGCACAAGCAGAAATAGCACAATCATCAACCACGTCCTTGTCCCAGCGCAGCTTTCAGTTATCCATACACCAATCTTTGGAACGCAGGCGCAAATACGTTGCCAACGCCCCACTTGCCACAGTTCTAAATGCACACATTTTGCGACTGCTTGTGCTGGAAATGTTGCCTTTTAGGCTAGTGGAGACGGAAGCATTCCGCAACCTGATGGCGGCAGCTGTCCCACGTTACTCGGTCCCCAGCAGCCACTATTTTTCTCAGTCTGCCGCCGTCCCCGCATTACATAAGCACGTGTCACAAAACATCATACGTGGCCTTAAAAACGCAATTTCAGGCAAAGTCCACCTAACCACGGACATGTGGACAAGTGCTTGTGGGCATTGCCGGTACATCTCGCTGATGGCACACTTGGTTAATATTCTGGAAGCCCGGACCCAGTCTGAGCTTCAGACGGAACACGTCCTTCCGACACCAAAGCCCTAACTCAGTCAGGGTTTCACCCACAGTGTACAGCTCCGGAACATCATGCTCCTCAGCCTCCTCCTCCACTTCACCCTCCACACCAGTCCCAAGCTGGAAGCACTGCAGCTAGTGATGGGCGAATCTACTCGCTAGGACTCGTTACTCGGCGAGTAGTAAGGGACTCGCAGGACTCGCTACTCGGCGAGTTTCCCAGCGAGGACTCGCAAAGTAGCGAGTCCAATGCAAGTAAATGGGAATCCTAGTTTTACTAGCGAGACTCGCTATATCACATCGCTATGTAGGTTGAATCTCCCCCAAATCGTTTAGAGAATGGCACCGCTTCACGGATACCCGCTGTAAGTAGCGATTCCGAGCGAGTCGTAGCGACTCCTAGCGAATCCTAGCGAGTCTACGAATCCGAGTCCTGTATTCTGTATTCGGGACTCGCGAATACAGAATCTGTTATGTTCCGACAAATCTTCCGAGACAGCCTAGCGTGTTAGGTCAGACAAACTTGTGAAGATGGACAAGGATGTTAGCCAATCTTATTCAGTAATGCCACAGCCCTCTTCTTGTGGCATTACTATGATTGGCTTCTGTCCATCGTGATGGCTATGTCATCGATGACAGGCAAGGCTGTATATAAGACTTGCCACCGCCATTTTGAGCACATTTCTCTGAAGATCTGAGCTAGAACAGGGTGAGGTAGATTCTGGAGCAGATCATAGGGATTGTCAGTGAGTGTAGGGAACTTCAAGATTCCTTATATTAACCCCAAACAGATCTTGTGAGAGCTAGCAGGAGGACAAAGGAGTACTGTGTACTGTGACACTGTAGGCAGGCAGGGAAGCAGGGAGCTGCAGCCTTTACAGTGTTCACAGGAGCGACCTCATAGCTTCGCTGAGGCTGGGGTTACACATAGAAATCCGTTTTTGGAAGTCATTTTCATCACCAATCCGTTTTTTATAGGGTGCTTTTTGTGTCTCCTGCACTCCTGTACGTTTTTGGAATTTTCATTAAAAAAAACGCATGCGCGAACGCATGCGCAAACGCAAGTGCATGCGTTTGCATGCGTTTGCGCATGCGTTTCCCATAGGGCCCCATGTTAAAAAAAACGCATGAAAACGCATGCGTTTTTTAACTGATGCCAAAAACGCTGTTTACTGCGTTTTTGGCTCAAAAACGGACAGGGCAATGTTTTGAGCTCCAGAGAAAAACGCACAGGGTGTTTATTACACCCAATGCGTTTTTCTGTCAGTTTTTGGACTTAGAAAAAAAAAATGACAAAACTGAAGCCAAAAACTGACTGAGGGCTTATGTGTAACCCCAGCCTAAGGCTGGGGTCACAGTTGACATGCATTTTTTTAGTGCCTTTTAAAAACGCATGCTTTTTTACATGCGTTTTTCATGTCAGCATGAGTTTTTTAAGGTCTCTGATGGCTCCCTGCGTTTTTGGCTGCGTTTTTGAATCTGCACATAAAAATAGTGCTTGTAGTATTTTTTTGAGCATTTTGAAAAACGCATGCGTTTTTGTAGAAAACGCATGCGTTTTTATAACATGGGTTCCTATGGAAAACGCATGCAAAAACGCATGTACAGTTAGCACCTTTTAGTGCCATTCAAAAACGCATGCGTTTCCCATAGGAGCCCATGTTAAAAAAAACGCATGCGTTTCCGGAAAAACGCATGCGTTTTTTTTAACATGGGCTCCTATGGGAAACGCATGCGTTTTTGAATGGCACTAAAAGGTGCTAACTGTACATGCGTTTTTGCATGCGTTTTCCATAGGAACCCATGTTATAAAAACGCATGCGTTTTCTACAAAAACGCATGCGTTTTCTACAAAAACGCATGCGTTTTTGGATATGCTCCAAAAACGCATGGGACAGTCACACATGCTTTTTGGCTATTAGGGCATGCGTTTTTTAACATGGGGGCCTATGGGTGCGTTTTTTACATGCGTTTTTGAAAACGCAGGTCTCCAAAAATGCATGTGAAAAATGGTACTGTGACCCCAGCCTTACTCACTCAGCTGTTCTAATAGCTGAAGTGAGAGGCTTAGCTGAGGTACTATTTACAATTTTTTGCCAGCTGATAGATTTTTGGTCCTAAAAACCCCTTCAGCGTTATTTTGTCTGTGGCAGAACAGTGCGTTGCTGCTCTCCTAGCTGCAAATAGCACGTACGCCACCTACTTCTGCGACTAATTGTGCGCACTTAATAATTTTTTTCAGGGAATAGTGTGCTGCTTCACTGCCAAGTGTTAGCACACACTTAACCCGCCAGTAAGTGACGCCTACAGCAACACCAAACTCCATCTCGGTGGCTGTGCGCACTTTCTAATTTTTTCAGGGAATAGTGTAGTGCTTCACTGTCAAGTGTTAGCACACACTTAACCCGCCAGTAAGTGACGCCTGCAGCAACACCAAACTCCATCTCGGTGGCTGTGCGCACTTTCTAATTTTTTCAGGGAATAGTGTAGTGCTTCACTGTCAAGTGTTAGCACACACTTAACCCGCCAGTAAGTGACGCCTAAAGCAACACCAAACTCCATCTCGGTGGCTGTGCGCACTTTCTAATTTTTTCAGGGAATAGTGTAGTGCTTCACTGTCAAGTGTTAGCACACACTTAACCCGCCAGTAAGTGACGCCTGCAGCAACACCAAACTCCATCTCGGTGGCTGTGCGCACTTTCTAATTTTTTCTGGGAATAGTGTAGTGCTTCACTGTCAAGTGTTAGCACACACTTAACCCGCCAGTAAGTGACGCCTGCAGCAACACCAAACTCCATCTCGGTGGCTGTGCGCACTTTCTAATTTTTTCAGGGAATAGTGTAGTGCTTCACTGTCAAGTGTTAGCACACACTTAACCCGCCAGTAAGTGACGCCTGCAGCAACACCAAACTCCATCTCGGTGGCTGTGCGCACTTTCTAATTTTTTCAGGGAATAGTGTAGTGCTTCACTGTCAAGTGTTAGCACACACTTAACCCGCCAGTAAGTGACGCCTACAGCAACACCAAACTCCATCTCGGTGGCTGTGCGCACTTTCTAATTTTTTCAGGGAATAGTGTAGTGCTTCACTGTCAAGTGTTAGCACACACTTAACCCGCCAGTAAGTGACGCCTACAGCAACACCAAACTCCATCTCGGTGGCTGTGCGCACTTTCTAATTTTTTCAGGGAATAGTGTAGTGCTTCACTGTCAAGTGTTAGCACACACTTAACCCGCCAGTAAGTGACGCCTGCAGCAACACCAAACTCCATCTCGGTGGCTGTGCGCACTTTCTAATT
The DNA here is from genome assembly GCA_033576535.1 of Allobates femoralis. Taxonomy (NCBI): domain Eukaryota; kingdom Metazoa; phylum Chordata; class Amphibia; order Anura; family Aromobatidae; genus Allobates; species Allobates femoralis. The sequence goes on from JARQOC010000003.1 coordinate 624,965,858, forward strand.
TTTTCAGGGAATAGTGTAGTGCTTCACTGTCAAGTGTTAGCACACACTTAACCCGCCAGTAAGTGACGCCTGCAGCAACACCAAACTCCATCTCGGTGGCTGTGCATTTGTCAACAATGTCCCAAAAACACCAAATTCCCAAAAACCAGTCTGCTAAGGGACAGGGACGAGGTCGGGGCCCTAGCAGTCGTGAACAACAAGGCACTGGTAGAAGTAGACAGACAAGGATTGATCGATCCACCTTCCTGCTGTCTAAATTTCCCAGTACTCAACCGAAACGTGTCTTGAGGCCGGAAGATCAAGACCAAATAACATCTTGGATGGCTGACAAGACATCAACCACGGGTTCTGGCAGCACACAATCATCCTTGACACCATATTCAAGTGCCGCTACTGACAACGCGGGGTCATCTAATCCACAAAATCTTCCTATTTCCTCAAGCCATCGCCAGACGGAGGAAAATTTAGACCGCGAACTTGGGCATTCGGAAGATTTATTTGGTTCTTATCAGCCATTCAGACAACCGGACCTTTCTTTGTCACTGCCTGAACAGATACTTGAACCAGACGTACATTCCATCTATGGACAAAGTTTGGATTCACCTCGTCCTGAAGAACGTCCCTTTCAACAAAGCCATAGGCCGTCTCAGGAGGTGGAGGATGATGATGATGATGAGACACACATCTCATCTGGCCAGCCTGACCAGTCACGTTATCCAGATGACTTTGAGGAGGAGGGGGTGGATGATGAGACCACTGATCCAACCTGGACACTTGACATGCAGAGCCAACAGAGCAGCCAGGAGGAGGAAAGTGGTTATGTACCACCGCCTAAAGCACCCAGGCTTACTCCTTTATCCCGAATCCAAGCTGTGACAACAGTAGCCCAAATTGTGTCAACTGTTGCACAAACTGTACCAACTGTTGCCCCAACTTTAAGAACAGTTGGCCAAAATGTGTCTACAGTTTGTGTTGGCCAGACTCATCCTTCAGTTCCTACACCACAACCTAAAGGACGAACATCCATTGTCTGGAAATTTTTCAAAGATAGCCCATCAGTACCAAATGTGGTTATATGTAACATCTGCTATGCCAGGCTGAGCAGAGGCCAGGGCAAAGTAAACTTGAGCACCAGCAGTATGCGAAAACACATGACTCTTAAGCACCCTAGTCAGTGGTTGGCCCATCAGGGTTCGACAGCAGGGCCTTCTGACCTCAACACCGTTATGCCACTTCAGAATCGTCCTTCACCATCTACTGTTCATGCAGCAGCTCCTACTCATACGATCTCACCACAAGCTGCATTAGACCAGAGATATGACAGTAGTCAAGTGACTTGTGAGTCTGCGCCAATTGTCCAGTTGTCTGTTCCACAGCTGTATGAGAGGCAGCGGAAACACCCATCCACACACCCTTTTTCTCGACAAATGACAGCGCAAATTTCTAAGCTGTTAGCTGTAGAAATGCTGCCATTTAGGCTTGTTGATACTGAGGCTTTTAGGGAGTTGTTGGCTGTGGCAGCACCACGATACACTGTCCCCAGTCGCAATTTTTTTTCACGTACTGCCATACCCGCGCTACATCTGCACGTGGTTAACAACTTGAAGCGTGCACTGACAAATGCTGTGAGCGGAAAAGTTCACCTGACAACTGATACCTGGACAAGTACTTGTGGACAGGGCAGATACATATCCCTGACAGCTCACTGGATCAACCTTGTCGAGAGTGTCCCAAAGTGTAATAGTGGAATATCTGCGATCCTACCAACTCCACGAATAGCGGGCACAGCATCATTCCGGGTGTCCGCGGCCTCATATACTTCTACAACACAATGTGCGTCTTCAACTTCCTTGACCACTGCTGATTTGTCCGCCACATCACGTCAAAGTTGGGAGCTTTGCAGTACTGCATCAGCCAGGCGACAACAGGCTCTTCTTAAGCTCATCTGTCTAGGTGACACACCTCACACTGCAAACGAGCTGTGGAAAGGTGTTAAACAACAGACAGATGAGTGGCTGGCCCCACTGCAACTACAAGCAGGTCTTGTTGTCAGTGATAACGGACGAAACCTTGTTGCAGCAATAAAGCTCGGTAAACTTCAACACGTGCCTTGCATGGCTCACGTACTGAATCTTGTAGTTCAGAAATTCTTGAAAAATTACCCAGAGTTATCTGATCTACTAGAGAAGGTGCGTAGAAATTGCGGACATTTCCGACATTCATCAACGGCACTTGCAAGTCTATCTGCCCTTCAACAGCAATTTAATTTGCCCAAACACAGATTAATTTGCGACATGCCCACACGATGGAATTCTACATTCCATATGTTGGCTAGGTTCAATGAGCAGCAGAGGGCTATAGCGGAATATCAGCTGCAACATGCCCGTCACCCAGGAAGTAATACAAGACACATTGGTACGATGGAGTGGGTCTGGATCGCTGACCTTTGCGAGGTTCTAGAGAACTTCGATTACTGCACAAAACTGGTCAGCGGTGATGAGTCCATTATTAGTCTCACCATCCCCATGCTGTGTTTGCTTAAAGATTCTCTCCTGAATCTTAAAACAGAATCATTGAGGGCACAGCAGAGGGCTATGGATCCACATTTTAACATCCAGGATCAGAGCCAGCAAAGCCAATTTCAGCCGGCAACATTGGCTGCAGAACTAAACAGTGATGAGGAAGATGAAGACGATTTATTTCTCCATGGTACTGAGCTGCACCCTGATGGAACTCCCAACCCCAGTTTTATGTCGGTACAGCATGGGTGGGCTGAAGAGCAGGAGGCGGAGACCGATTTTGAGACCATGATGCCTATTGTTCATCAGTCAGGGGACACAGAAGACATGAGTCTTTGTAGCCTAGCACACATGTCTGACTTCATGTCTCAATGTCTGTCCCAGGATCCACGCGTCATTAACATCTATGACAGCGACCTCTACTGGTTGTCAACATTCCTTGACCCACGCTACAAAGACAAGTTTCCATCGCTGCTGTTGCAGTCACCAAGGGGCTTAACGATGGATTATTTCAAAAGTGTGGTGGTTGACAATTTAATGTCAATTTCACCATCTGACTCCGCTATACCACGAACAAGCAGCTCTTTGCCACAGCAGCCTTTGGTTCGAACACAAACTGCCACATTGTCAAGAAGAGGTAGTGGTAAGATGTCCACCAACTGGGCGATGTTTAACAGACCTTCCAATCTGCAACGGATTGTGCCTACGGTCCCCTTGTCTAGGAGACAAACATTGTCAAACATGTTGAACGAGTATGTGTGTGACACTACCAGCTTCTTAACCGACCCCTCTGTACCCTTTAATTACTGGGTTTCCAAGCTTCACGCTTGGACTGAGCTGTCTTTGTATGCCTTGGAGTTGCTGGCCTGCCCAGCTGCTAGTGTGACATCAGAGCGTGTTTTTAGTGCCGCTGGGGGAATTGTCACTGATAGAAGGTCACGGCTGACAACAGAAAATGCCGACAGACTCACTCTCATTAAGTTTAACAAGGACTGGATATCATCAAAGTTCTTAACCCCTTCAGACGACAGTACCCAAACCTAGAGGGACATTTTCAAATTTGTTACGTTTGGCTCAGTGCGGTTTAAACATTATGTCCTCTTCTGACACAAAGGATAAACAATGTCCCTCTGCTAAGAAGATTGGATAAATAATGTTCCTGCTACACTTGCTGCATGACAACAAAACTACACAATCAGTGTCAGTAATGTTACTTTAATAATGCATGCACTTGTGATGTTTTTTGACCGTTGAATTATGTCAGACAATCCAAAACAGTCTCTTGGCTGAATTTTTTAAGGCAACAAGCCTATGCCTGCATTGTGGGCATTTCTCAAACTGAAATAAAACATATAGTTTGGCTCAAGTGCCTTGCATAAATTTTAAAAATGTTGATCCCGCCCCTTGGGCTAATTTTTTGAGGCAACAAGCCTATACCTGCATCGAATACGTTGCTTGTACTATGCTCTCAGGACAAGCAAATAGTATGGGCCACGCGCCCTCCTCAACTTCAAAAAAGAGTTGATCTCGCCCCTTGGGCTAATTTTTTGAGGCAACAAGCCTATACCTGCATCGAATACGTTGCTTGTACTATGCTCTCAGGACAAGCAAATAGTATGGGCCACGCGCCATCCTCAACTTCAAAATAGAGTTGATCTTGCCCCTTGGGCTAATTTTTTGAGGCTACAAGCCTATACCTGCATCGAATACGTTGCTTGTACTATGCTCTCAGGACAAGCAAATAGTATGGGCCACGCGCCCTCCTCAACTTCAAAATAGAGTTGATCTCGCCCCTTGGGCTAATTTTTTGAGGCAACAAGCCTATACCTGCATCGAATACGTTGCTTGTACTATGCTCTCAGGACAAGCAAATAGTATGGGCCACGCGCCCTCCTCAACTTCAAAATAGAGTTGATCTCGCCCCTTGGGCTAATTTTTTGAGGCTACAAGCCTATACCTGCATCGAATACGTTGCTTGTACTATGCTCTCAGGACAAGCAAATAGTATGGGCCACGCGCCCTCCTCAACTTCAAAATAGAGTTGATCTCGCCCCTTGGGCTAATTTTTAGAGGCAACAAGCCTATACCTGCATCGAATACGTTGCTTGTACTATGCTCTCAGGACAAGCAAATAGTATGGGCCACGCGCCCTCCTCAACTTCAAAATAGAGTTGATCTCGCCCCTTGGGCTAATTTTTTGAGGCTACAAGCCTATACCTGCATCGAATACGTTGCTTGTACTATGCTCTCAGGACAAGCAAATAGTATGGGCCACGCGCCCTCCTCAACTTCAAAATAGAGTTGATCTCGCCCCTTGGGCTAATTTTTAGAGGCAACAAGCCTATACCTGCATCGAATACGTTGCTTGTACTATGCTCTCAGGACAAGGAAATAGTATGGGCCACGCGCCCTCCTCAACTTCAAAATAGAGTTGATCTCGCCCCTTGGGCTAATTTTTTGTGGCAACAGGCCTATGCCTGCATCGAAAACGTGGCTTTTACTAAGATCCTGCTGGAGCATGGCGAAGGGTCCCACTGTACGCTACGGAGATAACGCGTAGACGCGCTCTGTTGCAAGTAGACGTCCCAGCCTATCGCATCTGTGTTCCCAGTGTTGTTGCCATACCGAGTCATTAAGTAACCCCCCCACAAACACAGGCACTATTTATTTGTCAGCAACATTTGTATGTGCAGTCATGATTTTCCACATAATAACCAAGGTGCCTTCATGCGCCATGCGGGCCGTAAAGTACTTGCTAATGATGATGACTTTAAGCCCACCCACAAAAAAAACCTACACATCCATTCCTGAAAAAAGACAGACACAAAGCAGTTTTTGTCAACTGGGTATTATTTCGCCATAATGGCAAAGATGTCAGAATTTTTTTTTTTTTTTTTTTTTTGGGTTTAAACTTTGTAAAAACAAATAATAACATAACAAAGAAATTGTGCAATGCACAGGAACAAAAAATAAACAAAAAAAAAAAAAAGGGGTCTACAGCTGGTGGTAGGTTGCCGCATCCTCCGGCCTTGGCTGTAACGTGGCACCATCACCCTGCTCGTTGAGTAGGTCCAGGGCCCCATGCAGTACCTCACCCAGTGGTTGGAAGCCTGTAGGCTGGGGCATCTGGGCCGGTTGGCCTTGGCTTGGTAGGCCCCTGATTCTTGGACACCACCTCTGGGTCGCAACATACCTGTCCCGGGGTGTGGCCCTGTCCAGGATGTTTGATCTGCTGAGCCGTCACTCCTCCAAAAAATCAAACACCTGCCCAGGATGGTTTGGGGGCCTAAACGCATCGAGGACAATGTGTATTGCTGACCATGCCCGCAGTCGTCTCTCGAATGGAATGTCATCCAAGAACGGTATGAGACTGCGGGCAAAGTCAGCACTACACTGTCCTCTGCGGTCTTGTGGTGCCCCCGGGATCAGAGCAGGGCTGCTGGGGTTCCAGTGACTCCCCACACTGCTGCTGGCAGTCGGCACTGGAGGGCGCTGGTGTGGCCCTTCATCCTCCTCTTCTTGTCTCTGCGGCCCCAAAGGTGGTGGTGGTGGTGGCGGCGGTGGTGGTGGTGGTGGTGGCGGTGGTGGTGGTGGTGGCGGCGGTGGTGGTGGTGGTGGCGGTGGTGGCGGTGGTGGTGGTGGTGCTACTCCCTCCTCCTCATCTGGTGGGGGTTGAGGGGCCTCCCTCCCCTCCTCAGGCAGCTGTGGTGGCGGGTTCCAACGCCGCCTCCGAAAGTGAGCAGCTCTGTGGGTAAATATAAAAAACATTTGGTGAATGGGTTGACTTTGGAAACAAAACCATAGGCCAAACATAACATGTGCACGCTTTTTTGATTCAGTGTATCTGTGTATTCTGTGTCTTTTCATTGTTGCCCTTAAGATGGAATTGCAGCAAATAAATTAATGACATTTTTGGCTCATGCCTCAAACTATATTGTATGTGTGGGTACTGTTGCTCCACGATTTTTTGCCATTACATTACAAATTTTAAAATTAGTCTGCACTATTACACTGTGCCCTGACTTAGGCAGGACAGCTATGTAGTCACTTGAAGACATATTAGTGGCCACAACTATTGTTTTGACTTTTTGTGGAAACTTTATGTGGACAAAGCTATAGCCTGACACTGTGAGGCAAACACATTATTCAGGGTTGTTTGCCATCAGATGGACACAAAAACACACAGTGTGGACGGCCTTGGTCTCAATGCACATAACCCAGATCTATAGGGCAGGTGAGCAAGACAGGAAATGGAGTCCTGCAGCATAGGTGACACATGAGCATTTGGCGTTAGTGGCCTACACTCCTTGTTGCTGCCATGTATGCTAATCAGGAATGTCTTGGTAAATAAAACACACCAAACAGATGGCTTGGGATTTGAAACGACTGTAATGGACATAGAGTATGGGGTTGTCTTTGAGCAGCAGGTCACACATCGTTGGTGCCAAACAAGGTGGTATGCACAGATGGACAGTTTTAGTTATTCCAACGGGGCCGAACAAAAAAACGGGAACAGCAAGGACAAACCTCGGGTTTCCTAAAGGACCTTGGACATAAAAGGCTGTTGCACTTAAAATATGGCCCTCTTTAGTTTGATTTAATACAGCATTAATACGCTATCTTTTCCGGAGGATTCGTAATGTGGCCATGAGTTAACGACAAAAAAAGTAAAATTCACATGTGGGCCCTAATATCTACACCATCACCTTGCAGCCCCAAATAAACCCATGGGAAAACTGAACCACACATATTTGTAGTGATACAGGGTATGTTCTGAAATGTGTGTGAATGTGTCAGCAATCTGGGATGGTGTACAAACAGTTTAGTGCAAAAGGGGTATATCCTTGCAACGTTATTTTGCTGAAAAAAACCCCCACAACTAAATGTGTAGGGATGTATGTGGCCCTTATGCAAGTCGAGGCCATTAGGAACTGATACAACTGAGGCTTATGACAGGCAAACCAGACAGGGCCACACACCTTAGAGGCCATTGGAGGGAAGAACATGGCTTTGTTCCACAAACATGCCAACAATAATAGCTAATTGTGAGGTCACGGAACATTGTGTCTGACCACCCTGCAGAACATTGCTTATTTGTCCAAACGTCACAATGTGACTATAAATGTGTATGTCCTGGATCATTGCCAAAGGTAATAGAATTGTGTTGCACCATGGCAGAAACAAACCCCTGTGTGGGTATGTAAACCAGCACACTCATTATAGAGCTTCATACGTACATTGTGTGCCCTCGTGGACAGGGTCCTCTCCTCTTGTACCTGTATGACCTGATTGTCTTCATGGACTGTTTTTTGTCGTTAACCCTTATCCTCATGTAAAGTGCCATGGAACCTAATGGCGCTATATTAAAAAATAATAATAACAATAATAGTAAACAACAGTGCGGCAGACACATACCTTGGCATACGGGCCACCGGTTCCAGAAATGACAGCCGTTCATAGTGGCAATATATGATCCCGTGACCAGCTTCCGGGCCCCCCTCCATGATCCTCCGGTGTTGCCGCTTAAATTGGTCGCGGCAGCTCCTCCAGCGCTTCATAATGTGGTCAACTGTGAAATGATTTCAAACCGGGTTTAGACCTCTTTAACATTTGAAACACTAAAAGTATGTGTACAAATCAACAATAACATTTTAATGATGTTGTGTGTGAAATGTGTATACAAGGCACATGGAAACGACAGTGTGGAACATCATCAACAGCATTACGGACATTGAGCTCACGTGGCCACAATCACAAATGGGGCAGGGCACATGTCAACGCATAGAGAATGTAATAGTGCGGGCACCAGACTCCGCTCATTAGTGGTATTTATATACACCCAACCCCCTGGCCTTCAGAGCCAGGAGGAACAGCCCTTAAACTAAGTGTACTATTGTGAACCCATCCAAATATAGGCAACCATGCAACGGCGCATTATAACACATTGAGGGCCCTGTATACCCTACTATGGGGGCCCTGTATGCCCACGGGGCCCTGTATACCCACTGCTGGGGTCTTGTATACCCACGGGGGGGCTGTAGACCCTACTATGAGGGCCCTGTATAACCACTGGGGGCCATGTATACCCAGTGCTGGGGGACCTGTGTACCCACGGGGGGGCTGTATACCCTAATATCGGTGGCATATATACACACTGGGGGGCCCTGTATACTCTGCAGGTGGAGCTGTATACTCTGCTGGGGGGATGTCTAACAGTGATAGCCGCTGTATACAAGAATGGCGGTCAATATGGTTTCCCACTTTTTTGGGGCTAAAGTAGGGGGGTCGGCTTATACACGGGTCGGCTTATACACGACTATATACGGTAAATGCAATATAACGTGTGAACACATTTAACTCACCCATATTGGTCTGCACATCATGGCCACAACGATGAAACGTTGGGAAAACGCCCTGTGCGATCTCCCTCCAGGCCGTAGTCCGCTGGACATTATCCCCATATGCAGGGTCAGTGGGCAGCCAAAGCAGGGGCCGAGCCTCCACCAGAGCAATTAATTGCAGGGTGTCGACAGGAGCCATGCTTCCTCGCTGTGACTTTCTGCGCGTCCAGCCAGGAAGCTCGAGTCGGCTTATTTCCTGTTTGCACAAAGCATGGGGTTTGCTGCAGAAAGTCGCTTGCGTCGCCTCCAACACATGCGACTTTGGCCTCGGAGACAGCAGCAAAATACAGTTGCCAGTGGGGCTTCCGACACGGCAATGCGAGCGCTTTCCGACACACATATGCGATTTTTAAATCACACATTACTCGCTATTATTCGCTTCCCCATTCATTAACATTGGACTCGCTAGACTCGCTACGAGTAGCGAGTCCCGGGCTCGGACTCGGTAGAGTCAAGCGAGTCCGAGTAATGTAGGATTCGCCCATCACTAACTGCAGCACTACCTCAGCTATGCGGCAACAGGCTGTGCTGAAGCTAATATACGTAGGTGACACACCCCACAATGCTGAAGAGTTGTGGACAACTCTGAAACAGCAGGCAGATTACTGGCTCACACCGCTGAACCTACAGCCAGGCATGGTCATGTGGGACAATGGCCAGAACCTTGTGGTGGCTCTGAGGCGAGCTGACACATGTTCCATGCGTGGTCCATGTGCTCAACCTCGTGGTTCAGCGGTTTATTAAATCCTACTCAGAGCTGTCGGATCTGCTAGTCAAAGTACGCCACTAGTGTGCCCATTTTAGAAAGTCACCTACTGCTTCTGCCGCCCTTGCCGACTTTCAGCGGCGTTTGCAGCTTCCGGCTCACAGACTGGTTTGTAATGTACCCACGCGTTGGAATTCCACACTGCACATGTTGGTCAGGATTCGTGAGCAGAAGAGGGCAGTACCAGCATCAACTAGGCTGTCAGTATACGGTTCAAACTCCTCACATAAGACCTCAGGAGTGGACATGGATGTCTGACATATGTACCGTCCTCCAAAACTTTGAGGACTCCACCAAGATGGTGAGCGGTGATGACGCCATCATTAGCGTCACCATCTCGCTTCTCTGTCTTCTAAAACACTCTCTGCTGAAAATCAAAGACGATGCATTGCAGGCGGAGCACGATGAGTTGGAGCAAGAAACTGTACTGGGTGATTAGACTCAGCCCAGCCTCATCTCATCCCAACGTGCATTGGAGGACTATGACGAGGAGGATGAAGAAATAGAGCTACTTTCATGCGGAATTGACGGTAATACATGCACAACCGTCAGACCGTCAGTTCAGCGTGGATGGCCAGAGGACAGGGGAGAGGAGGAGGATGAGGAGGATGAGGCCAGCATGGACAGTCATGCTGTTGGTGAGAACCCTGAAGTCTTGCCTGTTAACAGTCTGGCGCACATGGCTGACTTTATGTTACGCTGCCTGACTCGTGACCCTTGCGTTATCAACATCTTGACGGACACTCATTACTTGTTGGTGACACTTTTAGACCCATGCTCAAGGAGAACTTTATTTCTCTTATTCCCGAGGTGGAGAGGTCTACAAAAATGCTGCAGTACCAGAAGGCCATAGTCGCGGAATTAGTCAAAAAATTCCCTTCTGAAAACGCTAGCAGCAGAGGTCACGAATCGGTAAACAACCAAGGCGTCTGGCCGAGAGAGGCACAAGTCCAATCCAGCAGAGGTAGGGGAACACTCTCAAAGATCTGGGACAGTTTTCTCAGCATCTCCCGTACCACAGGCCCTGAGGTGCGGGGTGGTACTGTCACAAGGACTGCAAAGTTTGTGAAGATGCTGAGGGAGTACCTTGCCGATCATACAAAAGTGCTCCTAGACTCCTCTGTGCCTTATAATTATTGGGTGTCCAAGCTGGACACATGGCAGGAATTGTCCCTCTACGCCTTGGAAGTCCTGGCCTGCTCTGCCACTAGCGTTTTGTCAGAGTGTGTTTTTAGTGCCGCAGGTGGAATCATTACTGATAAACGCACCCGCCTGTCAACTGAAAATGCTGACAGGCTGACTCTGATCAAGATGAACAAGGGTTGGATTGGCCATGACTTCACTACACCACCAAATGATAGAAGAATTAAAATTTTGTGCCGGTAAATTGCACCTCGGCACACCCACACATGGGTACACATTTCTTGACTTTGGAAGTATACTAAGCTGTAGGCTGATTTTCTGCTAAGGGAAAAAAAAAATTAAATCTGATTTCCTAGCGAGTGTGACACGAGCTTAGTGTGACTTGGAGTGTAAGTGCGGACAAAAGTAAGTGTGTGACTTGTGATTCAGTGACTTTGGATTCAGGGAGTTTGGAAGGGAGGACTTACTGAATTGCAGATTGTATTTAATTAATACTTTGCATTTCTTTTTACTTATCATTTCTGTCTGGTGCAATCCCCATTAGGAAATGAGCTCCATAATTGACAATGCCATCCGGTGTACATCTTGCCACATGTATGCAATCCTTGAACAGCCGGTCGAGGGTGCATACTGCTGTGTGAGATGTGAGTATGTTGTGCATTTGGAAACCCAGATACTGGATCTAAATGAACAACTGACAATGCTGAGATCCATAGACAATATGGAAAGGAGTCTGCTGCTCACTGAACAGCTGCTCAATGGGATAGATGTGGGGGATGATGGTATTATGGAGCTGCAGGACCGTGAGGTAGCTAGCTGGGTGACAGAAGGCGGGGTAGAGGGAAGGGTGCTAGGGAGGCTAGCCCTGATCTGGCACACCCCAATAAATTTGCTATGTTGGCAGATGAGGGAGGTGTGAATTCAGGTACAGCGCTGCTGCAGCAGGGCATAACCTCTGAAAGCAAGAGGAGTGTCTGCTCCAGTAAGGGGGAAAACAGGAGAGAAGGGCAGGCCAGACAGGTGCTAGTAGTGGGGGACTCGATTATTAGGGGAATAGATAGGGCAATCTGTCACAAAGACAGGGATCGTCGAACAGTGTGCTGCCTACCTGGCTCTCGAGTCCGGCACATCGCTGATCGGGTTGACAGATTACTGGGAGGGGCTGGTGAGGACCCAGCAGTCATGGTGCACATTGACACAAATGACAAAGTTATAGGTAGGTGGAAGGTCCTTAAAGATGATTTCAGGGAATTAGGCTGCAAGCTTAAGGCAAGGACCTCCAAGGTAGTATTCTCTGAAATACTGCCTGTACCACGTGCCACACCAGAGAGGCAATGGGAGATTAGGGAGATAAATAAGTGGCTCAGGAATTGGTGTAGGAAGGAGGTGTTTGGGTTCCTGGAGAACTGGGCCGACATCTCTGTTGGCTACAGGTTCTATGCTAGGGACGGGCTGCACCTCAATGGGGAGGGTGCAGCTGTGCTGGGGGAGAAAATGGCTAGAAGGTTGGAGGAGTGTTTAAACTAGGGATTGGGGGGGGGAGGGGTATTCATTGTATAGGAGGGAAAGATAGTGTAAATAGTAACCTGGGCACAAGTAATAAAATTGGGGGTGGCATGGGGGGTGGGGTTAGAACAGTCAATATAGTAGGAAGGAATAGAGGTAAAGAGAGATGCATAAAGTGCATGTACACTAATGCCAGAAGTCTCACCAACAAAATGGAGGAATTAGAATTGATTTTGTTGGAAAATATTTATGACATGGTGGGGATTTTGGAGACTTGGCTGGTCGAGAGCCATGACTGGGCTGTTAATTTACAGGGCTATAGTCTGTTCAGAAATGACCATACAAATAAGCGAGGGGGAGGTGTATGTTTATACGTAAAATTATTCTTAAAACCCATCCTGCGTGATAATATAGGTGAATCTAATGGAAATGTAGAGTCCCTGTGGGTGGAGATAAGGGGAGGGGGAAAAAATAATAAATTACTGATAGGGGTTTGTTATAAGTCCCCAACAATAATGGAAGTGGAGGAGAATATCCTCATGAAGCAAATAGATGAAGCAGCGACTCAGGGAGAAGTCATTATTATGGGGGACTTCAACTACCCTGAAATACATTGGGGATCAGAAACCTGCAGTTCCAGCAAAGGTAATAAGTTTTTGAAAACTAGGAGAGACAATTAACTTTCACAACTGGTTCAGGACCCAACAAGAAGGGGGGCACTGCTAGACCTAATATTAACCAACAGGCCAGACCACATATCAAATATACGGGTTGGAGGTCACTTGGGTAATAGTGATCATAACATAATAAGTTTTCAAGTATCCTTTACTAAGATGTGTAGTAGAGGGGCTACAAGGACACTAAACCTCAGGAAGGCAAATTTCCAACGGTTGAGAGATGATCTTATTGCAATAAACTGGGACGATGTCCTGAGGCATAAAAGTACACAAAACAAATGGGAGATGTTTATTAGCATCCTGAATAGGACCTGTGCACAATATATACCCTATGGGAATAAGCATGCTAGAAATAGGAGGAAACCACTATGGCTAAATAAAGCAGTAAGAGGTGCAATAAGTGACAAAAAGAAAGCATTTAGGGAATTAAAGCAAGTAGGTAGTGATGAAGCATTAAATAAATACAGAAAATTAAATAACATCTGTAAAAAGCAAATCAAGGCAGCAAAGATTGAGACAGAGAGACTCATTGCCAAAGAAAGTAAAAATAATCCCAAAATATTTTTTAACTACATAAATAGTAAGAAACTAAAAAATGATGGTGTTGGCCCCTTTAAAAATAGCCTGGGTAAAATGGTGGATGAGGATGAGGAAAAAGCCAATATGCTAAATGACTTTTTTTCAACAGTATTTACACAAGAAAATCCCATGACAGACAATATGATCAGTGATAACAAAAATTCTCAATTAAATGTCACCTGCTTAACCCAACAGGAAGTACGGCATCGTCTAAAAATCACTAAAATTGACAAATTCCCGGGCCCGGATGGGAGGGATACACCCCAGAGTGCTGCAGGAATTAAGTACTGTCATAGATAGACCATTATTTTTAATATTTAAAGATTCCATAATAACAGGGTCTGTACCACAGGACTGGCGTATAGAAAATGTGGTGCCAATATTCAAAAAGGGAACAAAAACTGAACTTGGAAATTATAGGCCAGTAAGCTTAACCTCTACTGTGGGTAAAATCCTAGCGGGTTTTCTAAGATGATATACTGGAGTATCTGAAGAAAAATAACCTCATGACCCATTATCAGCATGGTTTTACGAGGGACTGTTCCTGTCAAACTAATCTGATAAGCTTCTATGAAGAAGTAAGTTCTGGACTGGACCAAAGAAATGTAGTGGATGTGGTGTATATGGACTTTTCAAAAGCTTTTGATACGGTGCCACACAAAAGGTTGATACATAAAATGAGGGCAATGGGGATAGGGGAAAATATGTGTAAGTGGTTTAAGAACCGGCTTAGTGATAGGAAACAAAGGGTGGTTATTAATGGAACACACTCAGAATGGGTCACAGTTAACAGTGGGGTACCACAGAGGTCAGTGTTGGGCCCGCTTCTATTTAATATATTTATTAATGACCTTGTAGGGGGCATGCAGAGTAGAATCTCAATATTTGCAGATGACACTAAACTCTGCAAGGTAATCAATACAGAGGAGGACAATTTTATATTACAGGAGGATTTATGTAAACTAGAAGCTTGGGCTGATAAATGGCAAATGAGCATTAATGGGGATAAATGTAAGGTCATGCACTTGGGCAGAGGAAACAAAAAGTATAATTATGTGCTTAATTGTAAAACACTGGGCAAAACTGTCACTGAAAAAGACCTGGGTGTATGGGTAGATGACAAACTCACATTTAGTGGCCAGTGTCAGGCAGCTGCTGCAAAGGCAAATAAAATAATGGGATGTATTAAAAGAAGCATAGATGCTCATGAGGAGAACATAATTTTACCTCTATATAAGTCACTAGTGCGACCACACTTAGAATACTATGTACAATTCTGGTCTCCGGTGTATAAGAAAGACATAGCTGAACTAGAGCGGGTCCAGAGAAGAGCAACAAAAGTCATTAGAGGACTAAGGGGTCTGCAATACCAAGACAGGTTATTAAACTTGGGGTTATTTAGCTTGGAAAAACGAAGGCTTAGGGGTGATCTTATAATAATGTATAAATATATGAGGGGACAGTACAGAGAACTTTCTAATCATCTCTTTACTCTTAGGACTGAGACAGGGACAAGGGGGCATCTTCTACGTATGGAGGAAAGAAGGTTTAATCATAATCACAGACGCAGATTCTTTACTGTAAGAGCAATGAGACTATGGAACTCTGCCACATGATGTTGTAATGAGTGAGTCACTACTAACATTTAAGAAGGGCCTGGATGCCTATCTTGAAAACTATAATATTACCAGTTATACATACTAGATCCTTTGATAGGGCGTTGATCCAGGGAACTAGTCTGATTGCCATATCTGGAGTCAGGAAGGAATTTTTTTCCCCAATGTGGAGCTTAGTGTTGCCACATGGGTTTTTTTTTGCCTTCCTCTGGATCAACATGTTAGGCTATGGGTTGAACTAGATGGACTTAAAATCTTCCTTCAACCTTAAAAACTATGTTACTATGTTAATATGTTACTTGCGGTACTGCTCCTCCTTCTCCTCATCCGCCACCATCATATGATAATTGCGACTGTGGTTCATGATGCCACGAATACATATTTTTTTTTTTAATGCTTACAGGGGTCTTCCCCATGCTGTTCCCATGTCATTTGAGCACTGTTCTGATGCTTTTGTGACATTTTTAGGGTTTATCCATGCTGCCGGGGGTCATGCCAGAAAAATACTCGGGTCTCCCATTGGATAACATTGGGCTCGGTGGTCGGGCCGAGTACACGAGTATCTTGGGATGCTCGGCCCGAGCTTCAAGCACCCGAGCATTTTAGTACTCGCTCATCTCTACTCAGTGGTCTTGCAATTGATGTTGCTGCTACAGATATTTGTGTATAATTAAGTTACCACCTGTGTCAGCACTTTAATTACTGCTTGATAGCACTGTGCACTTTCATTTGGATATCCTGCCCAGCATTAATACTGTTGAAGTTGCCCATGATTTTGTAAATGAAGTTACCTGGGTAATCTATAATGGTACCTTTACACGCCGCTACCGAAAGGTAGAAACCGGCAGGTGTCGGAGACAATTGTACCTTTTACCTGCAAAACACCGCGAAGTGGAGGCGTGTAATTCAGGTTGTTCCTTCCTGTCTCTTTGGATACGTCTTTCAGCCATGCTGAAAAACAAGCAGGTATAACCCCTATGGTAGCGGCGTGTAATTGGGGCACAGGTACAGTATTTGAGTTACCTGGGGTGTGCTTGAGCGTCATGTATACCACGCCCCATCAGCTATCATTGGTGGAGACTACTGTGTACCCATTGGCTGTCCCTGCACAGGGCGGCATATTTATAGAGCTGACCAGTCACAATACACATTTGCTATAGCGTCATGTATTAGGCAGCCTCCCTGCGCTGGCTTGCCAATCATAATGTTATTGCATTGTCCAATCACCGTACGAGCGTCGCGTAAGACACAACTCTGTCACGCCTATGTAGTTACGGTGCACAATATGTACGCCCAGATTCCCTTGTGGTAGCGGCGTGTAAATCAGGGAAGGTGCTCCACAGAAGGTAACCTGCGGCACCCGTCGGCACTTCTGGGTAACAAAAATACCTTCTGTGGAGCAACCTTGTGGCGTCGTGTAATTGCGGCATCAGGTACCGTTAGGAACCGTTGAAAACTCATGCGTGCACGTGCGGTGCCTACCTGTTGCTACCTTCGGTAGCGGCATGTAAAGGTACCATAAGGGTACCTTTACACACAGATAAATTGCTTGCAACTCACTGGTTACGGTGAAATCATGGACACATTTTTCCATTTTGTTGCCATGTACAAATGGAATAATGTGTCCATGATTTCACTGCAACCAGTGAGTTGCAAGCAATTTATCTCTGTTTCTAAAGGTACCCTTTAAGACAGTCAGGAACATTACTGTGTTAATTGTCATTATTATTAGTGTGACTGTCTCTATGTATTTAAACTATTGCATGTTTCATTGACCACTTTCTGTTGTGCAACACTCCATTTGATGCATGCCTGCTTTATACTGCTGCTTTCCCTTGTTGTGTACTCCCCCTGTGTCTTTTATGGGGTCTTTAATAAAACTACTTATGTTCATTTTTTTTACATATGTCTGGTTGTGTTTAAGAATGAGATTAGATTAACCAAAATTAATACTTATAGGAGGTAACACACTATCATGTTTATCAAAACCAGGGGATACCAACTTATTTATAATAAAAATATATCTTTTATTTGTATCAAAAGTTAAAAATAAACACGACCACAATTTAGACAAACATATACATACATACATATATATAGAGTGGGGAACCATGCACAATGTAATGTACATATGTTTATTAACCAGAGAAAGGAAGGGTCACACTCTTTTTACCCCAAAGGACTCCAGGAGTGTCATCCCTAGGGGAGTATCGTAAAGCATACAATTACATATGCTCTAATGTCTCACAAGGGGTAGAACAATAGAGAAATAGCTTTGTGAAACAGGAGAGAAACACATTTCAAAACCTGGTAGCAGTATCAAACAGGGTTTTGAACTTTCGTGTGCCGGAGACCTTCAATCCAATATGTGGGTTCCCAAAACTATGTAAATAGAACCACGCGTTTCGCCTTCCCATATGACAGAAAGCTCATCAGAAGTTTTTTTTGGGGTTAAGATTAGTTTGTTCAGTCTAAAAGCAAAGAAATTATCAAAACATTAGTTTACAAGTAAAGGTCAAAAAACAAATATAATCACAAAGATGGTACATGATCTCAACATACATATAAATACAACCATTCCAAAATACACACATAATGAAATACAAATAGTGTATGGTCGATCCAGTTGGTCAAATATGAATGCTCTCATATACATAATTTATGGTCTGAAGAATGTATTTCAGTATTAAGTAATAGAGAGAGACGTACCTTATGACTCTATATGCTAGGGAAACGATATTCCCAAAGACAGGCATACCCAGGGGACAAAGAATTGGTCAAAGTGATAGCAGTTGACCCTACAAGTCTTCTAAAGGAATCAAGGAAAAAAGAATATATATATCCGTGAATAGAATATCTATATGATATAATAGCTAAAAAGACTGGTGAAAACTCCTCAGATGTAGCCTCACCGAGGGCATAGAGTGTATCGTCATAAGGAGGACAACCAAAGAATGGACATCAGAAGGCCTATTTTGGGCTACATAAAAATAACGATAAGTAGAGAAATAAAATAGTGTATATGACAGACCAATAGTCAGAGAATAAATAAAGATGGATCAGCTTTAGAGGATGTGTCATTAACTGTATATCATGAGATCCTCTGAGTCTGCGCAAAAAATGGTATCCTCAGAGCTATCCATCCAAAGAAATATCATATGGAGAGATAAGAGAATAATAATATGAGGCCAAAAGAGGATCATAGACATATTATCATAGATAGTCTTAGAGAAAGAAAGGTTCCCTGGAAATGTAAGAGAGGATCCCAAATAAACAGGAGTCTCAAAAATCGTATACCCATATATCAGGGGATATGTCTAACAAAATTATACAGAACTATATGTGTGATAATATAATAGGATAATATAGACAAAAATATGCTGTTTAACAAGTCTAAAGACCCATGTAGGTATTACCAAAAGGTCAAAAAAACTAAATATGTGTGTGCATATTATATGTACATACGCTAATGTAGCTAAGGGATTTTTACATGTATGTGTCATGTGGAAGACCCATACAGTAATCCCTCAAGGGTTTAAGAAAGACCACAAATGAGTACTTGTATAGTGAATGTATAATAATGTAGATGGGAAAGTTAAATGTGTATATGCAGTACAAAAAACCACAAGGATGCCACCCAAGGGTCCAAATAGCCCTATATGAAAGAGGATTTAGAAAGGCAAAATAATAAGGCCATATCTTATCTTGAGATGTAAAAATAAGTGTCTCAAAAACAGACTTACCCTCCATATAGCCATCCTGCACTTCTGGATGCCTGGAGGGATCTGAATCAAATCCCATTTTTATAGAGACTCCCAATGAATCATTGGTGGTTATTGAAAACAGGTGGTGCTGAGAGAAAGGAAAAAAAAAAATTAAAAATTAAAAAAGGAAAAAACTCCTACCTGTTTCTGCTAGTGACGCTCGATCCAGCATCAACCAGCATAAAGCCGTTCTGTCTCCATGGTTACAAAGACCACGGAGCGCAGAAAAACTTAAATGTGCATGCTCAGACGCATCTAATGACGTCGGTGCGTCGCAGTAAGATGACGCGGCCGCTTGCACTCCACGAGCAGGTTCGTGCAACGCAAGCGGTGACAATGCGCATGCGTGAACCACGTAACGAGGAAATAAGGGAGAAAATAGTTCATATATAGGGAATATGAGCGACGTGATGGCTGTCAGCCATACAACCGTTGCTAGGAGAATAAGGAGCCTCACTAATAAAGAAACAGAAAGATGAAATATCTGTTGGGGTGCCAAAGTATAGGGAAATTATGCCAAGGGAAGAAAAGGAGAGATTAAACACCAGTCTCATAGGTTAAATTTTTCTTAATTTAGAGGGAGGATAGACCTTATTTTGTTATGTATCTTAATGTACCTGGGATGCATAAGGGGCGATCAACATAGGAAAGGGGGTACAATTGAGAAAGCATACATATTTACCATCGAGATTCACAAATTGTAAACAAATGCTTTAAAAAGTTAAAAAGAAATCATGGTTTGCTCTCAGAAATAGGTACCAAGAGCTATATATATTTAATTGTTCCTGTTTTTGATGTGTGCCCCTTCTCGGGTAATAACATCAAAAAGGCCAGTATTTATATTAATCAGATCACCACTGTGTCACGAAAAAACAAAATGTAAACTAAAGTTATAATAAAGCAAGTATTATTAAAGGAAACAGGTATAGCTCAATTGCTCATTGAGCCCATTAGGGTGGACACTATTAAAATTGTAGATTCACCTTGCTTCCTTTTGGAGAAGGATTATGTCAAAATCTCCTTTTCTGGGCGAGGGTTTTGGTACTTCCAAAACTCTGACTTTTAGACATTTTGGGTTCCCTAGATGGAATTCACGTACATGCCGTGCTATTGGGGTGTCCCTATCGTTCCTCACGTCACCAAGATGTTCCCCAAATCTTTTGCGCAACTCTCTCTTAGTTTTGCCAATATAGTCGTTAGGACATGTACAGGTGATCACATAGATCAAACTTTGTGTGCTACAATTGGCAAAGTCACGTAAAACGTAGACTTTATTGGTTGTGGAGCAAGTTACGGTTTTTGTGGGTTGTACCCACGAACAAAACTTACAGTGCCCACACCTATAGGTCCCTACGGTTTTTAGGTTCTGTAACCAATTAGTCTTTGGTTTGGGTTTTTGATAGTGGCTATGTACTAACCTATCGCCTATTGATTGTCCTCGTCTGTAAGTAATACTCGCATAAGGCATGATGTAATCTTTCAAATCGGGGTCTGCATGCAAAATATGCCAATGTTTCCTCATAATACTCATTATCCCCTCATTATGGGCATCAAAAGTACCAATTAATCTGATAATAGATTAATTCTCCTCCTTTCTTTTGGGGACCAATAACGCATCCCTATTACAGAGTTGTGCGTTCTTATTTGCTACGCTCAATGTTGAGCGTGGGTAACCTCTGTTGAGGAATCTGTTCTTTAATAAGTCTGCCTGTTTATAGAACTCACCATTGCTAGAACAATTCCGCCGTAAGCGGAAGTATTGTCCTTTAGGGATACCTTTTTTTTGAGGTTCCGGATGGTAACTCCCCCAGTGCAACAAATTATTTGTTGCCGTTGGCTTCCTGTAAATGGTGGAAAAAATTCAACAAATTATTTGTTGCCGTTGGCTTCCAGTGTTTAAGAATGATCCTTATGCGTCTGTAGGTACAACCTATCAAGTCCATTTTTTTGTTTTTTTTTTAATTTTGTTAGTGGATTTTTCCCATATGCAAAACATTTAAATGAAGTATTCTCATAATTCTCCTCTTTGCCTTTTGTCCAACTTACTATCCTGCTACTTGACTCCCTTTATCACCCTGTAGAAATCTAAGATATGAGACAAAATGCACCATAGGGTCTTATCTCCTTAGCACAGAGGGAAAACTATCCAAAAAAACTGCTCACCTGGGCAGGATGTGTGCACCCACAACCAGTATAAATGTACAGGACCAGCCGCTGGAGGATCCACAATTCCATGGGCAACGTGGTAGAAATAGGTAGTAGCAGGACAAGGTGTTGTCTGATCCACGCTGCTGGGAAATGAAAACCAGAAAGCCAGGATATCGGGTCTAAAGATGTTTTTAACCGACGCGTTTCAGAGCAACCCCTGAAGAAGGAGCAGAGGCTGCTCCGAAACGCGTCAGATTAAAGACATCTTCAGACCAGATACCCCGGCTTTCTGTTTTTCATTTCCCAGCAGACGACACCGTGTCCTGCTACGATCTTTATCACCCTGTGACACAAAGTTCATAAAGAGCCCGTTTCTTTTATAAACAGTCTTTTACTTGTAATATCATGTGATTCCCACTAAACTGAGACATCATGGGTACAATTCTTAAATGTTGAATATTTCAGGACAATTACTTGAATAGAATTAAGTGCAGACTTGACCTGCTGATGTGATACCTCAAGATTATTGTGCCATCTTTCCCACATTGTGCTTTTCCTCAAAATTCATATTCTCTCCACAGCTTCCGCACTACCCCACTAAAAGGGAATTGTCCATGGATGCTAGTAATCAAAAGTTCCTTTGATGCAAGCATACTGACAACTTGTTCGCCCAAGTCTTTGTAGAAGTCCATTGCACATTTACCATAGGGAAGGGTCACTGCCCAGGATGACCCACACAGAGCAGGGTTTGAGTACTAACGGCAGTGAAAGTCCCACTCACATGCATCCTGGGCCACAGACCCAATGCTCGTACTCACAGTCCATGGTTGATCTAGAGGATCTGGCCTAATTAACTGCAAGGATAAGGAGCAGTCGTCTACATAGGTCACTGACTGTTGCTTACACAGGACCATATACACATCAACATTTAACATGTCTGCATATATACACAAGAACACAGCATTCTGAAGGCAGTAACAACAGGCTCTTTACCCTTCTTTTTTTCTGCTTTACTCTGTTGATTGTGCATGACTGACAGTGTTATGCAAATTTACAGCAAGCTCACTGTTATATCGCTGCGGGAAGGCGGCTGTCAATCAGCATGATGTCAACAGTTACAGCCTGTCCACAGAGCAGCCTGGAATAAGAAGAGCTGCACTGTTGATGTGGAGCAGCTGAATTGCCAGTAGGTTTGGTCTGTGACTGCTCTTAGAACAGGATAGCAATTAGTTACTTGTTAGATTTTCTTCTCATAGTAAAAAATAAAATAATTTAGTCATAAATTATCCCTTTAAATCAAGGGTTTATATTAAACATCAATCTCACTGTCTAGTAAAAAGCAAATTCTTAACTCTTTCCATTTCAATTGAGGCTAATGCTAATACTTCCTGTAAACATCAATTTCTGTAGTCATCTCATTATCATCACAAGCGAGATTACAAAGGAAAACAACACCTACAAATACACTTCTCAACATTGAAATTGCAAAATCAAGAGGGAAAAGTAATGGAATTATGAAAATCACACACTCAATAAACATAATGATAAGAAATATTCAAAACATCTCAATTTATTCAGTTCCAAGTATGAGCACCATGCAGAGAAATACACATAAATATACACCTCAGTATCCTCTAAGAGAGGTTATTTATGGTTGTCTGAAGAATGTTTTGCCACGCTGAATGCCCTACGGCACATAAGTCATCAAGATCCACTGTTTACAGCTACCTTTGCTATTAACGACTAATGATGTCCGAGATGTGCTTAATTGGTAACAAATCCAGCAACTCTTGATGACATGTTGAGGCATCCTGTTCTCAGTAGCACAGGCAAAATGTGGACTGGTGCTTCCATGTAAAAAAATTACTCCAAAACAGGACAATTTGTTGAATTTGCCATATATATGGTAACACAACCAAATCAATCTAATGCTGAACAGTTAATATATTGTACTTTGAATAATGACTAGAGGGGTACAGATATCATACGTCATACGTAATGTACTTCATACATTATGCGACTACACATAATTATCGGGAGTAAGACGATGTGACATTCTCTTATGGAGTCCACTTCATGGCTTTCTCTAAACTATGCCTGCACCAATATTAAGATGCTTTTCCTAAAGGAATGTCGTACCAGTCCAACTTCTAGGATTATGGCATAATATATGATAGCTGGACCTCTATTGTTTTCATTTGAGGTACAGTAACAGCTTGGTATTACATTGATTTGGTTATTGCACAAGTGGTACAGCTACTTCTCTGAGAGTCCAAGGAGACATATTTTTACACAACAATGCCAAGCTCCATGTTTTTCAAGCTACTGTGATCCTTCTGTGTAGCCTAAGTATGCTACCATGGTCAGAAAAATCTCTGAACCTTCCATCGAGCACATGTGGGATGTTATTGGCCGGCAACTGTAAAGTGAGCTGCTGGAAGCATATGTGAGGTGATAATTTCCATGGCCAACTGCATGCAACATGGTGCAACATTCTTTAGAAACCGATTAAAAGCTAGAGATGAGCAAACATTCCCTGAACATGTTCGTCAAATTCAAATTCGACATGAACATTGCAGATTTTGTTTCACGACCGTAAACCCGAACAGTATCCCAAAAAATAGGCAAACTTAATTTTGTTCGGAAAAAAATTTGAAATTTAAAATGACCCTAAAACGTTCTCTGTTTGCTTGGGGTCAAAACGGTCGCTGGAAGACTAATTGGCCAGTAAGAACACGTAACCTTATGGTTAGGAGTGTTCTTGACATTGGGTCTACCCGCTTGTATTAAGCTGTAGAATTTTTTAGAGCTTTAAATTAATTTTTTAAAGCATCCTGGAGTTTGCAGGTGTTTTGACAATACACATTTAAGAGAGATTAATATTTTGAGGGGAATGTTTTTTTAATTTATTTTTTTTTTAACTAATATTTTTTCTTTTGGAGAACAAATAGGGAAGAATGAATAGTGAAATATTCATAATCATTACATTAGTAACAAGTAGTTTGTAACACTTGCATATTAATTTCAAATTCCAAGTACAATATGTCAATGGAAAATGCGAGTAATTTTTTGCTGGACCCCACAAAGAGGACTGGGAGCGCTGTAAAAGGCAGAGATGGATGATAATGTGCTCAAACTGCATGGGGACAGTATGCAGACATAATGTAGACTATCTCTGCATACTGCTCTGCCATACAGCTGTCTGCTCTAAGTGACAGAGCCTAGGGAAGACAGATATAGATAGATAGATAGATAGATAGATAGATAGATAGTAGAATAGGTAGATAGGGCTTACCAGTCTCCCACTGCTGCTTCCAGGGCCACCAATTAAGCTTCATGCATATTCACTGACGCTCACACTCTGTGAGAGCCACTGTGACTGGCTGTTGCAATCAGGCTGCATTCCCACAATCTGGACAGTGATTGTGCTTGGTTGCCATACACATTAGTGTATGGCAACCAAACTGCCGTCACAGTATGTTAAATAAATAATTAAAACAAACATGTGGGCCTTTGCCATATTTTTCAGTCTAGCCCAGTAAAAGTGGACAGCTGCAAGCTGCCACCCTCAGCTGCGCAATATTACTTT
Organism: Allobates femoralis; assembly: GCA_033576535.1. Classification (NCBI taxonomy): domain Eukaryota; kingdom Metazoa; phylum Chordata; class Amphibia; order Anura; family Aromobatidae; genus Allobates; species Allobates femoralis. The sequence continues at coordinate 624,990,566 of JARQOC010000003.1, forward strand.
GGCTAGCAAAAAAAATGCGTGGGTACCCTATTTTTAATTGCCAGCCAAGGTAAAACTAGGCAGCTGAGGGCTGGTATTCTCAGTAGGGTTAGGACCCATTGTTTTAGGGCCCCACCACTAAAGACTAGCAGTCTGCAGCTGCCTCTGAAAATGGGACATTCATTGTAGTGCCATTTCCAAGTGCTTTACCATGCTCTTACTGTTGCCCTAGTGGTGGTGGAATGCTGGGTGATAAAGAGTTAATACCAGCTTTGTATTACCAGCTGGTATTAAGCCCTGAGATACTTTAGGTTAGGCCAAAATAGACCCAGACATTAAGAATCTCAAATAAATGGTGAAAAAAGACATAACACAGAGACAAATCATTTTATTATAAGTAAAAACACAGAGTCACTTAGTGACTCCACGTTTATTACCCCCTCCATGATCCTCATTTTCTCTCTTCTTGGACTCAGGCAGCTCTGCTACATCAGAGACAACAGGGAGGAAGAACACATATGTTCCTCGTGCTCTCTGATCACTGAATGACAGCGCTGAGACCTGTGGTATAGTAAGCGATGAGGTGACCTCATCGCCATTAGCGGTTACTATGGCAGTGGCGACCTCATTGATTACTATACTGCAGGTCTCAGCGCTGTCACAGAAAGCAAGGTCACTTTTTCCATGGCAAATGCTATTAGTGGGTTACTATAGCATCAGTGATCTCACGGCTTACTATATCTCAAGTCTCAGCACTGAATGACAGTGCTGAGACCTGCGGACCGCTAATAGCGGCAGTTGCTATGGCAGTGGTGACCTCACTGCTATTGGCAGTTACTATGGCAACGCTAATAGCAGTTGCTATGGCAACAGTGACCTCACCGCTATTAGCTTTTACTGTGGCAATGGTGATCCTGCCGCTTACTATACCGCAGGCCTCAGCGCTGTCATTCAGTGCTGAGACACGTGGTATAGTAAGTGGTGAAGTCACCATTGCCATAGTAACCGCTAACGACTTGATGTCCCCTAGGCTATAAGGTTAGGTCTGCGATGCATACTGTGTTCCAAATTGATGTGTTGGGGAAAACCAGTCCTAAGATCATCTACCAGCTTTTTTTGATACTACAGAATGTGTGTCTTCTTGTCCTAGATGGGAAGCACCTGGCTAAATCTACTCTTGTACTGCAGATCTAACAGCATGGCAACCCAATAGTCATCACTAATTTGAATCCTAACGATATGGGCAGCATGCGGCTGATATGGCTGCAAGAAGGCACTCTGATGCATCCGTGAGTCCCAAATCCTTGTGTTGGTGGTGGAGTAAAAGTAAAGCTTCCTTCCTCCCTCCTCTCCAGCCAACCTAAGAGAAAAGAAAAGAGAATAATTTCTTCCTCATTTCCTGACTGTTCTATTCCCATCACCTTTTCATCCTTGTCCTCCTCCATTTGTTCCTCAGCTCCTGCACCTTCTCAACCAGTTTGTCTGGTACCATGAGCTCCTCTGTTACTCAACTCCACTTTGCCATACCACCTGTGTGATAAGAGTCCAGACCTTTGAGATATTGATATCCTTTCCATTTCCTCCTCTTCTTCCTCCTCCTCCTCTTCCTGTGGTATCACCACTTCATCCTGCAGACTTTTTAAAGTTTCCTCCAGCATATAGATTACTGGAATAGTAATGATGGCATCATCAGTGCTAACCATCTTAGTAGCCATTTCAAAACTGCAGATGTATACAGAGGTCCTTGGTCTGTGCCCACTCTGGAAGCATCATTTGCCCCACATTGGGCTCACTTTAAGTCACTGTGTCATTGCCTACTGTGCCAGGTCTTATTTGTGCTGCCACAGTAGCTGCAACATGTGCTGAGAGGAATTCCACTGTGTCAGTGCATTGGTTATTAAACAGGAAAATGTCCTCTTTAGTGATGCTAGTCAATGGTGAGAATGACGGCAGTGAGCACACAGCAACCATGCCTTGTGCAGCAGCTCATCCAGGCTAGGATAGTAGCGTAGGAATCGCTGGACAACCAGGTTGAGGATGTGAGCCATGCAAGACACATGTGTAAGACTGCTTTGGCGTAGGGCCACCAACAGGTTTTCAATGTTATCACACACGGCCTTCCCTGGCTCCAGGTTTAGCAAAAACAGTCATTGCTGAAACTTTGCCTGTATAACTGTCCACAATACTTCAGCTGTGCGACTTACATATCTTAGTCATTTAAATTTAAAAACTACCTGATGCTGAAGAGCCCTTTCAGTGCAGCACGGAGTTGAAGTGTTGCAACATTAGGGAGAGGTCCAGGGCGCAGTTCTATGCCCTAGAGGAGGTGGATAAGGCAGATGCAGTGGAGGAGGATATAAAGGTAGAAGTTTGTCCCAAAAGTCTTGGGGATTTCAAGATTTGGGGAGTAGCCCCCTTCCCTGCCTTGATGTGCAGCCACCAGAGTCACTCAGTGGCCAGTGAGGAAGATGTAATGCGCCTAGCCATGTTTACTTGTCCAGTTGTTAGTGGTGATATGCACCCTGTCACACACAGAGTTTTTCAAAAAATGCAGCCTTTTTAGGGGAAACTGACTGATATGGCAATAACTGCTTTGAGGCAAAAAAATAAGTGTTTTTAGTACAAACTGAATGATTTTTTTAGAATCACTGGTTAGAGGACAAACAGCCTGTTTAGGGGAAACTTAAAGATTTTGCTATCACTGCTTTGAGGTCAAAACATGCTTTTTTAATACAAACTGAAGGATTTGAGCGTCACTGGTTAGAGGTCAAACAGAGCCTTTTTAGGGGAAAAATAAATATTTGCAATTACTGCTTTGAGGCAAAAAAAAAAAAATATATATATATATATATATATATATTTTTAGTACAAAAAGAAGGATTTTAGAATCGCAGCTTAGAGGCCAAATACAGCCTTTTAAGGGAAAACTGACTGATTTGGCAATAACTGGTTTGAGGCCCAAAGAAATGCCTTTTTAAGTACAAACTGAAGGATTTGAGAATCACTTGTTAGAGGCCAAACACATCCTTTTCAGTCGAAACTGATTTAGCAATAACTGGTTTGAGACCAAAAATGCCTTTTTAGTAGAAACTGAAGAACTTAAAGGGATCCTGTCACCTCCAGAACGCCTCCTAAGCTACCAAAACATGTCCCTGCAGCATCCTATCACTAATCTCACACTTTTTTTGTCTCCTAAAAGCATCCTGTGAAAGTGCATAAAAACGTTTTAATACTTACTCATTAGAGATTATAATTAGCAGGGTCTATATTATTTAGCCCTTAGGGTGTGTTGTTTTGCAGGCTCCAGGATCCACCCTCTCTCTGTCTGTGTGCTCTGCTTGTGTAGGCTTTACCCTCCCCCCTCTCTATCACTCATAGAATGCAAATCATTAGTCCTGCCTTCAGCTCCACATCACAGCAGCACAGACAGAGAGAGGGTGGATCATTCGGGGCGTGAAAATGAGCACCTATCGAGGGCTTAGAGTCTCACAGGGGACGCCATGTGAGACTTATTCAGGGACAAGAAGTCTCAGACTTGTAAGTGTATATTGTTAATTATTCCAATGTCACAGAGCGGTTTTTTTTTTACAGAAAAGGACCACTAATAATTATCTGTCATGGTGCAGGGACAGGTATTAATAGGGTTGGGGGTGATTTGGAGGGGTCAGGTTCCCTTTAAGAATCAATGGTTAAAGGTCAAACTTTGCCTTTTTAAGGGAAACTAAAAGATTTTGAATCATTGCTTTGAGGCAAAAAATACCTTTTTAGTACGAACTAAAGGATATGAGAATCACCGGTTAGGGGCCAAAGAACCTTTTCAGGGAAAACTGACAGATATCACAATTACTGCTTTAAGGCAAAAAAAAAAAAATCTTTTTAGTACAAACTGAAGGATTTGAGACTCACTGGTTAAGAGGCCAAATACAGCCTTTTTAGGGGAAATTAGCTGATTTGATAAAATCTGGTTTGAAGGAAAATATTCTTTTTTTAGTACAAACTGAAGGATTTTAGAATCACTGGTTAGAGGCCAAAAACAGCCTTTTTAGAGGAAGCTGACTGATTTGGTCAAATCTGTTTTGAAGCAAAAAAATGCTTTTTTTTTAGTACAAACTGAAAGATTTGAGAATCACTGGTTTGGTTGGAGGCCAAACACAGCCTTTTTAGTGTCTGGATGGACACACTCACCCACCTACTCTATCCAAAAAGTGATCAAGTACCTAGCTATCTATTTGTGGCACACGGATGAAGCAGCAGTGTCCCTGATCAGTAACACTGTGAAAATGTCAACAACTGCAAATATCCTGAGGGACAAGTGACTTTGGCAGCCAATGAAACAAGCCAGTTAAACGGCACAAGTTCTTGAGTCTTTAACCTCATGGGCTGCCAGCCTGGAACATCCACATAGAAAGTGGTGGGAAAAAAATAGAGTCCAACGCTCCTCTGACCTCTTCCCACCCCCTCTCCTCATCAAACTCGTCCCACCCACTATCATACACTGTCAAAAGGTAGGAGAAAAGAATCATTTAAACGTAGTAATGCTTTCTTTTCATACGATCAGTTTACGAACAAAGATGCATTTATCATTTGTTTGTGAAATTGCTTGTGTTTATGATCACCAACAAAATCTGCAATGTTTGTGCCTAATTAGAAATTGGCGAACATGTTCGGGGAAAGTTTGCTCATCTGTAGTCATCTTCGTCCTCTTTTAGCTGTACAATTCTCTCTAACAAAGAAAAATATTAAAATCTGAGAGTCCTCAGTGGTTATAGCTTTTAATGGCTAACTGAAAAGATGGTAACAAAGTCTGGAAAGCTTGCTATGTTTACCATCTTTTCAGTTAGCCATTAAAAGCTATCAAGCACTGAGGACTCTCAGATTTTAATATTTTTCTATCCACTGGCTAACATATTTTACCTCATCTCTAATCATAATTAATGGATAACTCCTATTTGTTTAGTTCTTTAAACTATTTAGCCGCAGTAAAGAATATCAACATTGCAAAAAAGAAAATAGCTAATAGAAAGCTACACAATTACTAGTGCAGAGATAGCAAATGCTAGAATATTTTCCAACACTCCAAGAGTATTAAATTTAGCAAGAAATCGTAATACTGTATACTGTATCTACTGTTTCATATTACATAAAGAAGCAGGTGATTGGAGAGTTACATAATTTTACACCCTAATCTAAAGCTTATTTTATGACACATATTTTCAGCTCACTTTGTCACAGGTATTACTCACAATGGTGGATATCGTTCACATTTTCTGACATTTTCCCCGATATAGACCTCCTGTAAGATGTACTCATTTACAGCAATTCTTCTTCTGCGTTTGATTTCAGCTAAAACATAATAATAAAATCTAAAATATTTGCTACTGGCAGCCACTTTAATAATGCCCTGAGTGACTGTACTAACACCCATACACTGGAGATGTTTTTGTAGTGACATTACAATTTATCAAGCAGTAGGCTTTATGAAGTGACAAGGAACCTGTGATGATATCATGAATCCACCAATGCTGTTAAATTCTTGCCTTAATCCTGCTGCCGAGTTCATTAGTTGTGATGGCCTGTCATGCATCACAGCGAAAAGAAAATCCAGCATTTTAAAAATAGGTGAATGTCACTACACCGGGGACATTAACACTGGTGTGTGCGGTAAGGAAAAAGAAGATACTATAGCTAGAAAAGTAATAGATAGTAAGATAGACAGTAGGATAGATAGATGAGTAGATAGTTAGGCTAGGGTCACACTTGCGTTTTTTCCATGCGTTTTTCACAGCTGCGTTTTGTAAAAAAATGCATGGAAAAACGCATCCATAGACCCCCATACAAAATACGCATGCCCCAATGGCAAAAACGTATGACTAAAGTGCCATGCGTTTTCTGCATGCGTTTTTGCATGCGTTTTTAAGGCTGCCCCACACCTAACAGCAAAAACGCATGCAAAAATGCAGGCTGGAAAAAAACACCTTAAAAACGCATGCAATTGTGACCCTAGCCTTAGATAGATGAGAGATTATTAAAACTGCAGCAGCACACTGTTTGCGCCAAGATATATACCAACATTGAATATATGAATTTTAAACTACTCCGCCACTGCATACACTAAATATTTTTAACTAATTTTTGCAGAAAATAAAGACAAAGAATTAGGTGTCAAAAATCTTGGCTAAAAATGCTAGTAAGAAAAATAAGCAATACATGAACATTTGTGCTATGAAACAGACTACAGTGTTTATCACAAAAGTCTGCAGTCACTCAGTGTGACTGCAGAATAGTGAGTCCTCACAGCTTGCACAATGCGCACTGTCGCGGTTCACCGAATATGCAGTACGCATGCTCCTGGCCACATTCCCATTAGATGTACCTGGCCTCGCTCAATACTAATGAGCAACGCCACTTTTGGAATATGTCTGAAAGTAGGCATATTGCATACTTGTAGTAACATGACTGCCCGTTCTTTCTGTCAGCACCAGAGAATATCGACTGAGTGCATTGTGCATGCTGTGGGAAATAACAAGTCCATAGTCACATAGAGCGACTGCAGCCTTTCATGTTAAAACAGGACAACCCTTTTTAGGGTACCGTTACACGTCGCAACATTGCATGCAATTTCTCTTGCAACACACGGGTTGCAGTGAAATCATGGACACACTGTTACATTTGTACACGGCAACAAAATAGAACAATGTGTCCATGATTTCACTGCAACCAGCAAATTGCCAGTGAAATTGCATGCAATGTTGCGACATGTAACGGTACCCTAACATATAACAAAAATAGCAATCAACTAAAACACAGGAATTGATTCATCATTGCCAATTTATTAGAAGTTATTTTACTTTTTTCAAGAAGCAAGGAAGGAGATGTTGCAGATGTAAGAAAAAAATGTGTTTTTAATAAAGTTAATTAACAAAATAGGCAGAGCAAAATGACCACCACCCCTCTAAAACTGACGTGTTTCGGTGGATGCCTTCTTCAAGGTGTTAGGTAGAAATCTGCCATTCTCCAAGTAAATAGCTAGTCCATCTAGTCAACTCAGGGGAAAAAAACCTGGTCTAGCCATGTGAATACAATGGCAGGTAATTATGCAGATCAAGATCCTTGTTGTATTTTTCAATACACCGATTCACAAAACATTTATATGTAAATCACATATTTCTGAAAACCATTATAACAAGGGCAATTCAAAATGCTCATATTGCCAACAGTTTGTACATTATAGTAAATCAGGTATTACCCATGAGAAATCCTCTCTAAAAAAAAATTATATAGAAATGAATAAATGATATCTGTCTCCATAGACTTTGTAACCTTTTCTTTTGTCTTGTGGGATCGCTGATGTTTTTTGCACCAAATTCTACAAATTTGTGTACTCGGTTTATAACTTTTGCTTAGGATCAAAAATACTCTTTAGTGTGTCTTTGACAATGGAGCAAGAGTTTATTTTTTTCAAAAACTACAGTAAAATAAGACCACAAAAACTACGGGAAACCAAAACCATTGGAAAAATGACCAAAATTATAACACTAAAGAGGCTTCAGAAAAAATGCATATTAGTTAATTCAGCAGAACACTCTGAACTAAGGCTAGGGTCACACTTAAAACATGAATTGCGTTCGGTGAACGCAATTGTCTTCAGACTGAGGTCCAGAAGCCTTATACAGTAGATCTATGGGCAGCGCTGCCCATAGATCTTACTGTAAAGGCCACTTTACACACAAAGATATCTGTGACCAACTTCTGAACAGATCTCTGGTTGCAGTGAAATCATGGACACATTGTTCCATTTTGTGGCTGTGTACAAATGGAACAATGTGTCCATGATTTCACTGCAACCAGAGATCTGTTCAGAAGTTGGTCACAGATATCTGTGTGTGTAAAGTGGCCTTAAGTGGCTTCAGGACCTCAGACAGCAGCGCACATACTGTACCATTAGCAATAGCATGTGCGCCGCTCTGAGGAGCCCGGCGCTTTCATTCATAAAACTGTACAACAGCTGACAGGAGTCAGCTGTTGTACAGAACACATTATAGCAGTATATGCCCACCTGAGTGGGTGGAAGGTCTCTAGGGGACTGGGCACCCCCTAGAGACATTGTACAAGCATTTATTAATAAATTAATAGTGTTACAAACAATAGAGCACTTTGCTTATCCCGGCGGCAGCCAGGATAAGCAAAGTATATGCAGGAACCGCAGTGCTCAGGATTACACATCCCGAGCAATCCGGTTCCCGCATTGCGGATGTTAAAACCGCTCCAAAAACTGCAGCCTGCATGATTTTTACCGCAGGCTGCAGAGCCGGAGACGGAAACCGGATTGCTTGTAAATCAATCCGGATTTTAGCATTGGCTCCTATGAGGAGCGTTTCCTGATCCGGTTTTGAGCTTTTTGAAAGCTCAAAACCGGATCAGGTTTTAAAAAAAAAAAAAGGCAGATGTGACCCTAGCCTAAGATACTGTTCATCCAACATAGGAGTTAGACACTGCACTGACGCTACATACACTAAACAGTACTTTTAACACTGAGATACTTAGAGCTCATATTTTACAATTACATACAGATAGATGGACGGAGAGGCAGACAGACAGATAGAAATACAGAAAAATACTGGCAGCAAACAAAATTAATCTCAAGGTGAAAAAAGTGATGTATTAAATGATTGTGTTTGCATCTTTCTACAGTATTATTTTATAGGTTATTAGTATGCAATACAGTAAATCTTTTTTTTGTTTGTTAAAGGCAACATGTCACCAGGTTTTTGCCATCCCATCTGAGAGCAGCATAATGTAGAAATAGAGACCCTGATTCCAGTGATGTGTTGCTTACTGAGCTGCTTGCTGTCATTTTGATATAATGATGGTGGGTTTACACACACCAATTTCTGTGTCCAATATCTGAACAGATCTCTGGTTGCAGTGAAATCATGGATACATTGCTCTATTTTGTACACAGCCACAAAATGGAACTATGTGTCCATGATTTCACTGCAACCAGAGATCTGTTCAGATATTGGACACAGAAATTGGTGTGTGTAAACCCAACATTAGTGTTTTCACTGTTGCAGATTTAGCAGTCTGTGAATATGGCAGACTTCCTGGCAGCAGGTCAAGTAGACTGCTAATGAGAATCTCCAGCTGATTAAAAAATGATTTTATTAAAACTACACTGAGCAGCCCAGTAAGTGACACATCGCTGGAATCAGGATCTTGGGTTCTATATTATGCTATTCTCAGATTAGGTTGCAAAAACCTGGTGACAGGTTCCCTTTAAAGGAAACCTTTAACATCAAAAAATGCTATAAACCTACAGTTATTGGGTTAATCTGCAGGCTAATAGCTTTATGAAGATGCCCATTTCCTGTACTAAAAGTGCAGTACCCAGTAGAAAATTAACTTTTTTCCACTCGAGTCATACTCACAGCACTTTGTAAAAACCCCAACACTATGACAGCTCTGCAGGGAATTAGTGTAGACCGGGCTGTCAGTAAATGTAAGAGGCCATAGAGTGAAGGAAATAATGATTTGATTACTTGCTGATTTTGCAAGTTTGCACACTGATAAAGACATGAACAGTCTATAATTTTAAGGGTAGGTGAATTCTAACAGTGAGAAATAGAATATAAAAAATAAAATCCGGAAACATTGTCTAAGGCTGGCTTCACACCACGGCACAATTCGATCCGGGGCTATCCAGTGTAAACCGGTCAGAATCCTATGGGGCCGGATGGAGCCGGATGGCAGCTCTCTGCCATCCAGTTTCCATGTGTCCGGGAGAATCCGGAAGGAATCAGATTTTTCTCCTTGACACAAAATCGGAGCATGCACCATTTTTGTGTCCGGGGAGAAAAATCTCCCCAAATTGAATCATCCTGGATTCTGCCGGATCCTCCCGGATCCAGGGCAATCCGGTGCTCCCTAAATGGGAGCCTATGGGGCCGGGTTGCCCTGATCCAGGAGGATCCAGGAACCGGACACCTGTGGCTGCATGCTGATGTAATTTCAGGACCGCGGTTAGCTCCCTGCGAGCCACGGTCCTGAATTATCAGCAGCGGCAGCTCTGTCCGGCTGCACACTGGACTGGAGGGCATATTAGCCCTCCGGTTCTGTGTGCTGATCCGGTCCGGGACTGTTCATCCCTGACAGCCTCGGATCAGATTGTACCGTGGTGTGAAGCCAGCCTAAGTTATATACATTTAATTGCAATTTGAAGAGAGAAATAAGTATTTGATCCTATACCAACCATTAGGAGTTCTAGCTCCTACAGACCAGTTAGATGCTCCTAATAAACTCCTAAGGCTGGTTTCACACTGCGGTCAGATCAGGTCAGGTCAGATCAGGTTTTGTGTTTCAAAACCAGGAGTGACTCCAAAACCTAGAACAGGTGTCAAACTTTCAATTATACTTTTTCTCTGCAAGTTCCTCTCCTGGTTTTGAAACACAAAACCTTACCTGACCTGACCTGACCTGATCTGACCGCAGCGTGAAACCAGCCTTACCTGCCTTAAAGACAAATGTCTTCAATTGTCACCTGTATAAAAGACTCCTATCCACACACTCAATTAATCAGTCAGACTCTAACCTCTACAACATGGGCAAGACCAAAGGGCTTTCTAAGGATGTCAGAGAAAAGATCCTAGACCTGCACAAGACTGGAATGGTTTACAAAACCATAAGTAAGACGCTAGGTGAGAAGGAGACAACTGTTGGTGCAATATTAAGAAAATAGAAGAAACACAAAATGAGTGTCAATCAACATTGATCTGGAGCTCCATGCAAAATCTCACCTTGTGGGGTATCCAGGATCACAAGGAAGGTGAGAAATCAGCCTAAATCTACACAGGGGGAACTTGTTAATGATCTCAAGGCAACTGTGACCACTGTCACCAAGCAAACCATTGGTAAAACATTATGCCATAATGGATTAAAATCCTGCAGTGCCCACAATGTCCCACTAGTCAAGAAGGCACCTATGCAGGCCCGTCTGAAGTTTGCCAAAGGAGTGGCTGAAAAAAAGCACATTAAGGTAATGGAGTGGCCTAGCCAATCTCCAGACCTTAATCCCATAGCAAATTTATGGAGGTAGCTGAAGCTCTGAGTTGACAAGGGACAGACTCAAAATTTTCATGATTTAGAGAAGATCTACAAAGAGTAGTGGACCAAAATTCCTCGTGACATATGCACAAACCTCATCATCAACTACAAAAAATGTCTGACTCCTTTGCTTGCTAACAAGGGTTTTGCCACCAAGTATTAAGTCTTGTTTTCCAGAGGGATCAAATACTTATTTATTTCTGGAAAATGCAAATACCTTTATATTATTTAGATAATGTGATTTTCTGGATTTTATTTTTGATATCCCCTTTCTCACTGAAATTAATCTACCCTTAAAATTATAGACTGCTCATGTCTTTGTTAGTGGGCAAACTTACAAAATCAGCAAGGGATAATAATAATAATTATAATAATTATTTCCTTCACTGTATGTACAAAGTCTATTTTCTACCTACTGCAGCACTTTCAGCACAGCAGCCGAGCACCTTCCATAACAGACTTTGTTTTGTTTTCAGCACTGGAGTGGTGCATCTTCTGTAATCTAAGGCCCATATCCCTGGCCTTATATTCACCCTCAGGTGTTTTGACCTGTTATTTGCATCTTTCCGGTCCCGCGGTGCTATCTTTTGACCGCAACATCCTGCTGGCCGAAAGCCAAAAGTTATGTCAGAAGCTCTCAGTGCAAGTCTATGCAACAAGGTCAGGATGAGGCTTTCATAGACTTGCATTGAAGACTGACCTCTAGCTGATACCAACAGAATCGGTTCTGTTAACAGATGAAAACGCCAGAGGGTAAGTAATAGAGTTGGGAAAAGGGACCATAGCATAAATGCATCAATAGCAGTGAAAAGAAAACCCATTGGAGGGGATCTTTAAGCTTGCGCTGCTTCATTTTACTTGTTGGAGGTATTTTACAGGTATTTTTGCATTATAGATAGATAGATCGATAGATAGTAGATGGATAGATAGACAAGCAGAATGATGGACAGATTGCATAAACAGTAAATGGATGGATACAAATTATATATTATTATGTCATTAAATGCATATTATTATAGTCCCACTATGTAAAGTTAAAAAAAATATCCAGTGGTATGGAATGAAGATTTTCTTTTACCTGAAAGTGTGTGAAAACTGTGTATACGCCTAAATAAGAGTCCATTACGAGGAGCCTGTAACTAGTATCATTTATGTGATGGATGTGTTTCTATGGTGATGCTGCAGCACTTGTACATCAACGTAACTGTTCTAGTCACTGATGTTGTGACTCCATGTTCGCAGGAACAAATATAAACAGTTTAGAAATATATCTGAGTTGTAACGGCCGTGAAATAAAGAAATTATATATAGGGAAAAGCATCATTTTTTCAGACTTGCGTCACTTATAGAGTTGTTGCGAGATACCTATATGTATTGCAGCTACAGGTAAAAATAGTGTATTTGTTTTACAATTTATAGATACAATTAAGGGGGCTCATCCAAGAGTCAAATTAAAATAGTTGTAAAATAAAAGAAAAAAATATTTCAATTTTTTTAAGGAGATGTTTACATTAGGAGGAAGGGAAAGAGAGGAGTGAGATATGGTGTATCCTGTTATATCCCACTGCTTATAGAGGTGTTACCTGACAATGTAAGGCTAGGTTCACAAGCTCAGTATTTGGTCAGTTTTTCTAATCAGTGTTTGTAGCCAATACCAGCAGTGGGTGATAAATACAGAAGTGGTGATGTGTTTCTATTGTACTTTTCCTCTGATTGTTCCACTCCTGGTTTTGGCTACAAAAACTGATGTGAAACACTAATCAAAAACTGAACGTGTGAACGTAGCCTGGTTCTGACTGACGAAACTGCTAAAAGTCTCTAGTAAGGCTAGGGTCACACTTAAATGTAGAATTGCGTTCACCCCATCCAGATTCAGATGCGGTGAACGCAATTGGCTTCAGACAACCAGCAATCCGGGAACCAGCACTGCCTATAGATCTACTGTAAATGGCTTCAGAGCCTCGGACAGTGCACATACTAAAGCTATAATAGCTATAGTATGCGTGCTGCTCTCAGAGGAGCCCGGCGCCTTCATTGATAAAACTGTACAGCAGATGACAGAGCCCGCTGCTGTACATGAGTGAATAAAGCATTATATGGCCACCTAAGTGGGTGGAAGGTCTCTAGGGGAGTGGGCATCCCCTAGAGACATTATAGCAACATTTAATAATGAAATTAAAAGTTTTAACACACACAGAACACTTTGCTTATCCCGGCGGCAGCCAGGATAAGCAAAGTATATGCGGTAACCGCATTGCTTAGGATTACACATCCTGAGCAATCCGGCTCCCGCATTGCGGATGTTACAACCGCTCCGAAAATTGCAGCATGCATGATTTTTCACGCAGGCTGCAGAGCCAGAGGCGGTAACCGGATTGCTTGTGAAGCAATCCGGTTTTTATAATAGGCTCCGATGAGGAGCGTTTCCTGATCCGGTTTTGAGCTTTTTAAAAGCTCAAAACCGGATCAGGTTTTTTTAAAAAAAAAAAACGGAAATGTGACCCTAGCCTAAGAGTTTTTGAGCGGTGTGAACTTATCAAGATTTTTTTTATTTGTACAGTTATATTGCAAATCTGAAAAAATAAAAGCAAAAAAATGAAAAACCTGATTTAACAGTAGGCAATTTTCTGTTGATGCATTCTTTCGAAACCCTGTGCCACTCCAGGAGCCAATACTTCAGTGATCCTCGAAAGTCTTTTCTCCCTATGCTGATGACATGCCGTACATGTGTGTGACCAGTGAAGCCAATCTTTAATTTCATCAGTCAGATGCCAGCACACTATTGCTCAAGGAAATACACAAAGAACAAGTGGGAACAACATTCATGTTGGAAAGGAAGGAAGGGAATTTAAGAACATTTAATGCAGCTACTTCAATGTGATAAAGTCTTTGATTTAAAGCTGCCCCATGTGGAAAGGACATACAGCACCTTTCCTTTTAATAAACGTAATATCAAGCCTCTCACTTGAATGAAAATCCAGTTAAATGGCGGGTTAGTTCATTCAATAAATGTAATTTCAGTAGAACACATAGTCATCATCACCTTTGCAGCCACTTGTCAGAAGCTTAGGCAATAGAAGCTAATCTTCTGAAGTTTCTGACAAAAAACGTTGTAGCACTTGTCACTCAGTACAGACATATATTATAATAGGGTCATTCCATGTCAAGTGAACCAATGATTATTACCTCTATATTTTTAATTCTTTTGAGATTTTGTTATTTGATAATAGCATGTCAGACAATGCAAAATGTGAAGAGAAAAATTTTTTAAAAAATTTATTTTTTTTTTAAATGATTTTCAAAGTTCGGAAAAAGTGTGAATTTCGCTGTTGCCTGCCTTTACGTTTCTCCTCATAACTAAGGCTAGGAATAAGATAGAGAGACAAAATAAACACCATTCTACTCAGAACTATACAGGCTTTCACCAGATATGTCACAAGAGGATCTTTGTTAATATTTTACCCATGTGATCGCAAGCGCAAAACTTTAAAACGTATTTCCGAAAAATCGGCGCGCTTTAAATATTTCAAAAACTGCCCATGTGTCTGCTTTGCTCTTAGCCACATCTGTACCAAATTTCAAGTTGGGATCGCAATGGGATCATATTTTAACATATTTTACTATTAATAGCGTCAATGGGTCATTCCATATCAAGTGATCTAAATATGAATATTTTTTTTTACCTGACGTCTTTAGATTTTTTTTTTTTTTTTCCTTTATGAAGTACTACTTTAGTTAATTACAAATTAAAAGTTTGGAATTTTTTTCTTCATCAGTTAATTTTTTACAGATTTTTAAAGTTTAAAAAAAGGGTGAATTTTGGCCTGGTACGACTTTAAATTTTTTTATCTCGGGCTAGAAATAAGATAGAGAAACAAAATAAACACCATTCTACTCAGAACTGTCCAGGCTTTCACCAGATATGTCACAAGAGTATATTTGTTAATTTTAATTTTTTACCTATGCGAATGCAAACGCAACATTTTGAAACGCATTTCCGAAAAAAACATTTTAAAAAATTTTTTCCAAAACTGCCCATGTGTCTTTTATGCTCTTAGCCACATCTGTACCAAATTTCAAGTTGGGATCGTGATGGGATCATATTTTAAAATATTTAACTATGGTTAATCTCATTTTTATTAAATTTTGAAAAAACATATGAAAGACATACATTCAATCTTTTAACAAAATCTTGAGACATATAAAATATACAAAAAGAGAATTCACAAAGTTATTAGTAACTTTAAGATAAGCTGCAAATTTACTTTTGCGCTTATCTCTGGTGCAATATATACTACAATCTAAATATAATTCCAAACACTCAAGTATACAACCTTTCTCAGGGTTTTGAGATGTTCTGATGTCAAGGGGACAAGCAGCCCCAGCAGAATGATTTTTATTACTTGGCCCCTTCTAACAGGTTGACCACGTAAGTGGGTCATTACCCGTTGAGGCCTAGTTGGAATAGTCTATCGACTGGTGTACCGGAAAGGAAGGCCGAAATATTAATGATCTACTCACAGCTCAGAGTTTCCGATACCTGTCTAATGTTCACTAGAATTCTGAAGGTATAGGCGTAGAAAGGAAATACCTAGACTGAATGTATCAGATGGGAAGAAAAGAGAGATAGAAAAGAAGAGAGAGAGAGAAGAGAAACAAAAACCATTAGAAAAAGTTATACTGGGAAAGAAAAGCCACGTAAGAAAAAAAGAAAAAAAGGAGGGGGGGACGGGTGAGGTATGGGAAGGAGAAAGGGTACTCATCCCACTGGCTCCCCATCAGCCAGAGGTCGAGCCATATTATCTCTGCTGGAAAAGATACTCCTAAATTCTGCAGAGTCGTGAAAAAGAATCCATTCAACCCAAATCCCTAAGAATTTGTTCCGAGATCCCGACGCATCAGCTGCGAGCTCCTCCATTCGATATGTGTCCATCAATTCTTTGAACCAATCAAGTAGAGATGGAGCCTGGCTTGATTTCCAGAACCTCGGGATCACAGCACGAGCAGCCGAGATGCAAAAGCGGAGAATATCCCTCTTCTGTAGCCCAATAGGACCTGGAAAAATGGATAACATTGCCGATTCTGGGCAGCATTCGGCTTCTTTACCTGTTATCCGGGCGTATGCATTGAAAATCTCAGACCAGAACCGCCGGATTTCCCCACAACTCCACCAAATGTGTATCATTGTACCCTTCTCTTCCCCACAGCGCCAGCAGGTATCAGGGGTTCCAGGGAACATGTTCCGGAGTGTTGTCGGGCACAAGTACCATCTAGTGAGCAGCTTATAGCTTCTTTCTTGTGCAGAACAAGCGCTAGCTAGTGAGTGAGTAAATATAAAGCATTTCTGCCAATTAGCTTCTGAAATGCTACACCCCAATTCCCTCTCCCAAGCACGTTGGAAGTAAAGGGTGCCCTGCTCTCTCATGGACCCTAAGGCCTGGTATAGAAATGATATTTTGCGCCTCGGTGGAGCCTCCAGTTGGAATAACCTCTCCAATACGTTGGGCGTCAATCTTACCCTGCAAGAGTGGTCAGCTGAATATAATTATGCTCTGTATTGGAGAAATTCGAATCACTTAAGAGGTCTCGTAGGTTCTTTGAGTTGTAGCTCTGCCATCGGGGGCAAACCACCACTGGACAGAGTCTGTCCTACTCGGGTGTCATCCACAATCCGCCAACATAAAAATCTCTGCCTGTCAAATCTGGGTGGGAAAGATGGGTTGGAAAAAAGGGGAGTCAAAGGGCTAAGTCTGTCGTTTAAGCGGAGGGTTTTCGTCACTAGGTGCCATACCTTCAAGGTGTTTCTGGTCATGTCTGTCAAAGGTACTAGGTCTGTGGAGTCTTTAGGGGAAATCCAAAGCAGGTGTTTCAGCGGAATCCCCAAACCCTCTTGCTCCACCCCTACCCATTTCTTGGAGGACGCATGATATTGCCAATCTAGAGCTCTAACAAGAGAGGAAGCCTCAAAGTACGCTCGTATGTTGGGTAGTCCAACCCCTCCTCTGGTCTCGGGCAAGGATAGGATATTCATTCGCAATCTGGACCTCTTGCCCCCCAGACAAATCTAAGGATCATAGATTGCATTTTGGAGAGGAAACCTCTATCCAATAGAACAGGAACTGTCTGAAAAGTATATAAGAGTCGGGGCAAGACATCCATCTTGACTACGTTTATTCTCCCGAACCAGGATAGCTTTAATTGTCTATAGGAGGTAAATGCCGATTCCGCGTTAGTCAAAAGGGGTTGATAATTTAAATTGAATATTTGTTTAAGATCTTTTGGTATAAGGACTCCCAAGTACTTAATGGCTTCTACTTTCCATTTAAATGGGAACTGTTTAGATAGATGAGAAACCAATTCTCCAGGCAAAGAAATATTGAGTGCCTCGGTTTTGGAGCAATTCACTTTAAAGTTGCTCAATTGTCCGAACCGTTCAAACTCCATTAAGACCGAAGGGATGGAGACCAGGGGCTGGGAGATGTAAAGTAGCAGGTCATCTGCAAATAAGGCTAATTTGTGATGACTCTGTCCCAGCTTGACCCCATGGACGCATTCATTGGACCTAAGTGCAAAATATTTAACTATTATAGTGTCAATTCAAAAGTCACCAAGAACACAGTCATTTTTTCACAATTGCCCGTCAATAGTTTGAATTTGATATAAAGAAACATAGTCTTGTAACATCTCAAATGAAAGCTGTTACCGTTCTGAGTAAAATGATGCCTCTCCCACTTCATTATCTTATTTCTAGCCTGAGATAAAAAAATTTAAAGTCGTACCAGGCCAAAATTCACCCTTTTTTTAAACTTTAAAAATCTGTAAAAAATTAACTGATGAAGAAAAAAATTCCAAACTTTTAATTTGTAATTAACTAAAGTAGTACTTCATAAAGGAAAAAAAAAAAAAAAATCTAAAGACGTCAGGTAAAAAAAAATATTCATATTTAGATCACTTGATATGGAATGACCCATTGACGCTCTTACTAGTAAAATATGTTAAAATATGATCCCATTGCGATCCCAACTTGAAATTTGGTACAGATGTGGCTAAGAGCATAGCAGACACATGGGCAGTTTTTGAAATATTTAAAGCGCGCCGATTTTTCGTAAATGCGTTTTAAAGTTTTGCGCTTGCGATCACATGGGTAAAATATTAACAAATATCCTCTTGTGACATATCTGATGAAAGCCTGGACAGTTCTGAGTAGATTGGTGTTTATTTTGTTTCTCTATCTTATTTCTAGCCCGAGATATGATAGAAAATGTAAAGCCATACCAGGCCAAAATTCGCACTTTTTTAAAACTTTAAAAATCTGTAAAAAATTAACAGATAAAGAAAAAAATTCAAAACTTTTTTTTTTGTAATTAGATAAAGTTGTTCTTCAGATAGAAAAAATTTTTTAAAAATCTGAGGACGTCAGGGAAAAAAAATATTCATTTTTGGATCACTTGACATGGAATGACCCAATACAGGCCCTAATTTATTAAGACTAGTGTTTAATAAGCCAGTCTTAATGATGGGCGATGGGAATAAGACAAACCCAGTTCATTAAAGGGAACTGGTAAGCAAGATTTAGGCCAGGGCCACATTTCCGTTTTTTTTCTAGAATCCTGATCCGGTTTTGAGCTTTCAAAAAGCTCAAAACCGGACCAGGAAACGCTCCTCATAGGAGCCAATGCAAAACACCGGATAGCTTCACAAGCCATCTGGTGTCCGTCTCCGGCACTGCAGCCTGCGTGAAAAATCATGCAGGCAGCAGTTTTCGTAGCGGTTCTCTGTACCGCACTGCAGTAACCAGATGGCTCAGGATGTGTAATCCTGAGCCATCCGGCAACTGCATAGTTTGCTGATCCCGGCTATTGCCGGGATGAGCAGACTGTACTATCTCTAGTAAAGTGTTAAATTTAATAACTAAAGGAATGTTTGAGGTCTCTAGGGGGGGCTTAGACCCCCCTAGAGACCGGCCGCCCACTCTGGTGGGCTTCTTCTACAATTGCCCCCATGCCACGGGCTCCTCCGAGCTCCGTGCATGTCAACCAAAGTCCCCCCCCGTATCTCTATAGAGGGGTGCATACACCCCTCTTGTATCCTTATTCTTGTATGTTGCAAAAACGAAGTATTAAAGTATACATTTTAGCTCATAGTTACGTGGTTTCGTAGGCAGTGTCCTGTGAAATCCATGGGCGGGGCTGTGTGCTGCAGCCTCCGCCCGCTCATTCATTATGGCCGCCCCCTGTGGGCTTCATCCAGTGTATTGAGGGTGGCCGCGCCATGAAAGGGGCGGGGCTAACGGTGTGCCGCGGTTAGCCCCGCCCCTTTCATGACGCGGCCGCCCTCACAACACTGGAAGGTTAAGAGAGGGAGGATAGAAAGTACTATTTTCATTGTTGAAATACATGCTAATGCAGGGGTAGGACAGGCTCTATATGTACAGTGCTTTCAGGAATCCTCAGCCCATAGGAGCCCATTATAAAACCGGATTGCACTACATGCAATCTGGCTACCGCTTCCGGATTTTCAGCCTGCGGTGAAAATCATGAAGGCTGCAGTTTTCTGAGCTTTTTGCAAACCACAGCAGGCTTGCTATAATGGGCTCCTATGGGAGCCCATCCGGCTACCACAAGGCTTATGTGAATGTCTGCGGCATCCGGCTGCTTTGTTAATCCCTGCTGTAGGTAATGGCAAGTCAGGGTATGTTTTTATAAGTTTCTGCATAACTAGGTTCAGCATGTGAGCCATGCATGGCACGTGTACCAGCTTCCTGAGCTTTAAAGCCACCACCAGGTTACGCCCATTATCGCAGACAACCAGAGACCAGGTTGGAGTTCCAGTGGGGAGAACCACTGATTGGTCTGTTGTTTTATTCCTTGCCACAGCTCTGCTGCAGTGTGTGGTGTTTAACCTAAGCAGATGCACTTCAGCAGAGCGTGTTGCCACTTTGCAGATGCGCTGCTGCACTGCTCCCAACTTGGGAGTGATGTGGACAGTAATTCGGCATAGGATGACGAGGCGAGAAGAAGGAGGAAGAGGGGAGACAGGACATATATGATGAGGCAGAAACCCTGATTGAGGCTGAGCCCACTATTCATGGTGTGGGTAGGATAAGTGATGGTCTAGTTTGAGACTTTGTCCCACCCTCCACAAGGTTGAGCCAGTGTGCCTTGACAGAGATGTATCGTCCCTGTGCACAAGTACTTGGCCATGTGTCTGTTGTAAGGTGGACTTTCCCGGTTACGGCGTTGAAGAGCATATGCTTTAGATTGTTTAAGAAGTGCTGGTGTAACGCGGGGACAGCACACTGGGAAAAATAGTGCCGGCTGGGTACCGAGTATCGAAGGGCAGCCACAGCCAACAGATCACGGAAAGACTGTGTTCTCACATGTTTAAACGGCAACATCTCCACAGCTAGCAAGTTGGCAATGTGCGCGTTCAGTATTTGCGCTTGTGGGTGCGTGGCTTGGTATTTACGCCTCCTTTCATAGATCTGGGGCACGGACAACTGGACACTTGGCTGAAACAAACAAGTGGATGAGCTTGTTGTGTCCTGTATCTGTGCAACTGTAGTTTGTGAGCAAGAGGTATGATCACCTGCTTCCTGCCCAGTAGATTGGGAAGGATGGATCACAGGCGAAATGGCAGTGGTTTGACCCACAGACATTTGGTACCCTGGTGTTCTGCCCACCGACTAGAGTGCTTGGCTGCCATGTGTTTCCGCATACTGGTGGTGCTTTGGTTGCCTTTGACCTGGCCTCTGCTCAGCTTCATATGGCAGATGCTACAGATGACAACATTTGATTCAGAAGGACTATCTGAAAAAAATTTCCAGACAGCGGCTGAACGCACCCTTGCCTTGACTTGGGGCACAGAGGGGTTGCTCTTCGTAACAGTTGACACACTTCGCACTCTGCTCAAGCCAGTAGCCCTTGGTGCTACGTATCCACCTTCTTCCTCTGTGCCGCTGTGCTGGCTATGCATGCCAGCGGTCTAGGTCGCATCGGTGGTCTCATCATTGACCGCCTCCATGTCATCCTCCTTCTGTGTTGATATTGTCGGCTGGCCAGTTGGAAACTGTGTGTAATCACCATCAGCCTCCAACTCTTCACCCGGTATATCACGTGGATGAAAGTGTCTTTCTTCTGGCCGTGGGTTTTCAAATATTTGGCCATGAACAGACAACACCTCCTTATGTTCTTCTTCAATGTCATGCGGTGAGAGGCCAGAGGCAGCGAAAGGATATGGACCAAACAGATCCTCGGAGTGGCTATGGTTGGGGTCAAATGTTTCCTGTGACTCCTGATGGTGTGATGAACTAGGAACAGGTTGAGAATTGGATGACCCAGCGTTCTATGTCCATACATGGGCTACTTTTTGGAGACACTATGGCTATGACTGGACATTGGGCACTGCAACTACTGTGCTACTAGCCCGAGGCTAGCTTCATAATTCATTGGCTTTTGAAGCCTGTTTCCTTCATCAACCATGGTACATCCCCTTGGGCTAATTTGTAGAGACACTATGGCTTTGCCTGGACATTAGGCACTGCAACTACTGTGCTAGTAGTCCTAGCTTTTTAATTGTTTGACCCTTGAGGCCTGCTTCCTTCATCAACCATAATACAGCCCCTTGGGCTACTTTTTGGATACACGATGGCTATGCCTGCACATTGGGCACTACAGAAACTATTCTAGTAGTCTTAGTAGTCCTAGCTGCATAATTATAACATAATACACCACTTACACACTGAGCTGTCAAAAGATCTACTCCATCATAACTTGCTGTTATGGCAATCATGCACCCATTTCAGCCTTCTCCTCTGCCCCCAGACTTCTTTTTTTGGTCCATCAGACAATTACCCTCATTTCCCATTGACTAACATTGGACTCACTACTCTCACCGAATACCCGAGTATTACGACCTAATCGGCACATGTATAGCGAGTCCGAGTATTTGACTACTCGCTCATCTCAATTTGTGTCTGCAAGTGATATAGACATTACAGTATGGGATCACAAGTAATTCTTTCTTTGAGGTAAAACATTTTTAAAGCCAACAAGGAAAGTTTTACCTCACAAAAAGATTCAGCTGCAATTCAATGCTGTAATGTCTGTTCTCTTTTTCTTCCTTCCTGCCCAGGAGCTGTGCATGATCAGACCATGTCACTGTATGGTCAGAAACATCCATTACACTGCACTTAGCAGGGACACATATAAGATTATCTCAGCACAGGAGATGTAGTATGATCAGAGCATGTCCCTGTATAGTCAGACGTATCCATTACACAGCACATATCAGGGACACATATATAAGATTATCTCAACACAGGAGATGTGATATGATCAGATCATGTCCCTGCATGGTCAGACACAGCCATTACACATTACATAGCAGAGACACATATATAAGATCATCTCAGCCCAGGAGATGTGGTATGATCTGACTATGTTCCTGTATGGTCAGACACATCCATTACACAGTATATAGCAGGACGCATATAAAATTATCTCAGCCCAGGAGATGTGGTATGATCAGACCATGTCCCCGTATGGGCAGACACAGTCATTACACAGTACATTGCAGGGAAACGTATATAAGATTATCTCAGCACATGAGAAGTGGTATGATCAGACCATGTCCCCGTATGGTCAGACACATCCATTACACAGTACAATGCAGGACACAAATATAAGATTATCTCAGTGCAGGAGATGTGGTATGATCAGACCATGTCCCTGTACAGTCTGACACAGCCATTACACAGTATATAGCAGGGACACATATATAAGATTATCTGAGCACAGGAGATGTGGTATGATAAGACTATGTCCCTGTATGGTCAGACACATCCATTACACAGTACATAGCAGGGACAGATATATAAGATTATCTCAGCACAGGAGATGTGATATGATCAGACCATGTCCGTGTATGATCAGACACATCCATTACACAGTACATAGTGTGGAGCCCACTGAGACGGGGTACTCGGTACCGGGCCGGGGTACTGCTGGGGATGTCACGGAGGTCCTGGTACGGTCCGTGTCCCAGGTTCACACAATTAAAGGGGGGTATTTACAAGGATAATGTTTGTCGTGACGCCACCCACGGGTTGCGGTCAGTAATGGGACCACCGCTGCAGCGCTGCTCTGCCAGGAGGATGGAGAGATGGATGGGCTGCAGCCAGATGGATGATCCCACCACGGGTCGGGCTGCTCCTGACAGGATAAGAGGTATGCAAACTTAAATATACCTGGAATCAGGCACGGACACTCAGGCAGGGTTCACTGGGTTTACTTGTCAGTTCTTCACAGTTAACACAGCTCACGGTACAGTTCAGTTCTTAACAGATCACAGTGCAGTTAACCCCGGAAACACTCGAACCCTCTGCAGCCAGGCTGTCACTCTGACACCCCTCACTCCTTCTAAGTCCTTCCAGGCTGTTGTTTCTCTCTCTCTTGGCTCGCCGGGTTGTATGGCGGCAGCTTGGACCCTTGTGGGTGCTGTGAATTCAACCCTTGCTGTGGGAACTCCAACCTGGAGTTAAAGCTCCCCGTCGGTTAATGTGGGACGCTGGTATGGAATCTCTGTTCCCCTCAGAGCCGACACTCTGGTGTATGCTTAGTCTGCAGTAACCCTTTCTTGCAAGGCGTTACCAGACTTCATCTAGCCCGTGTGACTCTAGTCCAAACTAGGGAAAACTACCCTGCCGGTAGTTGGTCGGTGCTGGTGTGTTCCTCGGACCCAGTGATGCTGGTCCGGTCTCTTTCCTCACACTCCCCTGGGATGCCGGCTATGGACGAGCTTTCTCTCCATGGTTTCTGTGACTCTGTGGATTCTGCATCTCCATCAAGCCCAACCTCACCGGGATGTGTGTCACAATCTGCTTGGTGTCTTTTTAGCTCGGCTCACTCTAGCCTACTAACTCCTTCCTCCTCTGCACATGGTCTCAAGCTTCCATGGCCGCCATTAAGCCCAGATTTGGCAGGAAGAGTCCAGAACACTAGTCATAGGCACACGGGGTTCGTTTTTTTTGGACCAGGTCCATCCTGTTTGTGATGCCAAGTTTTGGAGCCCATTGGGACGGGATACTCGGTACCGGACCGGGGTACTGCTGGGGATGTCACGGAGGTCATGGTACGGTCCGTGTCCCGGGTTCACACAAGTAAAGGGGGGTATTTACAAGGATAATGTTTGTCGTGATGCCACCCACGGGTTGTGGTCAGTGATGGGACCACCGCTGCAGCACTGCTTTGCCAGGAGGATGGAGGAATGGATGGGCTGCAGCCAGATGGATGAGCCCGCCGCGGGTCGGGCTGCTCCTGACAGGATAAAAGGTATGCAAAGTTCAATATACCTGAAATCAGACGCGGACACTCAGGCAGGGTTCACCGGGTTTACTTGTCATTTCTTCACAGTTAACACAGCTCACGGTACAGTTCAGTTCTTAACAGTTCACAGTGCAGTTAACCCAGGAACACTCGAACCCTCTGCAGCCAGTCTGTCACTCTGACACCCCTCACTCCTTCTAAGTCCTTCCAGGCTGTTGTTACTCTCTCTCTTGGCTCGCCGGGTTGTATGGCGGCAGCTTGGACCCTTGTGGGTGCTGTGAATTCAACCCTTGCTGTGGGAACTCCAACCTGGAGTTAAAGCTCCCCGTCGGTTAATGTGGGAAGCTGGTATGGAATCTCTGTTCCCCTCAGAGCCGACACTCTGGCGTATGCTTAGTCTGCAGTAACCCTTTCTTGCAAGGCGTTACCAGACTTCATCTAGCCCGTGTGACTCTAGTCCAAACTAGGGAAAACTACTCCGCCGGTAGTTGGTCGGTGCTGGTGTGTTCCTCGGACCCAGTGATGCTGGTCCGGTCTCTTTCCTCACACTCCCCTGGGATGCCGGCTATGGACGAGCTTTCTCTCCATGGTTTCTGTGACTCTGTGGATTCTGCATCTCCATCAAGCCCAACCTCACCAGGATGTGTGTCACTATCTGCTTGGTGTCTTTTTAGCTCGGCTCACTCTGGCCTACTAACTCCTTCCTCCTCTTTTCCTCTATTTAAGCTTTCTGTTGCCTGATCAACATTCTTTCCCACCCACGTTCCTCCCAACCCACCACCCCTTTCCCGCCTAGAGTCCCGGACTCCGGGTTGGGTGCTGTCTCTAGTGGGTGTGTGTGTGCTGTGAGGGTGTTTGATGCACAAATCGTCTATCTTCCTGCCTGGCTGTAGTTCCCTATGTGGCCACCCTGGTCGCAGGGGCACCACAATAGCAGGGGCACATAAATAAGATTATCTGAGCACAGGAGATATGATCAGACCATGTCCCTGTATGGTCAGACACAGCCATTACACAATAGATTGCAGGGACACATGTATAAGATTATCTAAGCTCTGGAACATTTTTTTAGGCACATTGAATTGTGTAACTTATTATTATTCCAAGATCTGTTAATTATAATGAACTTTAAAATTAACTTTATTCATGGGAAAACCCCTTTAATGGTTCTCCAGTTCAATTCTGTAGGGAATTCATATACCGCCCTAGATGCTTTATGTACGTGGTTCTACATGTAACCCTTGCCATTAATGGTACATTTACACGCGGCCACAGGAAGGTAGGAACAGGCAGGCATCGGACACAATTGTGCCTGTTGCCTTGAAAAGACCACGATGTGGCTGCGTGTAATTCAGGACTTTCCTTCCTTCAGAGAAGACACAGGAAGGAAAGTCCTGAATTACACGCCACCACATCGTGGTCTTTTCAAGGCAACAGGCACAATTGTGTCCGATGCCTGCCTGTTCCTACCTTCCTGTGGCCGCGTGTAAATGTACCATTAGGGATTAAGGTAGGTTTGCTCCCAAAACTGGTAAGTGGTAAGGGTTCCAGTTGTCTGATCCAACTCGTTAAACTATTATGATATGTTTGAGTGACATGTAATTAAAATCAAATATAGAAAAAGTTTATTGACCAGAATATATGGGAAAAAATATGATTGAGTGGTAATCAATTTCATATATTTTACAGGTATGAAACAAGGAATTGCTGATACAAAGTCATCTACACAAAACTTTACTAACAATGTTTGTTTTTTTCTCCATTCCATTACATTGTTAGGAGTAATCAATCTGAAATTACATTAATATCAACTCTCTGCAGGAAATGTCTGACTTTGTATCCTCAGGCATCACAACAAGCCTCTCATATTTCATTGATTATTATGGATTCAGTATTCTGGATGTTAAAGTGTGAATGTATCCAGTGCATGCTTACATTACTTACAAATGTCCTGGAGAGCAAGATATTTACTAAACCAACAACGCAGGAGAAGAGGAAGTTAAGCAATTTAATGCATGTCTTTATAACAAATATCGAAAAATGGAGAAATGCTTGCAACAGCTGAGATTGTTCACATGGAAATAAATAGTAATTCTACAGATTTACACAAAAATTGAATCATTCATAAAAACAGAATGTTGTTGTACTATACAAGAGCTGCAGGCTTATTCTGTGTTCAGCAGAAAGCAGATGGTGCTTGGATAATTGTTAGAGTTTGTGTTAGGACTTTTGATCTTCTATTGACATTCTGTGCATCTTGCCCCATTTCAAGATGGCCTCCACTGCTTCATGTGATCCCCCTCTTTGCCTTTATAAACCCCACTCTACCATCTAAACATGCTTGAGTATCCAGTTAAATCCCTGGCCCCCTGCTTCCTGTGAACTTACTCTGGCATTCCACTCTGGCTTTTCCTATGTTTACAGTCCTCCACCTGCCACACCTGCTCAGTGCTTCTCCTCCAAACCTGCTTCTGTGCTGTGTGCTTCAGACTCTGCTTCAGCCTGCCTGCCCAATGGAATGTAAGCCCTGTGTGCCTATAAGCTATGCAACCTCCCTGTTACTTTTTGCCCATCATTACGGGACTTTTCTTAATTACACGGCACAGTTTCAGGTTCACGACTTCTTCTAGTGGCTACCTTCCCAGGTCTTGTTCTAGTGGCTACCTTCCCAGGCCTTCCCAGGCCTTGTTTTAGTGGCTACCCTCCCAGGCCTTCCCAGGCCTTGTTCTAGTGGCTACCTTCCCAGGCCTTCCCAGGCCTTGTTTTAGTGGCTACCCTCCCAGGCCTTCCCAGGCCTTGTTTTAGTGGCTACCTTCCCAGGCCTTCCTAGGCCCATAGACGGTATCAGATGAGAATTGCTTCTAAAGAGACTTTCCTGTTTGTTTAAATTTGATTAACTTGCTCACTTGCAGGACCTCAAGTTTATTAACTGTCACGTGCATTAAATATAGACTTGTTCACCATAAAATTGATTTCAGTCATCTGTGCTCTCATCTAGTAATAGGTCTCTGAGTAATCCTATAGTATATTACCGTTAGTTAATAATGTACTGTGTTACCTCTTTGGCTTGTTTGTCTTAATTTTCTTTCTGTAAACCTCCATATTGCTGATTATGAAGATCAACTGTATGTTCCAAGTAAAACCATTCGTTCATCTGCAATGTCAGAGTGATGATGATTCTGCTAAAATCTGAATTCTGCAACAAATACAATATAGCAATAAATATCTTACAGGATAAACCAACTTCTTATACAAAGTTCATGTTCAAAGTTCAATGAGGAAAAGTAGGATTAGAAGTAGAGATGAGTGAATTTGCCCCAAACATGTTCGTCAAGTTCAAACTCGGCATGAGCATTACAGATTTTGTTTGGAATCGGAAACACAAACAATTTCACAAAAAATGAGCGATTGCGGCTTTGTTCATTAAGTGATTGGATAAAAAAAATTACTGTTTTTAAGGAATGCTTTTTTCCTACCTGTTCTGACAGTGTAGGAAAATAGGTGAGACTTTTTGCTGAGGGTAGCAGAAGAAAGAGGGCAGAGAGTAGCATCGGACTCCATTTGCTTTTCCTGTACCTTTCAGTGTGGATGCTCTGGGCCGGCAGCCAATGAGGGTGCATAAAATATCCACAAGTTGAAGACACAAAAGCTTGTGTTAGTGGCTGACTTGTTTAATTGGCTGGCAAAGTCACATGTCCATAGGGATATAAGAAGAGACTATTTGCCATCATCACCATTGTCAGAGTGTAATTGGTTAGGAACAGTGCTGCTGCTGCTTCGTGCTGCTCCATCCATGTTACACAAATAGATAGATAGCTATGCAATCACTTTTTAAATTGAATAGGAGAATGAGAGTGTTCATCGGGACAAAGGCATTTTTTTGCTGAGAACAAGTATGATTCCTAACTTTGGCTAGGGTCACATTTCCGTTTTTTTTGTAAAATCCTGATCCGGTTTTGAGCTTTCAAAAAGCTCAAAACCGGACCAGGAAACGCTCCTCATAGGAGCCTATGCAAAACACCGGATGGCTTCACAAGCCATCCGGTGGCCGGATCCGGCACTGCTGCCTGCGTTTAAAATCATGCAGGCAGCAGTTTTCGCAGCGTTTCCAGGGACCGCACTGCGGTCACCGGATGGCTCAGGATGTGTAATCCTGAGCCATCCGGTAACTGCAGAGTTTGCGTTTCCCGGCTCAGCAAACCTAGTAAAGAGTTAAATAGCTGACCTAAATGACTGTTAGAGGTCTGTAGGGGGGCTTAGACCCCCCTACAGACCGGCCGCCCACTTCTATAGTGTTCTTCAACAATTTCTTACTGTGCACGGGCGAGGAGCCCGTGCATGTCAGCCAAAGTTGCCCCTACCCCCCCGTATCACTATAGAGGGGTGCATACACCCCTCTATTACAATTATGCTTTAATTATGTGATGTACACCAATAAGTGTCACAATCGTCATGTAAGAATATATTTACATGTTCCGGAGGCAGAGTGAAGGGAATTCCATGGGCGGGGCTGTGTGCAGCAGCCTCCGCCCGCTCCTTCTTGATGGCCGCCCCCTCTGGCCGTAATCCAGTCTTGTGAGGGCGGGCACGTCGTTAAAGGGGCGTGGCTAACTAAGTGCCGCGGTTAGCCACGCCCCTTTAACGACGTGCCCGCCCTCACAAGACTGGATTACGGCCAGAGGGGGCGGCCATCAAGAAGGAGCGGGCGGAGGCTGCTGCACACAGCCCCGCCCATGGATTTCCCTTCACTCTGCCTCCGGAACATGTAAATATATTCTTACATGACGATTGTGACACTTATTGGTGTACATCACATAATTAAAGCATAATTGTAATAGAGGGGTGTATGCACCCCTCTATAGTGATACGGGGGGGTAGGGGCAACTTTGGCTGACATGCACGGGCTCCTCGCCCGTGCACAGTAAGAAATTGTTGAAGAACACTATAGAAGTGGGCGGCCGGTCTGTAGGGGGGTCTAAGCCCCCCTACAGACCTCTAACAGTCATTTAGGTCAGCTATTTAACTCTTTACTAGGTTTGCTGAGCCGGGAAACGCAAACTCTGCAGTTACCGGATGGCTCAGGATTACACATCCTGAGCCATCCGGTGACCGCAGTCCGGTATTCAGCACACATTTTTGTAAAAAAATGTGTGTGCTCGGCATTGCGTTCACCGCATCCGGATCCGGATGCGGTGAATGCAATTTATGTTTTCAATGTGACCCTACCCTTTGTCTGCATTGTCAAAGCCACAATTTTAACATACAGCAAAGAACTGCCAAATTTTTCTGTTTCCCCTAAAAAGGCTGTTTGGCCTCAAATCACTTATTGTCAAATCAATTTGTATAAAAAAGGCATTTTCTTGGCCTCAAACCAGTTATTGCCACATCAGTCAGTTTGTACTAAAAAGGCTGTGTAAGGCTGGGGTCACATGTGGAAGGCACAATCCGATAACCGCATCCATGCAGTTTTACCATGTGCCATCACATTTGGCATCACATTGCAGATATGGATCCAATAATGGATCCAGATCTGCAATGAGAAAACGTGGCACCAATTTTTCAACCACTCCAAAAAATGCAGCCTGCATGATTTTTACTGCAGGCTACAAAACCGGATGCGGTAACCGGATGGCATTAAATGCAATCCGGTTTTTCTAATGCAGCCTATGGTCAAAACCGGATCATGTTTTGAAAACAGAACCATAAATGTGACCCTAGCCTTAGGCCTCAAACCAATTATTGCCAAATTGGTCAGTTTCCCCTAAAAAGGCTGTGATATTCCTCAAGCCTGTTATTGCCAATTCGGTCAGTTTCCCCTAAAAGGATTTTTTTTGCCTCAAACTAGTTATTGCCAAATCAGTCAGTTTCTACTAAAAAGGAATTTTTGGCCTCAAACCAATTATTGCCAAATCAGTCAGTTTCCCCCAATAAAGCTGTGTTTGGCCTCAAACAAGTGCTTTAAAATTCTGTGTGCATAAAGCATGAGTGGAAAATCCCGAAGTCAAGGTTTTAGAAAGGAGAAGGGGAAATAGATTGTTAGAGAGTAGGATTTCTGATTGAGGTGCATGGTGGAGTTGGTGCTACTGCAAATGTTACTGAAAGTAGTACTGAGCAAACATTGGCTCCTTGTATCACAAGCAAACTGACAACTTCTGTTATTGGACAGCCTACTTCAGTCTCTTTGTTTGCTAGCAGCAGAGCAATGCAAGTTGTGGATGAGGCCCACAAAGAGCTTTTGCTACTGTTCATGGCAATCGCTGCATCAAGTGGCATATCCTTCTGTTCCTCCTCCTCAACCTCAAAAAGAGTACAGTCCTCAGGGAAGGTGTCCCAATTACCCATGTGTCAACCTGTGTCACAACTGTCCAACCGCACATCTGATTGTGGGGAAACTCAGATGAGCGATTCCGCAGAGATATTGACACATTCAATTCAATGGGCATCAGAGGTCTGCTGCAAAGAATCACATACTCCAGAGGAGAAAAGCGTCTGCACCAATGACCAAAATATTTTGGATCCGGGGTCAGAGTAAGCGTCGTCCCAGCATAATCTAGAAACCTACCACCAGATGCTAACTTCCGAGGGGTGGAGATGATGATGATGATGAGATTCAGATACCTGAGGAACACCTGCACTGTACTGTGCATTAAGGGCAGGAAGAGGAGGAGGGTGCTTCCCATAGTGAGGAGTGGGACAACAGAGAGAATGATGATGAGGTTCGAGATCCCACTTGGAATCAACCCAAAGTCACTCAGCTGAGTAACTCGGCAGTTGAGGAGGAGGAAGACGAGGAGATTAGGTTGTGTCTTCCGGCACAGAGACTGAGGGCTGCAAACAGATCAAGTATTGCATCTTCATCCACAACTCTGGCTCTGGACAGCAGCTGTCATGGATCTTCAGTTGTTTGAGGTAGCAATGGATGCCTAGCCTGGACCTTTTTGACACAGTAAAATATGACACAACTCACATTATTTAGAAACTGTATTAAAAAACTAAGTAGAGGCACAGAAAACAGTAATATGACTACTACATGCGTGAACTGCCACATGGCCAAGCATCATGTTTTACTTTGGGAAAATTACTGTGATAATACTGTGCCTTGCAGACCTCACCGAACATGATCCACTGCATCAACTGCATCTGCTGCTTCTTCTTCCTCCATCACCGTGGCAAGTTCTGTCCGGCAGGTGTTGTGGCCGCAGGACCTCCACTTGTTTATCCAGCACGTACAGTTGGGATGAGTTACAGCGGCTCAGCTGTTACGGAAATGGACAGGGTTCCTGGTTTTGATGGATCTAAGACACTGAGCACACCAATTGTTTGACAACCCACTATAACATCTGCGCCTGCCCCTCCCTTAAGCTAGGCTCACACTTAGGAACTTACATCCGTTTGCAGGATGCAGTAAAGGCTCCATTTTATTCCCTTGCAATTTTCATGGCATGTATCCAACTTGTTGGCCAAATTAACGGAAGCGTTAATGCATGGTACATGTATGTACCATGCGTTAACACTTCCGTTAACGCATGTATTTACGCATGGTACATACATGATCCCATAGACTCCCATGTTAAAAAAAAGCATGTATTTTTGTGAAACCACCAAAAAGCGTTGCAGATCACGTTTTTAGCGGAACTAGCAAAAACGCATAGCATCAAACGCATTGCACTTTTGCAATGCGTTTTTTTCATTGGAGTTTATAGGTGCGTTAAAGCATGCGTTTTTACACATTTGCACATGTAAAAATGCATGCTTTTAGCGTATGCATGACGCAAATGTAACCCTAGACTTACAGTCCAGCACTTTGTCAAATACACCCTACTCTACCCTCTCTCAGCACATCAGCCAGCCATCAGTCCCGCAGTTGTGGTAACGGAAAAGATTATTTCCTTGTACACATCCCAAAGCAAAGAGCTTGAACTTCACCATCTTTAATTTGTTGGCCACTGAAATGCTGCATTTCTGCCTGGTGGATACAGATAGTTTTGATGGGAATCGCAGCCCCCAGTATCAGTTGACTAGTTACCATTACTTCTCGAATAAAGCTGTGCCTGCTCTAAACCAACATATCGCAGATATAATCACCCATTCCTTGACAAACTTTGTATGTGACAGGGTGCATGTCACCACTGACACCTGGAATGAGCAAACATAGCCAGGGGCATTACATTTCCCTCTCTGACCACTGGGTGACTCTGGTGGCTGCAGGACCGGGTGGGGAAGGGGCTACTCCCCAAGTCTTGAAATCACCAAGACTTTTGGGACAAACGTCTACCTGTACCTCTTCATCCACTGTTTCTGCCTTGTTCACCCCCTCTAGGGTCTACAGCTGTGCTTTTGACCTTTCCTTTAATGTTGCAACAGTTCAGACAGAGTCCACCTCACCTCGGTGCTGTCCTGCGAGGGCTCACTGGGATAAGGCAGTTTTTAAATTTAAATGCTTTGGAGATGTGAGTCACACAATTTAAGTATTGTGGACAGCTATGCAGGATGAATATCAGCAATTGCTGACTTTGCTAAACCTTGAGCCAGGGAAGGCCATGTGAGATAAAGGTACGAAGTTGGTGGCCACCCTATGCCGAGGTAAACTTATATCACATGTGCCTTGTATGGCTCATGTCTTCAACCTGGTTGTCCAGAAGTGTCTATGCCACTATCCCAGCCTTCATGAGCTCCTGGACAAAGCACAGACGCTGTGTGTTCACTTATGCCGTTCGCGCACTGTGGCTCATTGATTAGCATCGTTACAGAGGTCTTACGGACAACCAGTTAACCATTTGATATGCGATGTGCTGTCACAGTGGAATTCCACTCTGTGCAAGTTGCAGAAACAGTGGCAGCAGTGATAAGCCCTGGTGCAGTATATAATGATACGTACAGTGACTCAAAGCAAGCCGAATGTTGTGCAAATGAGGCTTCCAGAGTGGGCACAGATAAAGGACCTCTGCACCCTTATTCACAGTTTCAAAATGGTTACTAAGTTGGTTAGCACTGATGATACCATCAGTAGCATCAATATTCAGGTCATCTATATGTGGGAGAAAACTTTGACAAGTCTGCAGGATGAGGTGGTTGTATCACAGGAAAAAGAGGAGGATGCAAAAAGATATCCATATTTCAAAGGTCTGTACTCTCGTCACACAGCTGGATGGCATGGCAGGTTGTTGTAGACTGACAGAGGGGGGCTCATGGTACCAGACAAACTGGTAGTGAAGGTGCAGGAACTGCGAAACAAAAGAAGGAGGATGAGAATAAAGAAGTGATGGGCATAGAACAATCAGAAGATGAGGAAGAATTGATATCTCTTGCTGTTTTACAAGGTTGTCGGTAGAGGACAGAGGAAGGAACCCACATTTTTACACTGCCATCAACAAAGCAAAGATTTGGGACTCATGGATGTGTCAGACACATGAGCGCCTTCTTGCTGCAACATGATGCCTGTTTTATTAGAATTCAAATTTGCGATGACTTCTGGGTCAGCTCACTCTTGCATCCACGGTACAAGAATAAATTTAGCCAGATGCTTCCCGCCAATAACAGGGCATGCGCATGCAGAAGTATCAAATAAGGCTGGCAGATGATCTTAGGACTGGTTTCCCCCAACATATCAGTGAGGGACACAGTATGAATTGCAGATATACACTTACAACCCACCTTAGTAGAAACGTTAGCAGCAGCAATGTATCTTTCAGAAGCAATTTCTGGGAGTCCTTTGACCAATTTTTTGAACCATAATTATGCTTGATAAAAATCCCTAAAGGATCAAAACATTTCAGATTATGAAATAAAGAAAGACTTTTATTGAATCACCAAACTATGAGACTCTGTCCTTTCTTTTCAATTTTTGAAACAAGTCCGGCAGATGTGAGTACAAGTCTGTCACATAGTGAACGATTGGAGAGGACGATGCAGGAGTATATAGGGTTCAATGTCCATGCCATCAGAGGGGGTTGGACCCTTTTGCAATTTGGGTTTTAAAAATGGAGGCATGGCCTGAGCTCCCAATCACTCCTTGGATGTTTTGTCATGCCTGCACCCAGTGTTCTCTCAGAATGTGCCTTCAGTGAATTTAGCAGGTCTCTCTGACCACCATGCCTATACTGTACATGTGACTGACCCAGCTAAATAATTCTTACAGTAGTACACCATGAAAGTGATTGTTGTGCCACCTGACTGCGGTGAAGAACAAAATTTGACTGGAGTGGCTTTAGGTTTTAAAGCTCGCTGCCCACTGGGCCTATACAGGTCACTGACCCACCTGGATCATTCATCTTGTTTTGATCCTTCTAATAGTAGTCAGTGAAGCTGATACTCCTGCTACCTGACTGTGGCAGGGGATAAAATTGACTGCAGTGGTTGCATGAGGTTTGAGTGCCTGGCCACTGGGTCTATACAGGTCACTGACTCAGCTGAATAAATCTTTTTGAAGTATACCATAAAACTGATTGCTTTGCTACCTGACTGTGGCAGAGCATAAAATTGACTGGAGAGGTTGCATAAGATTTGAGGTCATTCTGCCCACTGGGTCCCTGAATCACCTGAATAATTATTTTTTAATATTTCATAAAACTGATCATTTTGCCACCTGACATTGGTGTGGAATAAAATGAACTGGAATGATTGCTGGAGTAATTGCATGAGGTTTGAGAGCCCCCTCCCCATTAGGCCTAAACAGGTCACTGACCTAGTGGAATAAATCATTCAGTAATATTCCATGAAACTGATGATTGTGTCACCTGACTGTAGTGGAACATAAAATGGACTGAAGAGGTTTGAGGGCCGCATGTCCAATGGGCCTATACAGGTCACTGACCTACCTGAATCCTTCTTGTTGTAATCCCTCCTATAGTAGCCCATGAAGCTGATACTCATGCCACCTGAGTGTGGCGGGGCATAAAATGGACTGGGGTGGTTGCATAAAGATTCAGGTTCCCCTGATCACTTCACCTATACAGGTCATTGACCCATCTAAATCTTTCTTGCAGTAGTAGTCTAGGAAGATGATACTTGTGCTACCTGAGTGTGGTGAAGCATAACTTTTATTGGAGCTTTTGCATGTGGTTTGAGGGCACCCTGCGCAAAAGTCTCAAACCTGTCACTCATCCCCCCTTTCCTGATCAATGTTTAACCTTGAAGTGCTAGGCCAAGCCATGTTAAACACAGTGTGCTATGCATGCAGTTTGGGTCAGTCTACAATTTTTGGTCTGGGTCAATTGATGCCAATTTGGTGGAATCTGGCCCTAATTTTTTGAAATGTGGAGACTGTTCTTGGAGTGTCTTTGTTGTGTGTTTTATGAATTTAGAAGGGCTCTCTGAGCATCCTGCCAACAACTGAAGCTTGAAATGCTGGGCCAGGCCTTGTTTCATGCATTCATAGTACATTGTGAACCAAATCCGGACTTCAAAAGGTTCGCTCATCTCTAATTAGGAGGTAACAGTGTGTTACAACAATCATGGCCAGCTTCCAAACAATGATTAAAAACTTAATAGAAAAGGAGCCTGAATGTACTGAGTATGTTCTGCTGTCTAGCAGTGGTGGTTGGTCTCCAAGGCAAGAAGATGTAAATATTAGAAAAGTGTAAATATCTCAAGAACAGCTGACAAATTTAATAAGCAGGAAATTGCAAATTTGTTTGCATTTAACAGCACTATCTGACATTATCTATTATATAAAACCCGAAGGCCACTTCCGGAGGAGGCCACGCCCACTTCCGTGATGGTCGTCGCCCAGGCTCATCCAGTGCACTGTAGCCAGGCTGCCCCCCGGCTACAGTCACCGACACACGGAACGTTCCGATCTCGGAAGTTCCGTGTGCCCTCCTGCCACTCCCCTCCACCCTCTGCCCTCCAGCCAGTACCTACATACCGGGGGGGGCAGGGGGGCCCATTGCCCGCCACCTCGGAGGGCCACACACACCCTGGGGGTACCCGTGCTCCCTGCCGTGTGCCTGGAGAGGAGGGAGGGCGGGACTTCCTCTCCTGCAGCTCTGCCCGCCCCTCCTCTCTTCCTACACCCGAGGCCCGGGCACCGGTAAGTCTGCATCTGCAGCCATACACGCTGCTCTGCCCTCCAACCTGTGTGCCCCCTCTGCCCTCTGTCCTCTGCGTCCTCTGCCCCCTCTGTGTCCTCTGCCCCCTGTCCTCTGTGTCCTCTGCCCCTGTCCTCTGTGTCCTCTGCCCCCTGTCCTCTGTGTCCTCTGCCCCCTGTCCTCTGTGTCCTCTGCCTCCTCTGCCCCCTCTGTGTCCTCTGCCCCCTGTCCTCTGTGTCCTCTGCCCCCTGTCCTCTGTGTCCTCTGCCTCCTCTGCCCCCTCTGTGTCCTCTGCCCCCTGTCCTCTGTGTCCTCTGCCCCCTGTCCTCTGTGTCCTCTGCCCCCTGTCCTCTGTGTCCTCTGCCCCTGTCCTCTGCCCCTGTCGTCTGTGTCCTCTGCCCCCTGTCGTCTGTGTCCTCTGCCCCCTGTCGTCTGTGTCCTCTGCCCTCTGTCGTCTGTGTCCTCTGCCCCCTGTCGTCTGCGTCCTCTGCCCCCTGTCCTCTGTGTCCTCTGCCCCCTGTCCTCTGTGTCCTCTGCCCCCTGTCCTCTGCGTCCTCTGCCCCCTGTCCTCTGCGTCCTCTGCCCCTGTCTCTGCTTCCTCTGCCCCCTGTCCTCTGCGTTCTCTGCCCCTCTGTGTCCTCTGCCCCCTGTCCTCTGCGCCCTGCCCTGTCCTCTGCGTCCTCTGCCCCCTGTCTCGCGTCCTCTGCCCCCTCTTGTCCCTCTGTCCCCTGTCCTCTGCCGTCCTCTGCCCCCTGTGTCCTCTGCCCCCTGTCCTCTGCCCCCTGTCCTCTGCCCCCTGTCCTCTGCCCCCTGTCCTCTGCTTCCTCTGCCGCCTGTCCTCTGCTTCCTCTGCCCCCTGTCCTCTGCGTCCTCTGCCCCCTGTGTCCTCTGCCCCTGTCCTCTGCCCCCTTCCTCGTGTCCTCTGCCCCCTGTCCTCTTGCTCCCTGCTCCTCTGCCCTGTGCCCTGCCCCTGTCCTCTGTTCCTCTGCCCCCTGTCCTCTGTGTCTCTGCCTCTGCCCCCTCTGTGTCCTCTGCCCCCTGTCCTCTGGTCCTCTGCCCCCCGTGTCCTCTGCCCTGTCCTCTGCCCCCTGTCCTCTGTGTCCTCTGCCCCTCTGTCCTCTGCCCCCTGTCCTCTGTGTCCTCTGCCCCCTGTGTCCTGCTGTCCTCTGCCCCCTGTCGTCTTGTCCCTGCCCCCTGTCATCTGGTCCTCTGCCCCTTCCTCTGGTCCTCTGCCCGCCTCTGTGTCCTCTGCCCTGCCTGCGTCCTCTGCCCCCTGTCCTGCTCTTGCCCCCTGTCCTCGTCTGCCCCTCTCTGTCCTCTGCCCCTGTCCTCTGCCCCTCCCTGTGTCCTCTGCGTCCTTGCCCCCTCTGTTCCTCTGCCCTGTCCTCTGCCCCCTGTCCTCTGCGTCCTCTGCCCCTCTGTGTCCTCTGCCCTGTCCTCTGTCCCCGCTTGTCCTCTGCGTCTCTGTCCTGCCCCCTGTCCTCTGCGTCCTCTGCCCCCTGTCCTCTGCGTCCTCTGCCCCCTGTCCTCTGCGTCCTCTGCCCCCTGTCTGCGTCCTCTGCCCCCTGTCCTCTGCGTCCTCTGCCCCCTGTCCTCTGCTTCCTCTGCCCCCTGTCCTCTGCGTCCTCTGCCCCTCTTGTCCTCTGCCCGTCCTCTGCCCCCTGTCCTCTGCGTCCTCTGCCCCTGTCCTCTGCCCCTCTGTGTCCTCTGCCCCCTGTCCTCTGTGTCCTCTGCCCCCTTTTCTCTGCCCGTGTCCTCTGCCCCCTGTCCTCTGTGTCCTCTGCCCCCTGTCCTCTGTGTCCTCTGCCTCCTCTGCCCCTCTGTGTCCTCTGCCCCCTGTCCTCTGTGTCCTCTGCCCCCTGTCCTCTGTGTCCTCTGCCTCCTCTGCCCCCTCTGTGTCCTCTGCCCCCTGTCCTCTGTGTCCTCTGCCCCCTGTCCTCTGTGTCCTCTGCCCCCTGTCCTCTGTGTCCTCTGCCCCCTGTCCTCTGCCCCCTGTCCTCTGTGTCCTCTGCCCCTGTCGTCTGTGTCCTCTGCCCCCTGTCGTCTGTGTCCTCTGCCCCCTGTCCTCTGTGTCCCTCTGCCCCCTGTCCTCTGTGTCCTCTGCCCCCTGTCCTCTGCGTCCTCGCCCCCTGTCCTCTGTGTCCTCTGCCCCCTGTCCTCTGCGTCCTCTGCCCCCTGTCCTCTGCGTCCTCTGCCCCCTGTCCTCTGCGTCCTCTGCCCCCTGTCCTCTGCGTCCTCTGCCCCCTCTGTGTCCTCTGCCCCCTGTCCTCTGCCCCCTGTGCTCTGCGTCCTCTGCCCCCTCTGCGTCCTCTGCCCCCTCTGTGTCCTCTGCCCCCTGTCCTCTGCGTCCTCTGCCCCCCTCTGTGTCCTCTGCCCCCTGTCCTCTGCGTCCTCTGCCCCCTCTGTGTCCTCTGCCCCCTGTCCTCTGTGTCCTCTGCCCCCTGTCCTCTGCGTCCTCTGCCCCTGTCCTCTGCGTCCTCTGCCCCCTGTCCTCTGCGTCCTCTTCCCCCTGTCCTCTGCGTCCTCTGCACCCTGTCCTCTGCGTCCTCTCCCCCCTGTCCTCTGCGTCCTCTGCCCCCTGTCCTTGCGTCCTCTGCCCTCTGTCCTCTGCGTCCTCTGCCCCCTCTGTGTCCTCTGCCCCCTGTCCTCTGCCCCCTGTCCTCTGCCCCCTGTCCTGTGCCCCCTCTGTGTCCTCTTCCCCCTGTCCTCTGCGTCCTCTTCCCCCTGTCCTCTGCGTTCTCTGCCCCCTGTCCTCTGCCCCCTGTCCTCTGCGTCCTCTGCCCCCTGTCCTCTGCCCCCTGTCCTCTGCGTCCTCTGCCCCCTGTCCTCTGCGTCCTCTGCCCCCTGTCCTCTGCGTCCTCTGCCCCCTGTCCTCTGCGTCCTCTGCCCCCTGTCCTCTGCGTCCTCTGCCCCCTCTGTGTCCTCTGCCCCCTCTGTGTCCTCTGCCCCCTCTGTGTCCTCTGCCCCCTCTGTGTCCTCTGCCCCCTGTCCTCTGCCCCCTGTCCTCTGCCCCCTGTCCTCTGCCCCCTGTCCTCTGCGTCCTCTGCCCCCTCTGCCCCCTGTCCTCTGCCCCCTGTCCTCTGCCCCCTATCCTCTGCCCCTGTCCTCTGCCCCCTGTCCTCTACCCCCTGTCCTCTACCCCCTGTCCTCTGCCCCCTGTCCTCTGCCCCCTCTGTGTCCTCTTCCCCCTGTCCTCTGCGTCCTCTGCCCCCTGTCCTCTGCGTCCTCTGCCCCCTGTCCTCTGCGTCCTCCCCCCTGTCCTCTGCGTCCTCTGCCCCCTGTCCTCTGCGTCCTCTGCCCCCTGTCCTCTGCCCCCTGTCCTCTGCCCCCTGTCCTCTGCCCCCTCTTCCCCCTGTCCTCTGCGTCCTCTTCCCCCTGTCCTCTGCGTCCTCTTCCCCCTGTCCTCTGCGTCCTCTGCCCCCTGTCCTCTGCGTCCTCTGCCCCCTGTCCTCTGCGTCCTCTCCCCCCTGTCCTCTGCCCCCTGTCCTCTGCCCCCTGTCCTCTGCGTCCTCTGCCCCTCTGTGTCCTCTGCCCCCTGTCCTCTGCGTCCTCTGCCCCCTCTGTGTCCTCTTCCCCCTGTCCTCTGCGTCCTCTGCCCCCTGTCCTCTGCGTCCTCTGCCCCCTGTCCTCTGCGTCCTCTGCCCCCTGTCCTCTGCGTCCTCTGCCCCCTGTCCTCTGCGTCCTCTGCCCCCTCTGTGTCCTCTGCCCCCTGTCCTCTGCGCTGACCACTCTGCCCACGTCGCTGCGCTGACCAATCTCACCGCACTCACTGCTAACCACTGAGCCACCGCACTCACTGCTAACCACTGAGCCACCGCACTCACTGCTAACCACTGAGCCACCGTATACTCTGCTACCCACTGAGCCACCGCACTCATTGCCAACCACTGAGCCACCGTATACTCTGCTACCCACTGAGCCGCCTGTATACACACAATTCATTTCACCGCACTCCCGTAACTATTAGTAAATAAACTATATATGGATTCTAGACTACCCGATTCTTTAGAATCGGGCCGCCATCTAGTCCATTTATAAAGATGGGAATAACGCTTTAAGGCTTTTAGTTAACCCATCAGACCCCTACATAAATATACATGGCTATTTAAGCTACCGTATATACTCGTGTATAAGCCAAGTTTTTCAGCCCAAAATTTGGGCTGAAAAGTCCCCCCTCGGCTTATATGCGAGTATATAAAAAATACCGCAGCAGCCCCGGAGGTATACAGGCCCCCCATCAAGTTCCAGGGCCCCCCCCCTTGCGCGCCAGCCTGTAAAGGAAAATCATACTTGCCAGTGTCCTGTCGCGCCGTCCGCAGCTGCCGACACGCGATCCCCGGCTTCATTCCGCGTCTTCCGCATTTCCTGTAGTCGCGGGCAATGACGTCATTGCCCGCGACCACAGGAAGTCGGAAGCCGGAAGACGCGGATTGAAGCCCGGGATCGAGTGTCGGCAGCTGCGGACGGCGCGACAGGACACTGGCAAGTATGATTTTCCTTTACAGGCTGGCGCGCAAGGGGGGGGGCCCTGGAACTTGATGGGGGGCCTGTATACAGCCCCAGGGCTGCGGCTGTATACAGCCCCGGGGCTGCGGCTGTATACAGCCCCGGGGCTGCGGCTGTATACAGCCCCGGGGCTGCGGCTGTATACAGTCCCGGGGCTGCGGCTGTATGCAGACCCGGGGCTGCGGCTGTATACAGCCCCGGGGCTGCGGCTGTATACAGCCCTGGGGCTGCTGCTGCTGTATACTACCTAAGGGCTGCTGTATATACCTATGGGGCTGCATATGGGGCTGCATATACCTCTGGGGCTGCATATACCTCTGGGGCTGTATATACCTCTGGGCCTGCATATACCTCTGGGGCTGCATATACCTCTGGGGCTGCATATACCTCTGGGGCTGCATATACCTCTAGGGCTGCATATACCTCTGGGGCTGCATATGGGGCTGCATATGGGGCTGCATATACCTCTGGGGCTGCATATGGGGCTGCATATACCTCTGGGGCTGCATATGGGGCTGCATATACCTCTGGGGCGGCATATACCTCTGGGGCTGCATATACCACTGGAGCTGCATATGGGGCTGCATATACCTCTGGGGCTGCATATACCTCTGGGGCTGCATATACCTCTGGGCCTGCATATACCTCTGGGCCTGCATATACCTCTGGGCCTGCATATACCTCTGGGGCTGCATATACCTCTGGGGCTGCATATGGGGCGGCATATGGGGCTGCATATACCTCTGGGGCTGCATATGGGGCTGCATATACCTCTGGGGCTGCATATACCTCTGGGGCTGCATATACCTCTGGGGCTGCATATGGGGCTGCATATACCTCTGGGGCTGCATATACCTCTGGGGCTGCATATACCTCTGGGGCTGCATATGGGGCTGCATATACCTCTGGGGCTGCATATACCTCTGGGGCTGCATATACCTCTGGGGCTGCATATGGGGTTGCATATACCTCTGGGGCTGCATATACCTATGGGGCTGCATATACCTATGGGGCTGCATATACCTCTGGGGCTGCTGTATACTACCACTGGGGCTGCTGCTGTATACTACCACTGGGGAGGCTGCTGTATACCTCACTGCTGGGGGTTGTATACCTGTGCTGGAGTCCACCCTCGGCTTATACGCGAGTCAATAAGTTTTCCCAGTTTTTGGGGGCAAAAGTAGGGGGGTCGGCTTATACACGGGTCGGCTTATACACGAGTATATACGGTAAGTGTTTATAAATCTTATTGAGATGAAAAAATCCTTGCTGGAGATGAGCGAACCTTTTGAAGTTCGAGTTCGGCTCTCCTTGCCGAAAGGGAATATGTTCGTCGAACAGATTGACGAAGAGGTTGCCAAACTTCTCATCCCCATAGAAATCAATAGGAGGAAAATCATTGGCCTAGAAAACACCTTCAAAGGGGCCCAAAAGCTGACAAACAAATATCAAACAATTTTACAATAGAGTCTCACTCTTTTGGCACAGACCTTAGCTTGCTAGACTATTACTTACCAAGCTTAAGCGTCACTGTCACACTGCTGCTGGGTCCGTTCATTAACCTCTGGCATGTTGACTGCTTCTCCCCTTTAATGAGTTAATGTCACACTTAGGCCTACACACCCTTTCTGCCAGCATCTATTATTATTACTGTAAAACTAAATAAATAGTTGTAAAAATAGGTGTGCATTTCGCTGTTTTTTTTATTGGCAGCCAAGGTAACCAAGGCACCTGGAGACTGGAATTCTCAGTCTATTAAGCCCCAAGCGTTGTAGGGCCCCCATGGTAAGAATTGAAGCCAGCAGCCACCTCAGAATTGGCGCCTCAATGAGAGACGTCAAAACTGGCGGTTACCATGCACTACCAGTTGCCCTGGTGACAGAGGAAGCCAGGGTAATAAGGGGTTAATTCCAGCTGACAACAAGTTTAGAGGTTAGTAATGTTGATGCATCAATCAGATACCTGATATTACTAACCAAGTAAGGATCAAAAAAAATCAATAAATATCTTATTTGAAAATTAATCCCAATATATTCCTCTTTCAACATTTATTTAAATTTAAATCCACTTTTTAAGGTCTCCCATTCCACCCAATCCCCGCAAGAAGGATGTAAAAAATAATAATAAAAAAATTAAATCAAGATAAATGCTGAAGTGGTCCCAGTATATGGGGGACAAGATCTGTGGCTGCATCCCACATATGGTGTGACACCAAGCACTGCACAACTCCCAGCAGTGTGAAACTGTGATTTCCATGAAGTTGTCTCAGATTACACAGTGGGTTCCCCACAGCAGGGAATCCTGCTGTGTGACCTGAAATAACCTTAGTGGTATTAGAGCTTAAAAACTCACAGAAATTTTGCTACCACTTGCATCTAGCAGATGGATGCAAATTCCCCCAGGAGGTTACACATGCGTCCAGACACCGGTGCACAGCCCCCTGCAACCCATAACATG
This sequence comes from Allobates femoralis, assembly GCA_033576535.1. Taxonomy (NCBI): domain Eukaryota; kingdom Metazoa; phylum Chordata; class Amphibia; order Anura; family Aromobatidae; genus Allobates; species Allobates femoralis. The sequence goes on from JARQOC010000003.1 coordinate 625,033,962, forward strand.
GGGGCGGTTTGTGGCAACCAGGTGACCAGCCATGCTAACAAGGAGGGGGCTGGTGGTGAATGCAGACACATGGACTCCATTAGGCCTCCGCCACTCACATCCATAGTGTCAGAGCAGCCTATTGGTAATGCCCCCAGACCGGGCAGGCCACTCAGCACTGAGGACATGCATCACTGTGGCAGACGCCCCCTAGAGGAAAACAACCTCAACTGCAATGGATAAAAAGATGCAAGTTGACACTATAATAAATGATGTAAGGTGTCAGTTTGGTATTATGGCGCCAGAATATCGTAAGCTCGTGACCCACCGTCAAGGGCCCTTACACTCACGAGTACCTTGCCACATGGATAACACATGTATAATTTAGCTTTAAGCAAAAAATCACCAAATTGGTACTAAGAATTATATAGAAAAACTCACCGAAGTTTTGACACTTTTTCTACCCCTTGCATCTAGCAGATGGCTGCAAATTCCCCCAGGAGGTGACACATGCGTCCAGACACCGGTGCACAGCCCCCTGCAACCCATAACATGGGGGCGGTTTGTGGCAACCAGGCGACCAGCCATGCTAACAAGGAGGGGGCTGGTGGTGAATGCAGACACATGGACTTCACTAGGCCTCCGCCACTCACATCCAGGTGATACATAGTGTCAGAGCAGTCTATTGGTAATGCCCCCAGATCGGGCAGGCCACTCAGCACTGAGGACATGCATCACTGTGGCAGACGCCCCCTAGAGGAAAACAACCTCAACTGCAATGGATAAAAAGATGCAAGTTGACACTATAATAAATGATGTAAGGTGTCAGTTTGGTATTATGGCGCCAGAATATTGTAAGCTCGTGACCCACCGTCAAGGGCCCTAACACTCACGAGTACCTAGACACATGTATAACACATGTATAATTTAGCTTTTAGGAAAAAATCACCGGATTGGTACTAAGAATTATATAGAAAACTCACCGAAGTTTTGACACTTTTTCTACCCCTTGCATCTAGCAGATGGCTGCAAATTCCCCCAGGAGGTGACACATGCGTCCAGACACCGGTGCACAGCCCCCTGCAACCCATAACACGGGGGCGGTTTGTGGCAACCAGGCGACCAGCCATGCTAACAAGGAGGGGGCTGGTGGTGAATGCAGACACATGGACTCCACTAGGCCTCCGCCACTCACATCCAGGTGATACATAGTGTCAGAGCAGTCTATTGGTAACGCCCCCAGATCAGGCGGGCCACTCAGCACTGAGGACATGCATCACTGTGGCAGACGCCCCCTAGAGGAAAACAACCTCAACTGCAATGGATAAAAAGATGCAAGTTGACACTATAATAAATGATGTAAGGTGTCAGTTTGGTATTATGGCGACAGAATATCGTAAGCTCGTGACCCACCGTCAAGGGCCCTTACACTCACGAGTACCTAGCCACATGTATAACACATGTATAATTTAGCTTTAAGCAAAAAATCACCGAATTGATACTAAGAATTATATAGAAAAATTTACCGAAGTTTTGACACTTTTTCTACCCCTTGCATCTAGCAGACAGCTGCAAATTACCCCAGGAGGTGACACATGCGTCCAGACACCGGTGCACAGCCCCCTGCAACCCATAACATGGGGGCAGTTTGTGGCAACCAGGCGACCAGCCATGCTAACAAGGAGGGGGCTGGTGGTGAATGCAGACACATGGACTCCACTAGGCCTCCGCCACTCACATCCAGGTGATACATAGTGTCAGAGCAGTCTATTGGTAACGCCCCCAGATCAGGCGGGCCACTCAGCACTGAGGACATGCATCACTGTGGCAGACGCCCCCTAGAGGAAAACAACCTCAACTGCAATGGATAAAAAGATGCAAGTTGACACTATAATAAATGATGTAAGGTGTCAGTTTGGTATTATGGCGCCAGAGTATCGTAAGCTCGTGACCCACCGTCAAGGGCCCTTACACTCACGAGTACCTAGCCACATGTATAACACATGTATAATTTAGCTTTAAGCAAAAAAATCACCGAATTGGTACTAAGAATTATATAGAAAAACTCACCGAAGTTTTGACACTTTTTCTACCCCTTGCATCTAGCAGATGGCTGCAAATTCCCCCAGGAGGTGACACATGCGTCCAGACACTGGTGCACAGCCCCCTGCAACCCATAACATGGGGGCGGTTTGTGGCAACCAGGCGACCAGCCATGCTAACAAGGAGGGGGCTGGTGGTGAATGCAGACACATGGACTCCACTAGGCCTCCGCCACTCACATCCAGGTGATACATAGTGTCAGAGCCGTCTATTGGTAACGCCCCCAGACCGGGCGGGCCACTCAGCACTGAGGACATGCATCACTGTGGCAGACGCCCCCTAGAGGAAAACAACCTCAACTGCAATGGATAAAAAGATGCAAGTTGACACTATAATAAATGATGTAAGGTGTCAGTTTGGTATTATGGCGCCAGAATATCGTAAGCTCGTGATCCAACGTCAAGGGCCCTTACACTCACGAGTACCTAGCCACATGTATAACACATGTATAATTTAGCTTTTAGCAAAAAATCACCGAATTGGTACTAAGAATTATATAGAATAACTCACCGAAGTTTTGACACTTTTTCTACCCCTTGCATCTAGCAGATGGCTGCAAATTCCCCAGGAGGTGACACATGCGTCCAGACACCGGTGCACAGCCCCCTGCAACCCATAACATTGGGGCGGTTTGTGGCAACCAGGCGACCAGCCATGCTAACAAGGAGGGGGCTGGTGGTGAATGCAGACACATGGACTCCACTAGGCCTCCGCCACTCATATCCAGGTGATACATAGTGTCTGAGCAGCGTATTGGTAACGCCCCCAGACCGGGCGGACTGCTCAACACTGAGGACATGCATCACTGTGGCAGACGCCCCTAGAGGAAAACAACCTCAACTGCAATGGATAAAAAGACGCAAGTTGACACTATAATAAATGATGTAAGGTGTCAGTTTGGTATTATGGCGCCAGAATATCGTAAGCTCGTGACCCACCGTCAAGGGCCCTTACACTCACGAGTACCTAGCCACATGTAAAACACATGTATAATTTAGCTTTAAGCAAAAAATCACCGAATGGGTACTAAGAATTATATAGAAATACTGAACTTAATTGAAAAAGTGTCAAACCTTCGGTGAGTTTTTCTATATAATTCTTAGTACCAATTCGGTGGTATTAGAGCTTGTAACACATGCTGCCTCGCGAACGTCGCAATATCGTCCGCGATGTAGCTGGTATAGTTCACCACTGTTGTGAGACAGCGCTTGTGAGGAGCGGTGATGTCAGGGAGTGCACTGCAGTACAACTTGGGGAATAGCCCCTGTGTGAACCCTCCAGCCTGAACTGCAGTAATATTTGTGATGACACCAGATATCACACTATCACCAGTGCCTGCTCTGACAGCATATGGGGGATGTTTGATGTGAATGTGACCCCTCCATATGCTTGTAAGACCTCGTGCCCACAGTACATTGTTTGATACTTGTTTTGAAGCAGATGTTGAGAATCTGTATCAAAATCTGCATGTCTATCCTGAAATCAGCAAAGGCTATGAAAGTTTAGAAATGCTGTGCCAACAATATTTTTTTTTCCATGGAGATTTGGTGCAGATTTTGGGGGCAGAAAAATTAAATCTGAACTACATCTGCAAGGCAAAAAAAGCAATGTGAGCACAGCACTTCTGAATTGAAGAACAGTAGTTGATTTTGCAAGCCTCAGTGTATACATGCAGATTTTGGAACAGATTCTCAAAATCTGCGTTAAAAAAGCATCAAGCAACGTACTGTGGGCACAGGGTCTAAGAGGGTCCAGGAGAGCTTAAGTTTATGGTGAAAGGACACAGAGACTTCTAGGGCAGGGTTAGGCAACTGCAGTCCTAAAGGGCTGCAAATAGTGCAAGTTTACAGGATTTCCTTAGCATTGTACAGGTGGTAAATTCATTGGTGATGATTCCAACACCTTGCACAATGCTAAGGAAATCCTGAAAACATGCACTGCTTGCAGCTCTTGAGGACTGCAGTTTACCATACCTGTTCTACAAGAGATTGTAGTATCTTGCATTTCGATACTTCACACCTTCAGGCCACAAGTCTACAGCTTGTTCGCCAGCATGTGTAGGGCAGTAACAAAGCACCTTTAAGTTTTTCAGAAATATTCCAGCATAAAAGGAGTGAGGTAAAAAAGCTTTACTGTAACAACTTTTAAAAAAGCACATGCTGGTACATTATATAAAAGTTCACATTTATAATACACAGTGATAATTTTAAAATGGGTATTAGCTAGCACAGATTGTAATAAGTATAAAAGATACATATAAATATACACAGTACATAAGTAAGTCCCACGGGTTTTAGCTGAATCTATTAACATGGGAACAAACCCCCACCATATAACAGTAATAAATGAAGACACGGACAAATGATCAATGGTTGAAAAGCGGCCTTCAGGCTTTACTTAGGGTTATATTTTAAACATCCAAACTCAACATCATAATAAAATCTCTCAAAAAAAAATCTGATGGGAATACATCCATCGCCAGTCAATAAACTTAATACCATGATAGGCGACCGCATGGTGTATGTACTACCAGGGACATATGTACCCAGTCCTGAACGAGCACAGGACCATACCAAGGTATTGATCATGTCTCCATATGCCATTTCCCCATAAGATTAGACCATCACTTCTACCAAGCTATCCATGTACAAGCTAAATTCTTTTCCTTTTCTCGTTCCTACTAATGTTTTCAAATTTTAACTTAGCCACTCTTTTCTTCTTTACTTTTGTCTCCCTAAATTTACCAACTTTCTTCTTTTCATCCATATATCTAGAGGGTTGAGAATGCGCACATAGGGTCTTATCCTTTATAGGCAGGTAAATGTGAAAAATCAGATTTGCTCACCTGGTCAGGTTGTGTAGCACACAACCAGCGTAATCGCTCGAACAATGCAGCTGCTGCAGGGACTGTACTTCCACGAGGTGCGGTGCTGTGATCAGGTATTTTGGACGAAGTACCTTAATGTCCGCGCTCAGGGTCGGACTGGGGTGTCTGGGGCCCACCAGGGAAATTGACTCCAGGGGCCCACTCACCCGCTATATGCAAATACCTGTTAGCCGTTATACCCATTCTAGCGGTTACTCCTGCACATCACTCTGCGCTCACCATTACTGTGATGTACCATTACTGTAGTGTACATTAAAGGGATACTTTGGTGAAAACAAGTTACCAACAATCGTCAGGTTCGGCAGGTGATCACTTAGTTATTGGTGGAATCCGACCAATCAAAACCACATCGTCGGAAGAATGTGGCACTTTTACCCCTTTTATTAACTGCAGCGGCCGGTAATGATGTGACCGCGGCTCCATTCATTATCATTGGAGCTCCCAGAAAAAGGCAAACCCTGCGCTCACAGCCACTGAGGGAGTGAAGGGATCATGGGCGAGCTCTACATCACCTCCAGTCTAATGGGGACAAAACAAACCTATGACTAAGGACTGTCTTTAAGGACATTGATGTAAATGTGCTTTATAATACTTTTCTAATATAATGAAATTTTAAGGATCTAGATCTCAAGAGGCTATGCTGGATATTTTTCTATTTTTTGGACACATAATGGGGATAAAAGCTGCACATTCAGCAGTCGCACCCCCACCAACTAATACCTTATCACATCCTTAGGCCATGTGCACACACTGAGTATTTGGTGAGTTTTTCACCTCGGTATTTGTAAGACAAAACCAGGAGTGGAGCAATCAGAGGTAATATGTTCTGCATTTCTCACCATCTCCTGCTTCTGTCTTAGGCGGCCGTCACACGCTGAGATATCGCTAAAGATATCGTAGACGATGTTAAATTTGCATATCGTCCGAACGACGGGCAAAATCGCTCATCACGACGCTACACCCACAGACATCGCTCAGACGATTCCCCGATCCACCCATCCAGCGATCGTCTGAGAGATGCAGTTATCAGCAGTGGACATCGTTCAGCTAAAGTCACACAGAAATCTCCTAAACGATGTGGGAGCAAATGTGGGCGTAATTGGAGCCGATAGGCGTGGTACATGGGCTCCAAGCTGCGCCTAAGGCGGCCGTCACACGCTGAGATATCGTGCAAGATATCGCTTGAAAGCGGCAGATTAAACATCGCGTAAGCGATGTCTGTGCGTGTGACGGCCAGATACGACGAGCGATATCTGATCAAATCTCTAAATCGTGATCTGAGGTTCGGTTCTCAGATCTGACGATATCGGCCAATTAAATACGCACAATCGACACGTGTAAATTCCCGACATCACACGAAACGTGTGATTTAAGCGATGGCAAAATCCATCACGTAGGCGTGTCAGGAGTTTCCTATTGCCTGACCTCCTCAGTGGTGATTCGTGCAACGAAATGGTTTCGGATTGGCTGCTTCACCACTAGCTCGCATTGGTGGAAGATGATGCGTTGCCATTGGCTGCCCTCACAGGGCGCCATTTTGAAAGCGCTGTCTTCAGCACCACACATAGGCGTCGGCTGCACAATATCTCCGAACTGTGCACCCAATTGCGTCAACTTGATAATCGATTCTGCGTGGTCCCCGACCCTGCTATATAGTGTCCACCTTGTCATATACCCACACAATGTTGGCGGGCGCGGCACACATAACGCGGCTGTACGTTTTGCCCATTGCAATTTAGTTATGTGCTACAGCACACATATACATTACGATCAATATCACAGGACATTGTGGGGATGAGGCCGCCATGTTTCAAAGGACATCTGACCCAATGAGGACGCAGTACTCAGCACCAATGGTGTAGTGAGGGGCGCAGCTTGGAGCCCATGTACCACGCCTATCGGCTCCAATTACGCCCACATTTGCTCCCACATCGTTTAGGAGATTTCTGTGTGACTTTAGCTGAACGATGTCCACTGCTGATAACTGCATCTCTCAGACGATCGCTGGATGGGTGGATCGGGAATCGTCTGAGCGATGTCTGTGGGTGTAGCGTCGTGATGAGCGATTTTGCGCGTCGTTCGGACGATATGCAAATTTAACATCGTCTACGATATCTTTAGCGATATCTCAGCGTGTGACGGCCGCCTTATAAATACTGAAGTGAAAATCTCACCAAATACTCACTGTGTGAACGTGGTCTTAGACGAGATAATTACTTGCTTTCTCTGGAGAACCTCTGTAAGTGCATTTTGCTGCTGCTGTGTCACAGGATAGGAAGGGGTTAAGCAACCAAGTTTTTAATATCTACTGGAAATAATTTTCCCCTTATTGATATCAGAAAAAAACTAATAATCAACCACAATCCACTATACCAAGACCAGTAATACTACATATAAAGGAGACATACCACCACACTGTGATCAAAGCACATATTACTAAACTGTGATCAAATACTACCACGTGCAAGGTATAAATACTGCCACACCATGATAAGACCACATATAACCGACATATTGTAATTGAATAATTCCACATTCAAGGGACAAATACACAACGCCATGACCAGAGCACATAATGCCACTACATAGTGACCAATAAAATCCGGTCAACCCATAGAAGCATCACCCAGCTCAAAATGGTTTGCCGTCGTCTGCTCCTTCCCCTCTCCTCTTACCTGATAAACCACAAGTTTGGTGCCAGACCCACTACTACATGTCAATACTCTGTGGTGCCCAGCTGTTTCTTCTTCAGTGTGAAAAGTGACCAATAATACTACAATAATGAAGATTAAAAAAAGCTCTGTATATTTGGTCAGTGTAAATACAGTGATTATCAGTGACATTATACACAGAAACTCTGTTTATAGTGTCAGTGTACAGGTGATGCAGAGAACACCAGTGACATTATATACAGGAACTCTGTATAGAGTGTCAGTGTACAGGTGATGCAGAGAACACCAGTGACATTATACACAGGAGCTCTGTATATAGTGCCAGTGTACAGGTGATGCAGAGATCCCCAGTGACATTATACACAGGAGCTCAGTATATAGTGTCAGTGTACAGGTGATGCAGAGATCCCCAGTGACATTATACACAGGAGCTCAGTATATAGCGTCAGTGTACAGGTGATGCAGAGATCACCAGTGACATTATACACAGGAGCTCTGTATATAGTGTATAGTGTGCGTGGATAGGTAATACACCTACTCACCAGAGATGTATCTTGGTGAAGTCATTCATCTTCAGGTTGCTTCTTCCCCTGTCGCAGACAAATACACGTCTTCTAGCCAGGACTCATCTCTGCAGAAAATAACACAGTTATCTACTGTATAAAACTGATCACTTCCATAGCACATTCCACACTTTTCCCAAGATTTTTACACTACATCAAACGACCAAAAAAGCGACATCGTGCCGCCTCGCACAGTAACAAGGCCTCCCTTTGGTTCACCTCATGGAAAAGTAAATTATATTACAGCAGTAATAATGTCGCCTGATTGGCCCCTACAGTAAATATGTCCCCACTTCCCACCGTATACCAATAATGTAAGTTCCTCATTCTGGCCCCCATATAGTAATAACGTCTTGGGCCCCCATGTTCCCCTATTCTAGGTCTCCCGCTCTCCTCCTCCTCTGTCCCCGTTCTCCTGTGTCCCCTGCTCTCCTCCTCCTCTGTCCCCTGCTCTCCTTCTCCTGTCCCCCGCTCTCCTCCTGTGTCCCCCACTCTCCTCCTACTCTGTCCCCAGTTTTCCTGTGATCCCCACTCTCTTCCTCCTGTGTCCCCGCTCTCCTGTCTCCCTCACTCTCCTCCTCTGTCTCCCTGCATCCCTCGTTTTGCTCCTCCTCTATCCCCCGTCCTCCTGTGTCCCCCGCTCTCCTTCTCCTCTGTCCCCTTTTTCTGTCTCCCCCGCTTTCCTCCTCCTGTGTCCCCCGGCGCTTTCCTCCTCTCACCTCTCTACTTCTGTTCTGTGAGTATTCAGCAACAGTGTTTCCTCACTTTCTGGATGAGCTGCCAGGAATAGACACACGGCGGGAGACTAAGGAAGCTGCCGCCAGACTCTCCGGACCTCCAGAAGCTCACGGCTCCGTCCTGAGATGCAGCATGTGACGCAGCAGCCGCGGGAGTTTCAAAGCTGCCGCGCCACTGCGCCTTCCTGTCCTAAGGCAGCCGGAATCAACCGCCTGGGGACCGGCCTAGCAGAGTGCTATGCAGAGACATGGATGTGCGTCCTAGGGATGCACATCCATGTAAAGCAGTCGCAGGGGTCGGCGGACGCCGGGCCCCTGTACTTCCGGGCCTGGTCGCACTTGCGACCTCTGCGACCGTGGGTGGTACGCCACTGTATGTATGGTCCTCCTCCTGGAAAATGCCTTTATCCTGGTATGTATGGTCCTCCATTATAGTAAAATGCAGCCTCACAGTCCTCCATATATAATATAATGCAGCCTCACAGCCCTCCATAAAGTATAATGCAGCGTCCCAGCCCTCCATATAGTATAAAGCTGCATCACAGCTCTTTATATAATTTAATGCAGCCTCACAGCCCTTCACATAAAATAATGCAGCGTCACAGCCCTTCATATAGTATAATGCAATAATGCAGCCTCATAACCCTCCATATAGCATATATCCTCCCAACACACATACACACACACACACACTCAGGGACACATATGCACACACAGGGACACGAACACGCACACAGGGACAAAGACGCGCACACAGGGACACGGACCGCACACACCGGGACACACAGACACCGGGACACACACACACAGGGACACACACACACAGGGACACACACACACAGGGACACTACTCACCGGTCCACCCTACCGGCGCCTCTCTCAGCCTGCAGAAGCTCGGAGGAGCCAGGACAGCAACACCGTACACTAACGGCATCTGAGGCAAGGAGATGACTGCGGTGCCGCTGTGTTGGCCAATCACATGCCACGAGCCGCCTGGGCAGCCAATCACAGGCCAGTAGCTGAGGTCGTGCACCAACTGGCCTTTGATTGGCCAGGACAGTAGCGGGGGCAGTGAGAGAACGGTGCTGCCGGACTTTATACATCTGGCGGCTGGGGACATGTATGTGCGTCCTCAGGATACACATCCATGTAAAGCGGATGCCGCCAGGGGTCGGCGGGCCCCTGTACCTTCAGGCCTGGTCGCAGCTGTGACCGTGGATGTTACGCCACTGGGGAGGGTGCACACAGTATAGGGGGTACAGTATATGGGGTGGGCATGCACAGTATGGGGGCACAAAGTATATGGGGAGCGCACAGTATGGGGGTCACACAGTATAGTGGGAGGGGGCACACAATTTAGGGGGGTACAGTATATGGAGATGGAACACAGCAATATGGGGCAGGGGCACAGAACACTGTCTCTGACCTGTTACAGGATCTGTAAGTTCCTCCTGGTGATCAGCATGCAGCGGTTGGCCAGCCCCCAGCACCCGCACCTGCTCCACCGTGCACACCACCAGCCGCTTCAGCTTGGTACCGCCATCCCCCCCACCAGGTGCTTCAGCGGCAGACATTAGCTTCTGCCTGTCTGTGCACCTCCAACATCCGGCACTCACTGCCGCCCCCGGGAGCCGGGCTGTACTTGCCCAGCAGCGCTCAGCACTACAGGAGGAGGCGCGGACACTGCCCTGCTCTCGGCTGGAGATAACAAGCAGCTGCCGCTGCTGCCTCACAGTGTGACGGCCAGAGTGTAAGTGTAAGGAGCACAATGCCCGGACTGATCTAACAGATAGACCTAACCTGTTCTAATCTTCATAGGTCTAGATGCAATACATGAGGCTGCTGAGCATCACATCCCAAGCATCACACACACACATCACTCTCACACCACACGCATGACTCACACACCCCTCGTATCACATACATCACATGCATCACTCACACACCACACAAATTACATGCATCTCTCTAACTGATGCATCACTCACACCCACCCCACACATCACTCACACACCCCAAGCATCACACACACACACAACTCACACACATTACACACATCTCTCTAACTGACACATGACACACACCACACGCATCACTCACGCCACATGCATGACTCACACCCCCATGCATCACTCTAACACATTACACACACCCCATGCATCACTCACACACCACGCACATCACACGCACTCTAACTGACGCATCACTCACACACCACACGCATCAATCACACACACCCCATGCATCATACACATCACACACACCCCACACATCACAAGCATTACCCACACACCCCATGCATCACACGCATCACTCACACACACACCACATGCATCAGTCATACACATTACATGCATCACTCTAACTGACGCATCACTCACACACACCACGCATCACACGCATCACTCTAACACACGGATCGCACACCACACGCATCACTCACACACATTACACGCTTCTCTCTAACTGACGCATGACTCACACACCACACGCATCACTCACGCCACATGCATGACTCACACCCCCCATGCATCACTCTAACACATGACACACACCCCATGCATCACATGCATCACTCACACACCATGCACATCACATGCACTCTAACTGACGCATCACTCACACACCACATGCATCACTCTCAAGCCACATGCATGACTCACACACACCCCATGTATCACTCACACATACCCCATGCATCACACACATCACTCACACAGATCACACACGACTCCCACACCCCACGCATCACACATCACATGCATCGCTCACACACCACACACACTCTGACGCATCACTCACACACCACACGCATCACCCTCAGGCCATATGCATCACTCACATGCATTACTCACACACATGCATTATTCTCACACACCACACACATGACTCACACACTCACACACATCACTGTTACTCATGCATCCCACACACACACATATCATCATACACACATGACACATACATACAAGATATATGTATGAATACATATATACTCACTCTCTTCATATTTCCAGGGCATCAAATGGCAGTACAGTAGTGGGGGAGAAGTTGGGATCATCAGCAGAGGCTTGTACACGCAGCAGGAGGCATCCTTCTCCCCCCTCCTCCTGCGCCAGCTAGTGAGATTACAGTAGGGAGGGGGCTCCTGTGGCTGCACTTCTCTCCCCTTTCCTCAGGGCAGACTGCCTTGTGTTTCTCCCCCTCCCGCACAGACTTGGCCCCGCCCACCTCCTGCTACTGAATGACGTCCCCCTCCCCTCACTGATGCTGGGCAGAATAATGGAGGGAATCTTTGGCCACAGCTGGGGTGAGGGAGAGCAGAGTGCGGGAGGAACACAGAGCCGTGCAGGGCAGGAGGAACACAGAGCCGTGCAGGGCAGGAGGAACACAGAGCCGTGCAGCACAGGAGGAACACAGAGCCGTGCAGCGCAGGAGGAACACAGAGCCGTGCAGGGCAGGAGGAACACAGAGCCGTGCAGGGCAGGAGGAACACAGAGCCGTGCAGGGCAGGAGGAACACAGAGCCGTGCAGCACAGGAGGAACACAGAGCCGTGCAGGGCAGGAGGAACACAGAGCCGTGCAGGGCAGGAGGAACACAGAGCCGTGCAGCACAGGAGGAACACAGAGCCGTGCAGCGCAGGAGGAACACAGAGCCGTGCAGGGCAGGAGGAACACAGAGCCGTGCAGGGCAGGAGGAACACAGAGCCGTGCAGGGCAGGAGGAACACAGAGCCGTGCAGGGCAGGAGGAACACAGAGCCGTGCAGGGCAGGAGGAACACAGAGCCGTGCAGGGCAGGAGGAACACAGAGCCGTGCAGGGCAGGAGGAACACAGAGCCGTGCAGGGCAGGAGGAACACAGAGCCGTGCAGCACAGGAGGAACACAGAGCCGTGCAGCGCAGGAGGAACACAGAGCCGTGCAGCACAGGAGGAACACAGAGCCGTGCAGGGCAGGAGGAACACAGAGCCGTGCAGGGCAGGAGGAACACAGAGCCGTGCAGGGCAGGAGGAACACAGAGCCGTGCAGGGCAGGAGGAACACAGAGCCGTGCAGCGCAGGAGGAACACAGAGCCGTGCAGGGCAGGAGGAACACAGAGCCGTGCAGGGCAGGAGGAACACAGAGCCGTGCAGGGCAGGAGGAACACAGAGCCGTGCAGGGCAGGGCAGTGCCAGCAATCCCCGCATTTGTGCGCCAGACCAGAGTCACAAAACTTTATTCAATAAAAAAAAGACACATTTACTACACATTGAGCACAGCACTAATGGGCCGCCCCGAACAGTGCCTAGCACTGTGACACACGGAGCTAAACTGTATAGGGGGCGTGGCCGGCAGCTACTCTCTGCTGTGCGGGAAATGTAACCTCCCTGCCGGGACAGCGTGAGAACAACTGAAAATTGTCCCGCTGGATCCGGGACACTTGGGAGGTATGGATGTACGTCCTTGGAGACGCACACATCCATGTGAAGCGGGGGCCCGGCGCTGGTATTAGCGATCAGTATGCTACCGCTGCTCCAGGGGGACCCGTTCGGGGGCGGGGCTAAGGGGGCGGGGCCACAATGCCTGGGGGCCCACCATCACTTTTAACCAGTTACCCGGCAGCCCAGACCGAGCCTGTCCGCGCTGCTGCCAGAGAGGAACATACACCAACGACACTGGGACGTCTGAGTACTGGTAGTAGAGGTTTATTTCCAACGCGTTTCGGAGCCACGTACCGAGCTCCTTCCTCAGGGAACATCCCTGAGGAAGGAGCTCAGTACGTGGCTCCGAAACGCGTTGGAAATAAACCTCTACTACCAGTACTCAGACGTCCCAGTGTCGTTGGTGTATGTTCCTCTCTGGCAGCAGCGCGGACATTAAGGTACTTCGTCCAAAATACCTTCTTTTCATCCATGACACCTCACAACTTAGGTTCCCATTTTCCTACTTTCACACAATAAAAAACTAATCACACCCATACCCTAAGGGGACCCCTGTTGCACTAGCTTAACACCTCACTGTAACACACGGCGCGTCACTCACATCACATCACATATTTAGACCACCAGAATGAAATTAATTCTTTATTTTATGTTTGATTTTGAGTTTTTGTAAATACCTTTCAACAGACCAATTTTGAAGAAGACTCCAATGTAGGGTCAAAACGTTGATTGTTTGTCTTCAGAACTGCAAATAAAAACCACGGATAAAGATAACACTTCTCAAGTTTCTCCTTTTGCGTGTGCCATGGATATAAAAAACTTTTCTTCAAGGGCAAACACCTACTTAAATTTAAATGAGGACAAACATCCGAATAATGAATTGCATTAAGTCAGATAATCGTACATTTACCCAATTGATCGGTCTTCGAACGTTCTAAGAAAACCCGTGATAAACGGATCGCAAAACTGAAGGACCTTAAACGTTAAACTCGATACCGAAAATTTACTTCGGCAGACTAATTTGCTCATTCGAAATGCGCCAAAAATGCTAAAGAAAAACATGCTTGAAAAAGCTTGAGCTCAAAATCATTAAACCATATTACTGCTAGCGCTGACCATAGCTTACGTAATAAAGAAAAAGAAATAGCCATCCTATTGTCAGGCTGAAAAAACCTCTTTTTGAGGACTTTAAAAAATTGCTTCACTGCGAAAAATTAAAACAAGGATGCATGTGTCGAGCCCACTGGGATGGGGTACTCGGTACCCTGGTCTGGGTGATCGGCTGGTAAATATCCTTCTACGTCCCGTCTATTTATGAAGATGTCTCTTTGCGCACCTGGTTCTCGAGCAAATGCAAATCCTCTGGACTCTATTATCTTTACGATTTGCCCTTGGTGTCTTGGGGATCTGCGCACTCTTTCACCTCTTCGAGCCGCTGCTTTGGCTTCTTTGGTATGGGCAATAACAATCTGCTTATGCACCTGTCTCTCAATCTCTTCTTTTTCCTATCTACGTATACAATGCCTGATATATTCCTCCCGGGTTATTAATTCTGCTGGGCCTATTGAGCCACCGGGGTCACCTAAGAAGCCCATCAAGTCTTCATAGCTCTCATCTTTATCCCACCAGCAACGGAGTTGCTCTCCTCTCACCTCTAGTGTCGTGGGTGCAGGTATCAAGGGATCTGCTAGCGGTAGGCATCCTTCTGGTAAGGCTCCGAGCGGATCGATCTCTTTTGTAGCGGGGCGCGATGTAACCTCAGGAACGGACACATCTATTAGGGTTGCGGTGCAGCATATCTCCTCGCTTTTAATGTGACTGTTAAAGGTGCTAGGCCAGCCGGGTTGCGTGGACGAGGTCTGGAAGCTCTGTCGTACATCTACGTGAATCCGGGTTCTTTGCTTCGCTTAGGCCTGGGTTGTCTGTAAGGCAGCAGTCGCAGCACACCTCTCCGGGTGTCTTGGATCTCAGGACGTCGTTCTGCGCCTTCCGCCATGCTGTCACGATCACCGTCGCACTCTCCCTGGCCGGGTTCCTCCACGAATGCACTCTGTGGGCCCTCCGGGATCTTTAGGCTACAGCGCTCTCCTGGGCGTCCTCATGTACTCAGATCCTGATGGCGACTCCTTCTCTTCCAGTTCTTTGTCCAGCCTCTTCCTGATGACGATTTCCTGTTCTTCCGCCTGCTCCTCATTGGTAGGTGGATTTAGGAGCGGAGGCTCTTCCTTTTGATTGATGGCTGGCTCCCCCAGAGTTAATGGGAGCCAGGGCAGGTCTTTCTTTTCGCGCTTTGGACTGGGCCGGCCCACAATGTGAGGTCTGCGCACGCCTCCTCTGCACATGGTCTCAGGCTCCTATAGCCGCCATTAAGCCCAGAAGTCCAGAACACGTTGTTTAGGCACACTGGGTCCAATTCTTTTGGACTGGAATCATCCTGTTCGTGATGCCAGGTTGTCGAGCCCACTGGTACGGGGTACTTGGTACCGAACCGGGTCGCTGCTGGGGGGGGATGTCACGGAGGTCCTGGGCTCAGACAAGTAAAAGGGGAATATGTACAAGGGATAAATGTCTGTCGTGACGCCACCCATGGTGTGTGGTCAGTAATGGCACCACTGCTGCTGCAGAACCTCCGGGGACGATGTTAAGCAGCTGTAGATCGAATAGCTCTCCGCGGGTAAAGCTGGGTTCCCCGGGGCAGTGATGGTTGGAGTGTATGATTGTTGGTGGTATTAGGTGTAGTTCACTTACTTTCCTGCTGCAGCCTTCTTCCAGCTAGCGTCCAGAGCTAACAGGCTGTGGCTCTCCAGGCGGGAACTCTCTGCTATCCTGCTGGGAGGAATCATTCATGGGCAAGGGAGCAAAGTGATTATAAAGTTCTGTCTGTAGATAATCATACGATGGAGTCAGAAGCAGGGTTCACCGGGTTTACTGTGCAGTTCTTTCAGTACAGCAGTTC
The DNA here is from genome assembly GCA_033576535.1 of Allobates femoralis. Classification (NCBI taxonomy): domain Eukaryota; kingdom Metazoa; phylum Chordata; class Amphibia; order Anura; family Aromobatidae; genus Allobates; species Allobates femoralis. The sequence goes on from JARQOC010000003.1 coordinate 625,050,279, forward strand.
AGTTACAGTTCAGTTCTTACACAGTTTACAGACTTTCCCCTCTGGGTTCCATTCTACTCCCTGCAGCCAGGTTGTTACTCTCTGACCCCTCACTCTCTCTGTCGTCCTTTCCAGGTTTTACTCTCTCTCTCCGTGTGTGTGTCTCCGGACAGTTTAGCGGTATTTCGGAACCCTGTGGGTCCTCGTGGTCGCCACTGAGCTGCCTGTCCTTTGGGTAGGAACTCCAACCTGGAGTTGGAGCTCCCCGTCGGTGAATCTGGGGAAACCGGGTAAATCGTCGGTCCCTTCAGAGCCGACACTCTGCTTCTAGCCTAGCCTCCAATAGTCCTTTCTTGCAAGGCTTTATCAGGCTCCCACCTGCCCCGTGTGACTCTGGTTTCGATCTGGAAGGCTACTCCTCCGGTAGTCGGTCGCTTCAGCTGTGTTCCTCAGGTTCAGTGTTGCTGATCTGCCTCTTTCCTCACACTCCTGGGGTGCTGGCAATAGACGTATTTTCTCTCCGTGGTTTCACTGGCACTTCAGATTCTGCACTCTATCAGCCCCACTCCTCCAAGATGTGTGTTTCCTTCTTTGCTTCTCAGTCCTCTACTGGCCTACTTTCTGGTCTTTACTGTTCAGCCTACTCTGTTTCTTGGCTGCTCGGCTCACTCCGGCCTACTGACTACTTCCTCCTCTCCTTCCCTATTTCTACCGTCTGTCACCTGACCTTCTTGCTGTCCCACCCACTAATCTCTAAACCCACCACCCCTTGCCCGCCTAGAGTCCCGGGCTCTGGGTTGGGTGCTGCCCTCTAGTGGTGTGTGGGATGTCTGTGAGAGTGTTTGTGGTGCAAACTGTCTTATCTTCTTACCTGGCTGCACTTCCCTATGTGGCCTCCTGGTCGCAGGAGCGACACACATGTCCTAGCAATTTTAAGTAAAATGAAATACCAGCAACCACCTTATGTATCTTGGAAAAACTAAAATCTTTTTTAACTAAAGTGTGGCACCCCTGCAGGGGATTGCCACAGGATCCACCGGGGCAAGGAGGGAGTTACACCTTGGTACACACAGTACACAACACATTCCACCCCAGACCTGAAAGGGGAGCTCTACTGGCTGCCTTAAGCCAGATCCCCTTTAGAAGATCCAGGCCTGAGGGGAGGAGTCAGTTGGTCCAGTGAGAAGCAGTAAGTTCCAGTCAGGCAGTGAAGAGAGCAGGAGTGAGGAGCTGGTCGCTGGGAACGATCCAGGCCCAGGACCAGGGAACACTGACCCAGCTGTGCTGCACCCTAAGGAGAGGGTCGGAGGCCAGTGGAAGAATAGGAGAATTAAAGGAGGGAACCAATCCGGTCTCCCTGTACCTTACCCGGACACCGGAGTCCGTCACTGCAAAGCATTGAGTGCAGCAGTAAAAGCCCGGAAGGACCAGGAGGACCAAAACCCCCTGAGGTAAATAGAAAGAGACACTTAAATTGACCAAACACAGAACTAGGTGCCAAAGGAGGAATAGGGACCCCGCAGAAGGACTTCATTGTCAGTGACAGAGTAAAGCCCTGAGAAGGAGAAGGAGCTGTGAGTTCAGTTACAGGCAGGACTTACCACAAACCACTGTACACAGAGACAGAGGAGGCCTCACAACTCTCCAAGGTGAAAGTCCCAAATTGCACCGGGGACCTGGTTACTTCTCCGGACTGTAGCTGTTACCCTGTCACCAGTAAAAGGTACCGAAACAAAAACTACTGTGTGTGCGGGTGCCTGTTTAACCGCCGCCATCCACAGCGTTAACAGCAGAGACGCTACTACGACTCCCCTCATCCATCCCTGCTCCCCTGAGGTAAAGCTCCACCTGTGGGGAGCTGTACTACACTGAGCTGCACCTCCATCACCTCAGTGGTCGGCCGCAGTGCTTGTATACACTTTACCAGGTACCACAGGTGGCGTCACGTAAACAACCCCCCCATCACACCATCATCCGCCACCATTCCCCGCGATTGAGGGTCCAGGGCACGGGATCGGGGACCGACCAGCCGTGATTACCCATCCATGTCGCCATCAGCCCCAGTACCCAAGTACCCCCTACCCTATCGATCGCCTCAAAAGTATTTAAGAAACCCAGTGTCCGTGAAGCCGAAGCAGCACGACAATTAGCCCGAACTGAAAGGCAATACAGAGCCCAGCTATCCCATGTGGCTAAATATGAAACCCATGTAGGCTCTGACAAGGAATTACATATGTATTCTGATACTTCATGCGGAAAATTGACAACAGGTGTTCTGGGCAGGGCGTACGTTCGTGATCCATTCCTGAACGGACCCCATTGCATTCCAATGGGTTCTGGCAGAAAAAATCAAAAGACAAAGAATCCTGAGAATCACACAATTTGCCTTTCAACCAAATATTACATTTTAAACAAAGGAAAACAATGTGGTGCAAAATTTCATTAACCTTACTATTCTTTGAAGACAAAGTGTTTAGTGCCATAACCATACCTAAATCAGCTGATTGGACAAAAATCCTTCTGTTAGCAATGAGGTCACCCCATAAGGTTAAAACTGTGAACACACAGAAAATCCTATAAAAACATAAGTCAACTGGAGAAACTTCCACTAAGAAAGATGGCGGCCATGGTTTGAAACCCATTTGTCGCGTAAAGACTCCGCAATATAGGAACAATCAGAACGATCTATAAACAAGCGTAATTCGGATGAAAAGACAAAATCCTCCAGTATGCAACAATAACCATTAAATTGGTCCAAGAATTTTAACCAAATCTGTAAATCAGCCTTCATTAATGTAGAAACTCGAACATGTGCTTACCCCTTTCATACCATCGTATAAGCAGCGGCAGAAAGCTCGACCCATAGGCATTATATGGATGGCAAAGTTGAGACTCCCCAACAAAGATTGGAGCTGAGATAATATCTTATCTCATTCCAAAACTATCAAAATTTTCTCTTTGATAGCATTACATTTTTCCGCAGGTAACCTCAACTCCATGTCACAGAGTCAATTTGAATACCTAAGAAATCTAAGAAGTGACATGGAGAAACCGTTTTATCAGTAGCAAGTGGGACTCAAAATGAATCCATCAAAGAACAAAAAACGCCAAGAAGATGCTAACAATCAAGGCTATCCGCCGGGCCCAAAAACAAAAAATCGTCAAGGTAATGTAACATCTAAAGAAAATAAAAATTCGGTCGCCCAATGAAGAAATGTAGAAAATTACTTGAAATAATAACAAGAAAGGGCAAAGCCCATCGGTAAACAGCGGTCAAAGATAAAAGAATCCCTAAAATGAAAAGCCAAAGAATTAAAACCGACTAAGGATACTGGTAATCACCGAAAAGCTGATTTGATATCAGCCTTGGCCAACAAAGTGTGCTTATCGAAATTCCTCAGATGATCTATTGCCAAATCAAAATGGGTATTTACAACCGAAGGCAAGATATCAGCTACATTATCATTTAAGGAAGAACCCCTAGGAAAGGATAGATGGTGAATAACCCTAACCGAGCCTAATTCTTTTTTAGGGACCACACCAAGGGGGAAATTCTAAAGTTAGAGAATGGTGGAACAGTAAATGGGCCTGATGTACGTCCCATCTGAAGTTCTTTCAAAATATGTTGTTCCACTTAAGATGAAAAATCAGATACCGATACCAGGTTATCATGTACTGTAGAACCTAAACCTTGAAACTCAGGAATAAAGAAACCAACAGAAAAACATTCAATGATTAGATGTGCTTTCTCATTGTCGGGGTACAGAGTGAGAAGAGGGAGCATGGTGGACAGATTCACTGGGGTCCTGCCCTTTAGCGCCTGACTGCATAAGCAAGCTATTTCCTGCATTAACTCCTTGCTTCTTGTAACATTTTGAAGCTGGGTGGGCTCCACTGCAAAACGAACATTCATGTCGAAAGCGATATGTGTTTGGCAATTTACAAGCAGAGTCGTTAAATGAAAAGCATATACCTCATTTTGTTAACTGGGGAGTGGATGATTTGGCTACCAAATGCCTTTAAGGCATCATCAGGCTCACCCACAGGCCCACGTCTTTCGAGCCCCATTGAACGTGAGGGTGTACCGATAATTTCTGCCTAAAACATTCGTCATATTGGAGCCAGGCCGTGCCCCCAAAGTTCCTATAGACATCGAGGACAATGTCCAGATGCTGAAACAAACCAGAACAAAGGCATGGTTCCTTTTCACCTAGAACAGCTGAAAATATAGCAAAAGCTTGAATCCAGCTAAAGAAATACTTAAAAGCCTTCATTTTATCACTTTCAGACTCTTTGTCATCCTTCTTGTCAGAAGAGTGAAAAGAGCTCAATTTACTCAAGGGTAGAAATGAAAACAAATCCACATATTCATGCTGCCAAATTTTCTTTTTTGTGGTCTGTGGCAAGTAAAATCTCAGCAAGGAAACTTGGCAAGTCAATGCCTCTTTAAGTAAAGACTCAGAAACAGCGACTTTGCCAGAACTCCCAGGACAACTAACATTTGGAGCTGTTTGTCCAGCCAAAACTTCCTTTACTGTTTGGCGGACTAGATCTTGCATAAAAGATAAGGAAAAACCAGGAAAATCTTTATTTAAATCAGCTCTAGTCTGATTAATCAGACCAGATATGCTTTGTGGCTCCTGAATCACAGAGCCATGAAAACTGTGAAAAGATGGAGGACCCATGAGCTGGCCGTCCTCACCATCAAATGATGAGTGAACAGAAGCCCATGCTCCAGTGGGATCCAGCATGAAAGTAGCGCTAGATGCAGGCACCGATGGGATTACAGGTGCTGCAGCAGCAGCAGCCAACCCACTGCCCTGTGACCTGTAGTTAATCAAATGCAACCCGAGCCCACTAGACTCAGGACCTGCTGTATCAATAGACCCATACTGCCTAGAGACCCTACCAGATCTTCCAGGTGCAGGCATGACACTTGCAGCCTTTTCATGTGTGGGGGCGGTCCTCATTGGGCACTTCTGCCGGCTCCTCTGCTCCTGCGTCTTAGATTTGCTGACGGGTGCCCAGCAGCTTTCTTGTGGTGGTGACTGTTACCTTTGCACCAGCGACATCTGAGGTGAGTAGCGCCGGCTCGCCGTTCTCTTTCTGTCTGGGGCACCACGCCTGCTATGCTCCCTCGGCAATGCTGGTGCCATGCATATAGGTGCTGAGGCAGCCGGCGGCGCTGTCAGACAGTCCAATCCCTCTTCAGAGGAAACTCTGTGGCAAAACTCCTGTAAAAGCTCCTCCATGACTTCCACGGGTCTTCAGAGCGCTGAGCAACTAAATTGCCTCAGCACAGGTATTTATAAATTGCAATATGGCACTCAAAGCCTCAGCAACCAATCAAGAGGCTAGCCATGTCCAGTGGTCCAGGTGGCCACTCACAGCACACCTGGACCCTGTAACTCAATTAGCTAGGTTGTAGCACCATAGCAACCACGGGAGGAAATATTCCAGCTAACAGCTGAAGTAGCTGTATATAAACATATAAAGCAAAACAAGTAAATAGAGATATATGCCAAATTTGTATAGGCAGAATAAAGCCCATTAAAGTCATAGAGAGTAGGAGTGGCTGTGATCCCATGTGACCCCCTCCGCTAATCTCTCCGTGGGTCACCCATGAGGTACAGGCCGTCAAGATAATGAGGCAAAGTCCATTAAGTGCGTTGGGCTGTAGCCCGAAGGCTGCAGTCCCACTAATCCAGCAAGTAGAAAGCACAACTAGTGCCAAACTTGGGAAGGGGAATAATAAAATTAACAAAAAAAAAACAGGCCTCTCTCTTTTGTGAACTCAAAACAATCCTTTTCTGGCCAGCAGGGCAACTCCAGGATGGGTCAGCAACACAACAACAGCCCTTTTTGTAGGGCAGTCCTCTTTAAATGGAGTCAAAAGTCTCTAACATCTTTCTCATCGCTGTTCACGATGGACATGGCCATTCCGCACTGTATTCCACTTTCGAATGGTCTTGGTGGATTGCAGGCGCTACTCCTTCAGGGTCATTCTCCCCAACCACCTGCCCCCCAGCACACCCCATCATAGCCACCACTGGAGAAGAGATGGAGAAATTTGAGAATGGCCACCCCCACTAGGAGACACGAAAGGAACTTGGTCAATCTGGACAAACCATTTAGGATCTATGGCTCCTGGGAGTTTCTTTGCAGCAGGCTGGCTAACAAGATCATCCATGGCCTCTAGACAACGCAACATCCTCTCCATGCCGGCCTCCTGCTAATAGTCTTGGCATTCATCTGTGATTGTGACTTACACCTACTTCAAACCACACCTTTACTACCCTTCACCTTTATGAAGGTGATCACTTCCCCAAAATAGAGGATGCGGAGTCATTAAGGTAGATAGTCATGCAACAGGATGGACCGGTTTACATATCATCTGTCACCAGTCCCATCTTAGGCTAAGAACCCAAATCTCCTCTTCTGGAAAAATGTTGCCACCTGGCCCTGGGTGCATTACTCAGCAAAGGCATAAGCTTTAGGCCCCTGAAACCACTCTCAGGCAATGGCATCTGAGAACCTAATTTCTTCCAGACATGATATGAGCTGAGGTGGTTCAGGTTTTTTAGGATATTTGCTGGGAGGTTGTAGGGGTCCCCACATGGCATTCTCCCAGTTGTAGGCTTCTGTCGGGGGTGACACACAAGGCAGGGAATCAGGGGTTTTGGCCACTACTACCTCCTCTTTGTCCTCCTCGTCCTCCTCCTGGAAATACCGATACACCGGCTGTGGCACTAGCTGCAAGTGTAATAAAGTCAGGCATGCTGCAAGATCAAGACCCTGACTTGTGCTTGCACCAGGTGGCTTACAGCTAAACTCCTGACTCTGAGATGTGTTTCGCTGGGACCTTTTGTTCAGGCATCGGGAAATAACACTGGATTCTAACATCATGCATATCAGACAAAATGCAGGTAGCATGGTCGTACTACAGCTCAAATATGAAGATAAGGTAATCTCCTGTGCAGGCTGCTCCATTTATGTTGAAGCACTCTCGACCCCTTGGGTGGTGAGGAAGAGAGCAGGATGTCCTGGTGTGGATATATCATGTCTCCAAACTGCAGACTACAGACACATGATAGCACAGTGTAGCTGCATTGTAGGGCAAACCCAAGATGGTGACGGCTTTCACGATGAAGCATCTTTCCTTTTTCTAGGGGCCTACATGTGCCAACGCCAGTACCCAATCGCTTACAGGATATTATTGTTTGCCCAATCTTGTTGCCTAGCTCCTCATTAACCCCTTCATTGGGTTGGCTGCCGAAGGCACCTGGCTTACAGATCTCATTTCACTTGCCACAGGTAATACCTGAGCTGGAGGTTGGGGGGAGTGATTATTGAAGCCTGACATATTTGGAGGATAAATAAGAAAAAGAATATAGTTAATTTTCAGCTAACTCAATTCATCTGGAATTTAGAATAAGGCTAGTGGGCAGCAATGCACAGACAGGTCCAATGTTAATGATATATATGTAACACACTTGTGCACATGCCACAAATCTGCATTCTAAACATATCTAAGGGAAATAAATAAAAGGATTGTACATTTTCAAGAAGCAATATTCATAGTATGGTGTTTCATGACTGTGAACAGACCTTTAAGGTCGTGTATGCTAATCATATATAGAAAATATACTATTTTTATCTGAATTGCTAGGAGAGAAGCGTAGAAGATGTGGCCTCACATGCTGCTGACCCTCTGCAATAATAAAATAATAAAGTATTGCTCTCTAATATATATATATAAATATATACAGGGATTGGACAAAATAATGGAAGCACCTGGAAAAATCAACAACAGTTAGCTTAATATGGTGTAGGTCCACCTATTGCGGCGATTACAGCCTCAATTCTCCGAGGTATGGATTCATAGAAGGTGATATCATTGGCCCGGCGGATCTCCATGAAATAGCACCCCAGATCATCACAGAACCTCCGCCATGTTTTACGGTTGGGATAAGGCAGTCTGGATGGAATGCTTCTTTCAGCTGTCTCCAAACGTACACTCGGCCAGAGGTCAGAAAATGGGGTAAACGATGATTTGTCTGAGAATATCACATGTTTCCACTGCTCGAGGGACCAATTCTGGAGGTTTCTACACCACTCTAAAGACTTGGAAACATTTGTCATTGACAGCAGCGGTTTTCTAATTGCAGCTCTTCCATGGAATCCAGATTTGTGCAGCTCCAGACGAATAGTTTTCATGGAAATTGGGTTCTGTAGGTGTTCATTGAGCTCAGCAGTGATTTTCGGAGCCGTGGTCTTGCAATCCTCTCTCACAATTTGCTTTAGAGTCCGACGGTCTCTCTCAGTCAACTTCGACTTTCGACCGGACCTGTGCTTTGCTGTGGACCCTTTTCCTTCTCTTTCAAACGCAGTCATTACTTTGGAGACAGTACATCTTGACACGCCAAGCATTCGGGCCCTTTCTGTTACACTAGCATCTGCCATACGAGCACCAACAATTTGGCCTTTTTGAAAATCCGAAAGGTCTGCCATTGGTATCAGGTTCTCATCAGTGTTCTTACAATTCGGCAAAACAAACAGTTAATTTGCAAACACATAACACTTAACACAAATAATCAACTACAAAACATTAACATAAGTCACAGTTTGCATGTTTATAACATGTTTGCAGATTATGATGCCAAAATGTTAGGTGTTACCATTATTTTATCCAACCCCTATATATCTAATATATAAAAGCCCAAGCTCACTTCCGTCAGTTTCGGCAGGACTTCCGTAACTGTGTCCTCGGCTACGTGACGTCATTGGAGCCCTACACCCCTTCAGGGTGAACCAAGATGGCGGCCGTAAGTGAGAGCGGGACTCATGCAGCCCCGCCACGCTTACAGCTGCCTCTACACTGCGCAAAACACACACACATCACGGGCGGGAGACGACCGCCTTCAGCCGGTTGTCTCCCTCCCGCCACACACCACTTCAGGGAGATTACCGCCTAATGCACTGCGCGGCTCTCATGTAAGGCCCCCGCTCCTCCTGTCTCCTACCCGCGCTCCCCCCGGTCCTCCTGTCTCCTGCCGGAGCTCCCCCCGGTCCTCCTGCCCCTCTCCGCCCCCCTGCCCTCTCCGCTCCTCGCGGCCCCCCTTGCTCCCCCAGCCCAGGGCCGCACCATCCATCCGTCCATGCGGGAGGGGGAGCGGCTGTGCAGAAGGAGCCGCCGCTATCCCCACACAGCCACTTCCTGCCTGCCGCCCGGCGCTGGGAGCGGCAAGTTTAAGAGCTGTGAGCATGATGCATGTGTGTGCTGTGTGCATGATGCATGTGTGTGCTGTGTGCATGATGCATGTGTGTGCAGGTGTGCTGTGTGCATGATACATGTCTGTGCTGTGTGCATCATACATGTGTGTGCAGCTGTGCTGTGTCCATGATACATGTGTATGCATGATGCATGTGTGTGCAGGTGTGCTGTGTGCATGATGCATGTGTGCTGTGTGCATGATACATGTCTGTGCTGCGTGCATCATACATGTGTGTGCAGCTGTGCTGTGTCCATGATACATGTGTGTGCAGGTGTGCTGTGTCCATGATACATGTGTGTGCATGTGTGCTGTGTGCATGATACATGTCTGTGTTGTGTGCATCATACATGTGTGTGCAGCTGTGCTGTGTCCATGATACATGTGTGTGCAGGTGTGCTGTGTCCATGATACATGTGTGTGCATGTGTGCTGTGTCCATGATACATGTGTGTGCAGGTGTGCTGTGTGCATTATACATGTGTGTGCTGTGTGCATGATACATGTGTGTGCAGGTGTGCTGTGTCCATGATACATGTGTGTGCATGTGTGCTGTGTCCATGATACATGTGTCTGCAGGTCTGCTGTGTGCATAATGCATGTGTGTGCAGGGGTGCTGTGTGCATGATGCATGTGTGTGCAGGTGTGCATGACACGTGTGTGCAGGTGTGCTGTCTGCATGATACATGAGCGCCACGTTAAAGACCTGTGTGCATGATGCATGTGTGTGCTGTGTTCATGATGCATGTGTGTGCAGGTGTGCTGTGTGCATGATGCATAGGTGTGCTGTGTGCATGATACATGTGTGTGCTGTGTGCATGATGCATGTGTGCTGTGTGCATGATACATGTGTGTGCAGGTGTGCTGTGTGCATGATGCATGTGTGTGCATGATACATATGTGTGCTGTGTGCATAATACATGAGCGCCAACTTAAAGAGCTGTGTGCATGATGCATGTGTCTGCTGTGTGCATGATACATGTGAGTGAACGTGTGCTGTCTGCATGATGCATGTGCGTCCAGGTGTGCTGTGTACATGATGCATGTGTGTGTAAGTGTGCTCACTCCATCCTAATCCCACCCGCCACCATTCTGCTCCTCTGGCTCCATCCTGCCTCGCTCGCTCCATCCTGCCCTGCTCGCCTCCATCCTGCCCCGCTCGCCTCCATCCTGCCCCGCTCGCCTTCATCATGCCCCGCTCGCCTCCATCCTGCCCTGCTCACTCCATTCCGGCCCCCCACCACCATCCTGCTCCGCTGGCTCCATCCTGCCCCGCTCCCCACCATCCTGCTCCTCCGGCTCCATCCTGTCCCGCTCACTCCATCCTGCCCCGCTCCCCACTATCCAACCCTACCCCACTGCCACCATCCTCCTCCTCCGCCTCCATCCTGCCCGCTCCCTTCATCCTGCCCCCCGCCTCCATCCTGCCCCCCGCTGTTCTTGCCCCCCCTCTGCCTCTATCCTGCCCCCTTCTGCCTCCATCCTGCCCCTCCTCTGCCTCCATCCTGCTCCGCCTCCATCCTGCCCCCCCTCCGCCTCCATCCTGCCCCGCCCCCTGGCTCCATCCTGCCCACCTGCCATCCGACACAATCCTGCCCCCCCCCGTCACCATCCTGACCCCCTACTCCATCCTGCCCCCCACCCCGGCAGTTAGCGGTCATGTGACCGATCAGCTGATCAGTTTCCCAGGCAACCACAGGTCCTAAACGCCTGTAGGACCTAGAATATGGAGGTGGAGCGAGCCAGCGGACAGGTGAGTATCCTCACTGAGGATTTTTTTTACTTTTACTGTGGAGAAGCGGGGAGCTGCGGGGGAGCGCAGTATCGCCATATACCATAGTGCTGCTATACATGTACTCTAATGTACCGCCATATACTATAGTTCTGCTATACATGTGCTGGAATGTACCGCCATATACTATAGCGCTGCTATACATGTAATGTAATGTACCACCATATACCATAGCACTGCTATACATGTACTATAATGTACCGCCAAATACTATAGCGCTGCTATACATGTAATGTACCGCCATATACTATAGTGCTGATATACATGTACTGTAATGTACCGCCATATACCACAGTGCTGCTATACATGTACTGCAATGTACCCCCATATACCATAGCATTGCTATACATGTCATTTAATGTACCTCCATATACCATAGCGCTGCTATATGTATATCTAATATATAAAACCCGAAGGCTCACTTCCGTCACTTTGCCCACGACTTCCATCACTTTGTCATGGCCAAAGTGACGTCACCACAGCGCTACACATGTCCAGGGTGGACCAACATGGCGCCCCTAAGCGGAGCGGAACTCAGGCAGCCCCGCCACGCTTACGCCCGCCCCTACACTGTACAAAACACACATCACGGCCAGGAAATGACCGGCATTAGCCAGTCGTCTCCCGCCCACCACACACCACTTCGGGAGATGACCGGCTAATGCCGGTCGTCTCCCGAGTGCCTCGCGCTCGCTCCGGCTGGTTTCACAGGTGCAGGCTCCTCACCCTCACTTCCGGTGCTCGGGGCTGTTGATGGCTCTCAGCGGAATAGCGGCCGCACGGACCGGCCTCCGCTCCTGGACTGGCCCCAGCCTCCGGGGGTCAGCCCTGTGCCGGACCGCCAGCAGTAGGCCAAGTGGCCCTGAGGATACGGAGCCAGTTGGTGTGCAGCCTGAAGAAGAGAGAGAGGTGTGAAGCTAGAGGAGGACAGGCTGTACTGAGCGGTGATGTCACCGCTCCAGCCTCCTTTCTCTTCATCTCCAGCCGGACCTCTCCACTCCTCCAGCAGGACCTCTCACTCACCCCTCCAGCGCCACCTCTCCTCACCCTCCAGCGCACCTCTCCTCACCCTCCATCCGCACGTCTCCTCACTCCTCCAGCCGCACTCTCCTCACCCCTCCAGTTGCACCTCTCCTCACCCCTCCAGCGCCACCTCTCCTCACCCCTCCAGCCTCCCGCCACATCATACTCTGCTATCCCAAGCCGCCTCTTACTCTGCTACCCACACAGCCTCCTCTATCTGCTACCCACAGAGCCACCTGTATACTCTGCTACCACAGAGCCGCCTGTATACCTCACCCACAGAGCCGCCTGTATACTCTGCTACCCACAGAGCCGCCTGTATACTCTGCTACCCACAGAGCCGCCTTATACTCTGCTACCCACACAGCCGCGTCTATACTCTGCTACCCACACAGCCTGTCTATACTCTGCTACCCACACAGCCGCATGATACTCTGCTACCCACATGAGCCGCTGCATACACTGCTACCCACAGAGCCGCCTCTATACTCTGCTACCCACAGAGCCGCCTCGTATACTCTGCTACCCACAGAGCCGCCTCTATACCCTGCTACCCACAGAGCCGCCTCTATACTCTGCTACCCACAGAGCCGCCTCTATACTCTGCTACCCACAGAGCCTCTCTATACTCTGCTACCCACAGAGCCGCCTCTATACTCTGCTACCCACACAGCCGCCTCTATACTCTGCTACCCACACAGCCGCCTCTATACTCTGCTACCCACACAGCCGCCTCTATACTCTGCTACCCACACAGCCGCCTCTATACTCTGCACCCACACAGCCGCCTCTATACTCTGCTACCCACACAGCCGCCTCTATACTCTGCTACCCACACAGCCGCCTCTATACTCTGCTACCCACACAGCCGCCTCTATACTCTGCACCCACAGCAGCCGCCTCTATACTCTGCTACCCACACAGCCGCCTCTATACTTTGCTACCCACACAGCCGCGTCTATACTCTGCTACCCACAGAGCCGCCTGTATACTCTGCTACCCACAGAGCCGCCTGATACTCTGCTACCCACACAGCCGCGTCTATACTCTGCTACCCACACAGCCGCGTCTATACTCTGCTACCCACACAGCCGCCTGTATACTCTGCTACCCACAGAGCAGCCCTTATACCTGCTACCCACAGAGCCGCCTCTATACTCTGCTACCCACAGAGCCGCCTCTATACTCTGCTACCCACAGAGCCGCCTCTATACTGCTACCCACAGAGCCGCCTCTATACTCTGCTACCCACAGAGCCGCCTTATACTCTGCTACCCACAGAGCCGCCTGTATAATCTGCTACCCACAGAGCCGCTCTATACTCTGCTACCCACACAGCCGCCTCTATACTCTGCTACCCACACAGCCGCCTTATACTCTGCTACCCACACAGCCGCCTCTATACTCTGCTACCCACACAGCCGCCTCTATACTCTGCGACCCACACAGCCGCCTCTATACTCTGCTACCCACACAGCCGCCTCTATACTCTGCTACCCACACAGCCGCCTCTATACTCTGCTACCACACAGCCGCCTCTATACTCTGCCACCCACACAGCCGCCTGTATATCTGCTACCCACACAGCCGCCTCTATACTTGCTACCCACACAGCCGCGTCTATACTTTGCTACCCACAGAGCCGCCTGTATACTCTGCTACCCACAGAGCCGCCTGTATACTCTGCTACCCACACAGCCGCCGTCTATACTCTGCTACCCACACAGCCGCGTCTATACTCCGCTACCCACACAGCCGCCTGGATACTCTGCTACCCACAGAGCCGCCTGGATACTCTGCTACCCACAGAGCCGCCTGGATACTCTGCTACCCACAGAGCCGCCTGGATACTCTGCTACCCACAGAGCCGCCTGGATACTCTGCTACCCACAGAGCCGCCTGGATACTCTGCTACCCACAGAGCCGCCTGGATACTCTGCTACCCACAGAGCCACCTGGATACTCTGCTACCCACAGAGCCGCCTGGATACTCTGCTACCCACAGAGCCGCCTGGATACTCTTCTACCCACAGAGTCGCCTGTATACTCTGCTACCCACAGAGCCGCCTTTATACTCTGCTACCCACAGAGCCCCCTGTATACTCTGCTACCCACAGAGCCGCCTGTATACTCTGCTACCCACAGAGCCGCCTGTATACTCTGCTACCCACAGAGCCGCCTTTATACTCTGCTACCCACAGAGCCCCCTGTATACTCTGCTACCCACAGAGCCACCTGTATACTCTGCTACCCACAGAGCCGCCTGTATAATCTGCTACCCACAGAGCCGCCTGTATACTCTGCTACTCACAGAGCCCCCTGTATACTCTGCTACCCATTGACCCGCCTTTATACTCTGCTACTCACAGAGCCGCCTGGATGCTCTGCTACTCACAGAGCCGCCTGGATCCTCCGCTACCCACAGAGCCGCCTGGATACTCTGCTACCCACAGAGCTGCCTGGATACTCTTCTACCCACAGAGCCGCCTGGTTACTCTGCTACCCACAGAGCCGCCTGGATACTCTTCTACCCACAGAGCCTCCTGGATACTCTGCTACCCATAGAGCCGCCTTTATACTCTGCTACCCACAGAGCCCCCTGTATACTCTGCTACCCACAGAGCCGCCTGTATACTCTGCTACCCACAGAGCCACCTGTATACTCTGCTACCCACAGAGCCGCCTGTATATTCTGCTACCCACAGAGCCGCCTGTATACTCTGCTACTCACAGAGCCCCCTGTATACTCTGCTACCCACTGACCCACCTGTATACACACAATTAATTTCACCGCGCTCCCGATGCTATTGCACCCTGACCACTGCACTCTACCCCGACCACTGCACTCTGCCCCTGACCACTACACTCTGCCCCTGACCACTACACTCTGCCCCTGACCACTGCACTCTGCCCCTGACCACTGCACTCTGGCCCTGACCACTGCACTCTGCCCTGAGGCAGACTACAAGCCACTGAGCCTCCGTATACTCTGCTAACCACTGAGCAGCTGTATAGTCTGCTAATTACTGAGCCCCCGTATACCCTGCTAACCATAGGCTAGAATACCCGATTCTTCAGAATCGGGCCGCCATCTAGTATATATATATATATATATATGTATATACTGTATATGTATATATACAGAGCTCTTTTAAATGAATATTTAAGGGACATTGTAAGGTTCCTGGAATACCCAGCTTCTGCCACATATTTCACTGTTCTGAAACCAACACCTGCAAACTCAAGGAAGCTTAAAAAAAATAAAGGTCTGCTGCATTCTGTATTGTATTGTGACATGGCATTGGTAAGGAAGACAGCCATTTATTCCGTGATTTTTTTTTTTCTAGTTTTGTGCTTGTTTGCGAATTGTTTTTAAATTAAGTGGAAGAACTAACAAGACAATAAGGAATCTTGACTTGAGTTGTGAGCTTGCATATTTTGGCTAAAATATCAACCAATGAACATCTCATTTATTTTCTATCTGTCATTTTTTTAGAATAACATTTTCATTATTTTTTTTACTGAAATGCATGTATTTTGGGCTCAAAATCATTTTTACAATTGGATTTCATTAAAACATATGAAAGCAGTTGGCTTTTACAACCTCTTTGTTTGTTTGTTTGTTTGTTGCATATTCAACTTTGATGCAGTCTATTCTCATAAATCAGAGCTTGGAGCTCAGAAGCAGACAGATAAAAGAGTTGCAAACTCTCCCATAATTAGCTCAATTACTAATTCTTCGTTTACTCATTCTGCAGCCAGCATTACACAGTGGAACAACGAGGACATAGAAAGCAAGTGCTGCTAAAATTTGAATGCAACACAAATGCAAAAATGTTTTTTAGCCCAAAATACATGCATTTTAAGGAAAAAAAATAATAATCTCCAAACATGGACAGCCCTCTTAATTTTACCCTGTTTCTTTTACTTTTGCAGTTTTCTATGTGAACTGTGTACAGATGCTTATATGTAGCTTACTGTCCCTATGCTCATGGTCAACGCACAAAATGGATGTTTAGGAACAATCTTAAATGGGTTTTCCCATGAACAGAGTTAATTTTAATCAATAGCTCTTGAATTAATAATAATTTTCCACAAGTGGATATATTTAAAAAAATTCCTGTGCCAAAATATTCTTATATATGTGCTCCTGTATGTATTGTGTATTGATTGTGTCTGACCATACAGGAACATGGTCTGATCATGCCACATCTCCTGTGCTGAGATAATCTTATATGTGTCCCTGCTATGTATTGTGTAATGGATGTGTCTGATCATACAGGGACATTGTTTGATCATACTACATGTCCTGTGCTGAGATAATCTTATATATGTGTCCCTGCTATGTACTGTGTAATGGATATGTCTGACCATACAGGGACATGGTCTGATCATACCACATCTCCTGTGCTGAGATAATCTTATATATATGTCCCTGTCATGTACTGTGTAATTGATGTGTCTGATCATACAGGGAAATGGTCTGATCATATCACATCTCCTATGCCGGAGAGGATGTAAAAGAGAGTAAACCGACATTACAGCATGGAAATGCAAATAATTCTATCTTTGAGGTAAAACATTTTTTAAAAACAGGCAGGGAAATATTTTGACTCACAAAAAGAATCAGTTATGATTCCCTGCTCTCCTGTCTCTATTCTCTCTTTTGTGTCCTCCCCTGTACAGGAGATGTGTTGTAATTAGACTATGTCCCTGTATGATGTGACGCAATCACCCCTAAACACAGTGTCTGCAGATTAGGGTTCTGATATGGCATAAATCCTAAATCATATGCCAAGGCTTGTAAAGGAGTAAATTTTACTTTTAGGATTGCTACCTTCAGTAGGTGGCACTAGAGTCCATCTACTTCCTCACTGAAGTGACAATTTGCATATTTCCCAGAGGAGTATTGCGGCTAAAAGACTCCTAACTACTGCAATGCAGGATTGATCTTCATAAGGAGATTAGCTATTCCTCCAGAACTCATGCTAGCCTCTCATACAGCCAGATAAGATCCCATACACTGCATGATGAGGGGCAAAAGCCAGTCAAAACATACTAGTGTTGGGCAGTCCGGCTTGTTTAGTGATATGGATCATTTAGCTCCACTTACAAAAAAGAGAGCCAGCCCTTTTGGATCTCAAACACATCCCTATCAAATATATGTGCAACCACAGGTGAATGCATACCTATGGCAAGACTATCATAGTCTGGTGCAGCACCGGGCTTCCATTTTTCTCAGCATTGGAATAGTTAATTACATTCCCCAGTTGGAGTCATTTAGGGACTTCAAGCATGTCTGACTGGGGTGCTGGGTGCAATCTTTTACTGTTGGAAGCAGGATCTTTGTAACAGGTCGGTTACGAATCTCGTCTCTACTCCATGACTAATGAGTGGACGATAATGTGGTAAGCATCCTGAGAGTAGAATATTGTATTATTTGCTGGAAGCAATTCTGAGAATTCTGTATTTGCAGAAGTACATCCAATAATGTCAAAATAGTTTTTAGAATTTCTGTTACCATGGCAGTCCATTCCACATTGACACTGGTGCAGATTATCTCTCTTTTCTTAAAGCTTGTCAAAGATGACCTTGTGTCCTCACTGAAAGCTGTGAACATGATTATTAGTGTAAACCCCCTCCAGAGTATGTAAACCTAATTTTCACATTCATTCTCTGTAACGCAGATATTCAGAACTTTATTATTTACTTACTTTTTGCTTTTGCAGTTTTTTTCTATATTAAAACTCTACCACATAATCAAAATGTAGCCTCACCAAAAGTTACTAAGGCTTCATAACTGAGCTAAAAATATTTCCCTAGCTTTAGACTGTGATACTTTAGATGTTATTTAATTAAAGTTGTCATGTATTCCGACTCAGCAGATCAACATTATGGCATATATTATAAGATTACAACTCAAAGAGACAGCGACTATTTAAAAAGATGTTTTAGTATTGCTAAGAAAGCTTTATATTTGCACCATAAATATTTCAGCAAGTTTGTAAAATATTTTTGCTTCCATTTCTTCTTTATCGATGTCTCTGATACTCGTTACTTAAAGTTAGAAACTTACAGGAGCGATTATGTCAGGTGCTCCAAGTCAAAGGTGGTGGTCAAGGGTTTCAAGATGAACTCTCCTTTAATGTTCATTCATCATGGGGTAATTTTATCACTACACGTTATGGCGGTGAACTCCGCCTTCCTAAGGTGATCACTGTGGAGTTCACCACCGTAACGTGTAGTGATGAAATGACCCCGTGATGAATAACCGTTAAAGAAGAGTTCATCTTGAAATCCTTGCCCCCTGCCTTTGATTTTGAGTGTCCGACATAACCGCTTCTGTAAGTTTTAATTCAACCTTTCCCCATGAGGATAAGTGGTCAGTGCTGCACAAAATCGCTATGAATAGACTAGCAAGACCTGGGGCTTAAAGACCTTTGATGATGTCACCACTTGTATGATCACTCACGTGACCCGCAGCTTTCCAGACCCGGAAGCGAGTGTATCATGTAGTGAGCTCTTTGATCGAAGGATCTAAACCTTGGTTATGCAGGACGCATAACGATCCCAGTTTATTTCTATAGCTAAAATATCCTCTACTTGACCACCGAGTAATACTCTAAGAGCGCCCGCTCTCTTCTTGTTTTTGTCTCCACTTGTAACTTAAAGAGCTTGTCCAGTACTTGGACAACCCCCTCTGAATTAGTGTATTCCCTATGTAAAATAAAAGTGCATTTTTTTTGTAGTTTTGCAATGTACTGTTTTTTCATCCAGTTTCTAAAAGAAAAGCACAATTCACTTGAAGAAACCACACACTAAAAAATTATGCAAAGCAAAACCCTGAAATATTACAAAAACCTTTGTAATTGTACCTATGAGAGTATCCATACACAATACTTAAATTATGATTTTCTAACACAGGATTGGGTGGATAGAGTTAATCAAACGGCAGCTGTGAAAAGAAAAACTATGTCTATAAAAATAAACTATTAAATGAGTTTTCGCCTAAGAAACATTTTAGAAATATCAGTATAAATTCACAAGAGACGTAATACATTAATAAGATCACTCATTTCGGCTAGTGATTGACTGCTGTGGTTTCGTGTTGATACAACACAACATTGTTTAATCCTCCCTAAGCAAAAGTGGCAAAGGACCATATAAGTTTAAAGGCTCCTATACTCATCAGATAAAAGACAACTGAATCTACTGAATTCAGAGACAACAGGTGACCGCCTTAGGTGAGTGATTGCCTCCAGACCAGAATATGTCCTGACAAATAACGTTGAGTGAGAAGGATCATGTCAATAGCTGATCTCTTTGTTTGGTGCTGTTTAGCTACCGCCAAAGAATATTGGCAGTAACTTTCTCATAGAGAACAAAGGAGCACTTGGCCAAGCTGAGTGTTCTTATATATATTAAGATCTTGGGAGAGATGGCTGACAGCTGAATATTCGTTTGACTGACAGCTATCAAATGTGTATTACCAGAATAAGCTTGGAAATGAGAGGGGACAGGTAAATAAAAAACCTATGAGCTCAGCAGCTTTATCTATGTGGAATGAATGCACTTCTCAGAGCAGCTCACTGAATGGCTGTTAATGTGATCTTAGCACTGCACCCAATGCCACACATTAGGAGTCATGTCAGAGACACAACTGTGGGCATAGAGAAAGGGACTAACGTGTGATTTCTTCTTTTAAACAAAATGGGTCAGAAGGTCAACATTTTATGAAAGGGACATCCACTTTAATGTATTAATGCCATTGGTGAACCAGGGGACATTCTAGGCACTTTGATTTGAGGCATGGGCCCTGAATCATGAGTGCTTTGCCCTGGCTCTCTTCTGCTGCACTTTTTGATTTAGCATAAAATTTATTATACTCATATAACTAAGCAGCAATGCCATCCCAGCTTTTCAGTTCACGCACATTGCATTGCTTCACACATCGCATATTCAACCTGTGCAGAATGGTATCTTCACACTTGGGAAAGAATTTAAGGATGTGTGCATGGTCTCACTGAAAAACATTTTGGTACCATGTTAGCCAGTTGAAAAAAGATTGATTGCTCTCAGTGGGAGAAGCAAAATAATAATCTTGTAGTTGTGATACATTTTAACAACTAAGAAAAATAAAATTATTGATATTGCAAATCAGCAAGATTTGGAGACATTTTAGAAGAAAAACAGTGGCATCCCTACAGATCAAGTCAACACCCCAGTTAGGGTGCAGTATCCCACTCACGGCTAAGAGGGACACAGACTGGTGCCGGGACACCCAGAACAAACTAGGAACAATTGTAGTGGGGTTGGGTGGTGAATGAAGTAGTTAGAGGGATCACCTGGGAGGAGTGAGGCCAGGAAGAACACACATAGATGACGTGGAACACATGACAGAGGGTATAAAAAGAGTGGGAAAGATCTAGGACACAGGAGAGAGAGGAGAGTGAAGAAGCTATAATGGAGATGGAGGGAAGCTAGAGAAAGAAAGCCTGTCACAGAAGGAAAAGAACTCGAGAGAAGTGTCCAGAGGCCAGACTGAGGAGCAGAGAAGGAGAACAGGTAACTTCAGGAGGAAGAGAGGGTCCCAGAGGCATGGGCAGTGACCATTCCACCTGTGGGACGCGTATCCATTGTCAAGCACAGGCAGTGGAAGGACTAGGCCAAAGAACAGGGGCACTGGGACCCCAAGACTAGTGGAGAAGACAGACTAGGCTAAGCTAGCAACCCGGAGCTGTGTGGCACTTGCAAGGTGACACAGTTGACAACCGCGCACATCTGCTCAAAAGGTGGCAACCATAGGGCTAAGGGGAGACACTGCAGGTTAACCCCTAAGAAAAGCCCACAGCCACTGGCTCAGAGCTCTGTGTGGTGAGGCGCAAGGCAGGACAGGCAAGGTAAGCACAGTGTAAAGAGGCTGAGAAAGGACAGAGAAGGGGTGCCGGTTATGTATCATCCTCCTATCTGGGAGTAGCTGGATCCCTGCCTCCGAGAAACCAGTGCTAAGAGGGCTGCTACACAAATACTATGAGTAAAAGAACTGAAGACTGCAACCCACTGTGCCTGTACACTTTCTTAATGCATCAAAAGCACCAGAGACACAATTACTAACTCACTCAGGTACCTCGGGCTGCCCTGGGGTCAGCCCTACCCATAGAGAGCTTAAGAACATTGCTACCCCATAACCATCAGCCCCTAGGAGAACTGTCGTGCGGCGGCCATCTATAGCCGCAACCTTTGGGTGGCGTCATGTAAAATTAACAAGTATCCTGAAGTCCAGTCATCCTTCCCAGAATGAACCCTCCACGCCAGATTACCATCCCTATGAGAGAGCCACCCACACCGAACTTTTAATGACACCGCCAGGGTCACAGAGCTGGGTCTCGGTCCCTGTGATCCCCGTGATGAAGCCTCAAAACAGCCCGGTTCCAATTATACTAAGGCCCTGGCCCTGATTTGTGTCAACACAAATTTATATACACAACCAAAGAAGATGCAAGGTATAATAAATGGACATTTAAATAAACAAGCAGAGTTTAGAGAGAGAATTCTCAATTAGCCAAGGTTAGTGATGTTTTTATATTCGAAATTTATATGTAAGTTCAGAGAACTGGTGTCCTTGCACTATCTGGAAGAGATTCCTCAAATCTTGTAGTAATGCATAAATCCTCTTGACAGATTGAGATCTACAAAAATATAGTGATACACCGGAGCCAGCTATGGGGGTGTCCACTAAGAGTGACTTATATCACTGCTTTCTTACCCTTATGAGTTGCAGTTGAAGATCTTTGAGAAAATTCTGTGTGTGTGTTTTGTCAGATAAAGGTATAACGGCAGGGACACACTTGTCCGACAGACATGCGAGTCTGTCAGAGGAGGCTCGCAAAGGGCTGGAGCAGTGACCCGGAACGGCCTCTTTCTGTCAGGATGGGGAGTGTAGAGCTGCACAAACACACAATCTGCTGACAGCCCCGTCCTGACAGAAAGAGGCCATTCCGGGTCACTGCTCCAGCCCTTTGCGAGTCTCCTCCGACAGACTCGCATGTCTGTCGGACAAGTGTGTCCCTGCCGTTATGAGGATAAACTGATGTATAGATCCAGCATACAATCACCTTGGTATTGACCTACCACACCCTGATTGTATTTGAAAAGCTGTGGTGTCTGGTTGTTCTGCTGGGAGGATGCTTTTTCTGATCTGGGGAGAGAGGTATAATGCCTTATTAGTTTAGTTTGGTTTACTCCCTCATTAAAGTGCTTTGTGTCCACCTGGTGCTATTGGTTATCTAACCTCGTTCCAAGCGGTGGGGGTCGCCTTTTTCTGTCCTTGTTTATCCCCTAGTAGCTTGTGGGTGAACCTATTTTAACAAAACAACTTGTCAGGACACATCCTAATACTGTCTAAAGGCCGCTTCACACGCTAGGGTATCATTAACGATATCGTTGAAATGTCACGGATTTGTGATTGTTCAAACGATATCGTTAGTGCGTCCTTGCGTGTAAACAAACGATGGAGGAAGGCAAAATCGTTGTATCGTTAATCCAAAAAATGAGATCCGGACCTCAAATCTATCGTTCGTTGTCCAATTAAGGATCTGTGAAGCAGCAACATCGTTCAGTGTGACACCTTTTTGAACGATGTCGTTCATATTTCTCCTATTCCTGCCGCTTTATAACATTGTTCATACATTCTTCTCCTCATCGCTGGCGCGTTGACCAAACTAAGATCGTTAACGATATTCTTGTGTGTGACAACACACTAACGATGTCGAAGCATCGCAGTCACGTGACATAGGTAACGATCTTGTTCACCTATATCCTAACGTGTGAAGCGGCCTTTAGTATGTGTACGTTACTTATGTTGGTTTCTGCACACACCTCTACATTCCTTATGTATATGCTGTCCGAAATCTTACAATCTGCTGGTTTAGTGTTATCTGGTTCTGGTTTCTACTATCAGATGTGGCTTCCAGTCTGGTTAGTTAAAATGTATGTTAATTGGTATCAAGTTATACATTTCTCTATCAAAATAACAACAAAAATGTTTACCTATTATGGTGGATTTGACTCTAATGGGTAGTTCCTGGGTCAGTGTCACCTTCTGTATTCTGCAGGTTTTTGTCTGTCCGGGCAAATGAGCTTGATTAAAAAACTCCTGAGGAAGTAGGATGCTAGCATACGAAATGTGTTGAAACAGTCTGCTCTTTCCACTGACTACCGCCCCCTCTGCCGCAAACACAGACCTAATCCCCACCCACCTGTTCACATGACTGGCACCTTCCCAGCAGATCAACCAATAAACCTGGGATATAGAAACCACCTCAAGTACTAATATCAAACCTGACATTTGATTTTCTTTGGTTTTATGTATTTAAATTTTAAATAAACTACAGTGTTTTTTACAGTACATAGCATTGTTTTAAATGATTGGTTTATATATGCTTAGAAATGCCCTAATATAAGTAGGTTTAAATACACATCAGGCAAACATAAAATATTGAGCTTAACCAGACACCACAGCCTTTCTAAAGGCCCCGTTACATGCAACGATGTCGCTAACAATAATGTTGCAATGTCACCGGTTTTGTGACTTTGCAGCAACCTCATAGCGATGCTGTTGCATGTGACATGTATCAACGACCAGCGATCAGCTTGCAGATGGTTGGTAAATGGCCAGGACCATTTTTCCGTCATTGGTCTCCCGCTGGGCGGCTAGCATCGGCGTGCTTG
Organism: Allobates femoralis; assembly: GCA_033576535.1. NCBI lineage: Eukaryota > Metazoa > Chordata > Amphibia > Anura > Aromobatidae > Allobates > Allobates femoralis. The sequence goes on from JARQOC010000003.1 coordinate 625,074,074, forward strand.
ACAGTGGGAGACCAATGATCAATGACCTCCCGGCCGATGCCCAGTGCCGCACAGTACATGCTGGGACATGGTAACCAGGGTAAACATCGGGTAACTAAGCGCAATGCTATGCTTAGTTACCCGATGTGTAGCCTGGCTACCAGCGTTCTCACTGGTCGCTGGTGAGTTTGCCTGTGTGATAGCTCACCAGCGATCAGATAACGATGTCCCAGCGATCCCGATCGTTGGTCGGATCGCTGGGACATCGCAGCGTGTAACCCAGCCTTGATACAATGAAGGTGTGGTAGGTCAATACCAAAGTGATTTCAGAGTGTGCGCTGGAGCTATTCATCAGTCTATCCAGATTTAGATCTGTTTAGACAGAATCAAAGGTTGTAAATAATTTGTATTCCCAAACCCATCTATGTTTTTGTGATTTGAAATTGCCTTTCAACTTCCATATTGTCAATGTTACAGTGTTGGCCAAAAGTATTGACACCCCTGAGATTCTGTCAGATAATACTCAGTTTCTTCCTGAAAATGATTGCAATCACAAATTCTTTGGTATTATTATCTTCATTTAATTTGTCTTCAATGAAAAAAACACAAAAAGAATTGTCCTAAAGCCAAATTGGATATAATTCCACACCAAACATAAAAAAGGGGGTGGACAAAAGTATTGGCACTCTTAGAAAAATCATGTGATGCTTCTCTAATTTGTGTAATTAACAGCACCTGTAACTTACCTGTGGCACCTAACAGGTGTTGGCAATATCTAAATCACACTTGCAGCCAGTTGACATGGATTAAAGTTGACTCAACCTCTGTTCTGTGTCCTTGTGTGTACCACATTGAGCATGGAGAAAAGAAAGGAGACCAAAGAACTGTCTGAGGACTTGAGAAACCAAATTGTGAGGAAGCATGAGCAATCTCAAGGCTACAAGTCCATCACCAAAGACCTGAATGTTCCTGTGTCTACCGTGCGCAGTGTCATCAAGACATTTAAAGCCCATGGCACTGTGGCTAATCTCCCTAGATGTGGACGGAAAAGAAAAATTGACAAGCGATTTCAACGCAAGATTGTGCGGATGGTGGATAAAGAACCTTGACTAACATCCAAACAAGTTCAAGCTGCCCTGCAGTCCGAGGGTACAACAGTGTCAACCCGTACTGTCCGTCAGCGTCTGAATGAAAAGGAACTGTATGGTAGGATACCCAGGAAGACCCCACTTCTTACCCCGAGACATAAAAAAGCCAGACTGGAGTTTGCCAAAACTTACCTGAGAAAGCCTAAAACGTTTTGGAAGAATGTTCTTTCTTTTTGGGCAAAGGCATCAACATAGAGTTTACAGGAGAAAAAAAGAGGCATTCAAAGAAAAAAACACGGTCCCTGCAGTCAAACACGGCAGAGGTTCCCTGATTTTTGGGGTTGCTTTGCTGCCTCTGGCACTGTACTGCTTGACCATGTGCATGGAATTATGAAGTCTGAAGACTACGAACAAATTGTGCAGCATAATGTAAGGCCCAGTGTGAGAAAGCTGGGTCTCCCTGAGAGGTCATGGGTCTTCCAACAGGACAATGACCCAAAACACACTTCAAAAAGCACTAGAAAATGGTTTGAGAGAAAGCACTGGAGACTTCTAGCGTGGCCAGCAATGAGTCCAGACCTGAATCCCATAAAACACCTGTGGAGAGATCTAAAAATGGCAGTTTGGAGAAGGCACCCTTCAAATATCAGGGGCCTGGATCAGTTTGCCGAAGAAGAATGGTCTAAAATTCCAGCAGAGCATTGTAAGAAACTCATTGATGGTTACCGGAAGCGGTTGATCGCAGTTATGTTGGCTAAAGGTTGTGCAACCAAGTATTAGGCTGATGGTGCCAATACTTTTGTCCGGCCCATTTTTGGAGTTTTGTGTGAAATGATCAATGTTTTGCTTTTTGCTTCATTCTCTTTTGTGTTTTTTCATTGAAGACAAATTAAATGAAGATAATAATACCAAAGAATTTGTGATTGCAATCATTTTCTGGAAGAAACTGAGTATTATCTGACAGAATTGCAGGGGTGTCAATACTTTTGGCCAACACTGTATGTCCTGAACCAGAGAAATGTTTGGTCACAGGTACATTTTTTTGTCTTTAATTGCTTGACAATGAGACCTCATTCTTGGTCTCAGGATACCGTTACACGTCGCAACATTGCATGCAATTTCACTTGCAATTTGCTGGTTGCAGTGAAATCATGGACACATTGTTCTATTTTGTTGCTGTGTACAAATGGAACAATGTGTCCATGATTTCACTGCAACCAGCAAATTGCAAGTGAAATTGCATGCAATGTTGTGACGTGTAACGGTACCCTTAGTCTCTGTCCTATTTATCCAACATAGAAGCCCCTCATAAGACATATACTTCACAGAATTAAATACTCCACATTGGAAGAGGAACATATAGATGTACCAGGAATCTTATACTCTGGATCTCATTGGCCCAGACTATACGTCATAACGTATTGCACCAGGGCTCATCTGTGCTGCCACAGTCGCTGCAACATGTGCAGAGTTGAATTCCATCATGTCGGCACATCGCATTTCAGCCGGTGAACTGGCAGGACAAACGACTTCTGTAGAGATGCAATTCATTGAGCTGCGGGATGTGAAAGGCGGAAATGAGCACACAGCGACTGTGCCATCTGCAGAAGCCCATCTAGGGCGGGAAAGAGGGCTAAAAATTGATGGGCAACCAGGTTCAAGACGTGAGCCATACAAGGCACATGTGTGACATTGCTCGGGTGAAGGGCCACACCCAGGTTTGCAGCATTGTCACACACGGCCTTACTTGGCTGCAGTTTCAGTGGAGGCAACCATTAATGAAACTCGGTCTCCAGAGCTGACCACAACTCCTCAGCTTTGTGACTCACATTTCCCAGACATTTCAATGTAAACACCGCCTGATGCTGTTGATTGAGCCCTGCTGCCTGCATAGTAAGGAGGTGTACAGGATTCCTTCTGCGCAGTTAGAACACGGATGGCATTACCAGACAGGCTTTAGGTGCAGATGGAGGACCGAGACGAGGTTGAGGAGGCAGAAGCAGTGGACGAACGTCTACATACAGAGGATTGACGCACAACTCGTGGGGACAGCAAGACTTGGACAGCAGACCTTTCTCCTGCTGTCACCAGAGTTACCCAGTGCCCAGTCACCGACATGTAATGCCCCTGTCCATGCTTACTCGTCCAAGTGTCTGTGGTGAAATGCACCCTGTCAAACACAGAGTTTCTCAAGGAAGCGGTGATGTTGTGTGCGACATGCTGGTGTAGCACAAGCACAGCTTTCTTGAAGAAGTAGTGGCGACTGGGCATCTGGTACTGGGGCACTGCTGTAGCGGTGTGCTGAGAGGACCACCGCAGTGCAGAATAATGTACGGTACACAAGATGGGAGTGCAAACCACAAGGGTGAATTTATTAACAGGCGGGTAAGGATGTGAAGAAGGCAGGTTCAAGCAGGGGTAAACAGTGGCAAAACGAGATTTAACAAAGTCTTCGTTTTCTCTAGCTGGTCCGCTCAATAATACGGTTCTCCAGCTATCACAAGTTAAAATCACATAGGTAAATGCACAAAAGCAAGGTAAAATGCTACTCTACGTATAACCTTTCTGGCCTCGCTACACAGGCCACACGGCTGCCGTGTTCTACCTACTGAAGCCTATTCTAAACCCTGAAAGGTGCACAATATTCAACTCACAGTGATGCTGGGGATTTGGATGCAGTCCTGGGGCTGCAAATCTTCTCCTGTGTCAGGCCCTCACTGGATCCCAGGCTTGTCTGTGTCTCACTGGATCCCAGGCTTGTCTGTGTCTCACTGGATCCCAGGCTTGTCTGTGTCTCACAGGATCCCAGGCTTGTCTGTGTCTCACTGGATCCCAGGCTTGTCTGTGTCTCACTGGATCCCAGGCTTGTCTGTGTCTCACAGGATCCCAGGCTTGTCTCACTTTTAGTCCACAAGAAAAACTCCTGTCCTTTCTCAGACACACAGACGGTGTGTTTCTCTTAACAAGTTCATAGGCTGCTCTAAAAACACACTCTCTGAAGGGGAAAAACAGGACATACCATCATCCCACACCTGGGGGGGTTTCTGTCTCTTAAAGTGGCAGCGTGTTTCTTACTGTCCATAGCAGTGGCACCCCCAATATGCCTCCCTACTTAATGATGGTCGTCCTCGGCCATCACAACATCAGGCCCACAGTGTAATGACGGGATGTCAATGTGAACACAGCACCTGTGGAGGAGACAAAAATGGCAATACAGCAGACTGAGTACATTGTTCAACATATCGGATTGGTGGAACCCCTGCAGTAGACCTCTGAGACCTTCTAAGATCTTGACTATCAGGCCAGGCCTGGCTAGCTCCCGGAGGAACACTTGCTGCAGGAGCCACAGTGGAATCTTGACTATCCTCTTCTTCACGTGGCGGTAGGGGCTCATCCATGGGATCTCCGCTCCTGGAAGGCTGAGGGTCACCCACTGTGTTGGGGACTGTCCACCAGTCATCGTCGACTTCACACACAGGTGACGTGAGTTCAGGGAGCGGGGCAGAGACTGTAGGAGGTATTGGCGTAGGAAAAGCTTCGGACCGGCATGGCCGCAACATATTTCTGTGTAGTACTCTAGGGCCGGACGCCCCATTCTCAACTTGCACCTTGTAGACTGGGCCATCAGCATATACCCGTCCAATTACTCTGTAGGGTTGTACTTCCCATCTTTCACTCAGTTTGCCCTTGGGGCGCTTCTCTCTGACTAACACTCGATCTCCAGGTTGCAGCGGTATTTCCTGAATCGGTTTTGGGCTCGTATGTTCTTTCTTCTGTAGCTGTTGACCGGCCAACCGACGGATCGTTTGTAATCGTTGTCGATGTTCTTTCACCCACGAAGTGACAGTTCGTTCCATGAAATCCTCTGGCTGCTCCAAATTCAGCTCGATGATCTCTCGCCCAGCTCTTCCAAAGAGCAACAGATATGGGGTGTAACCCGTAGTGGAGTGAACTCGGTTATTGTAGGCCCAGACCAATTCTGCCAGGTACTCCGGCCAACATGCTTTCTTATCTTCCTCCAATGTCCGCAGCATCTGAAGTAGGGTTCGGTTGAAGCGTTCACATGCTCCATTGCCTTGGGGGTGGTAAGGTGTAGTCCGAGATCGCTCGATGCCATACATACGATATAGTTCCTCCATCACTTTACCTTGAAAACATGCCCCTTGATCGGAGTGTATTCGCTTCGGGCACCCATACACTCGGATAAAGTCTTGGCAGATAGCCCGTGCCGCCGACTCTGCAGTCTGATCTCTAGTCGGGGTGACTACAGCGAACTTGGAGAAATGGTCAGTCATAACCAAGCAGTATTGTAGTCCCCGAGCTGAGTGTCCCACGAGGAGATAATCAATCATTAAGATTTCTAGTGGTTCTTTGGTTTGTATGGTCTGAACGGGTGCTCTCTGTTCGGTGCTTTTAATGAGGTCGCATACTCGACATCACCGGCAAACCTCTTCTACCACAGACTCCAACCGGGGGCAGTACACATACCGCTGTAACCATTGGTAGGTCTTTGCAGGTCCGAAGTGAGCGACAAACTCGTGTGCTTCCTTAGCTACCTCTTGAGCCAATTTTCCGGGGATGACCACCTGCCATCTTGCTTCTATTTTTTTGGCTGTTGTCTCTTACGATATAACACTGATTCTCGAACTTCTAGTCTATCCCACTGGTGTAAGACGCTCTTCATCTCGGCGTCCAGGTTAGCCCTTTCTTGTTTGTCGGGCTTCCGCTTCTCAGCTACCCAGTGTTTCATCTGTTGTAGCCCTTCATCTGCAGCTTGAGCACGTCCCCATTCTTCATTGGTTCTTCCCAGGGACCGGGGCAGTGTGCAAGCCTCCCTACTTAATTGTGACGCCACCACCGGGGGCTCAAACTTGCTAAAGTCTGGCGTTTCTTCCTCCTCTAGTTGTTCATCGAGATCCCCCACTGGGGTCTCCACCGTCACTCTTGACAGTCCATCCGCATTTGCGTTTTCGGTAGCGGGACGATAACAGATGGTAAAGTCGAACTTTGCAAGGCGAGCCACCCACCGTTGTTCCAAGGCTCCCAATTTAGTATTCTCAAGGTGGGCCAGAGGATTATTGTCTGTTCGGACCTGGATCTTGGTCCCTGTCAGGAATCCAGCAAATTTCTCTGTCATGGCCCACACTAGGGCTAGGAGCTCTAGTCGAAAGGAGCTATAATTGTGGGGGTTTCTTTCGTTGTCCCGCAGGGACCTACTGGCGTAGCCGATGACTCTCTCATGTCCATTCTGTATCTGAGACAATACTGCACCGAGTCCATGAAGGCTACCATCCGTGTACAGCAGGAATGGTCGGTCGAAGTCCGCATAGGCTAGGATCGGGGCTGAAGTAAGGGCATTCTTCATAGCCTGAAAAGCCTCATCTTGTCTCTGAGCCCAATGGATGCCCTGGTTCTTTGACACTCCGGCGGTCCCCCTCAGCAGCTCATTCAAAGGACCCACCACCTTTGCAAAGTTTTTGACGAACCGGCGGTAATACCCAGCGAGTCCCAGAAATGCCTTGAGTTCTCTCACCGTTTGAGGGACTGGCCACTTCTGGATGGCCGCCACCTTTTCTGCAGAGGGCAGGACTCCATCTTGTGAAACTGTATGGCCCAGATACTCGATCTCTCTCTTGAAGAGGTGGCACTTTTTCGGCTTCACCTTCAGGTTATGAGACTGCAGTCTTCCGAGTACCTGTCCAAGCCGGTCAAGGTGTTCTTTGAACGAGGATGAAAACACGATGATGTCATCCAGATAGATCAGAGTAGCTTCGAAATTTAAGTCCCCCAAGCACTTTTCCATCAGCCGTTGGAACGTGCCCGGAGCATTGGAGAGTCCGAAAGGCATCCGGTTAAATTCAAACAATCCCATCGGGAGAATAAACGCGGTCTTTGCTTTGTCTTTTTCCGCCACAGGTACTTGCCAGTACCCGCTTGCTAAATCCAAGGTGGAGAAGTACTTGGCCTTCCCCAATGCCGTCAAGGATTCTTCGATTCGTGGTAATGGGTACGAGTCGCGAACGGTACAGGCGTTGAGTTTTCTGTAGTCTACACAGAACCGAATGGTTCCATCCTTTTTCTTGACGAGTACCACCGGAGCCGCCCAAGGGCTCTGACTGCCCTGCACTATCCCCGAATCCAGCATTTGCTTCAGTAAAGTCTTCACCTCTTGGTACATCTTGGGAGGGATCTGTCGGTACCGTTCTCGAATCGGACAAGCTTCCCCGGTCGGTATCTCATGCATGATAGCTTCAGTGCAGCCGAAATCTTCAGCGTGGCGAGCGAATGCAGCCTGGTTCTTCCACAACATAGCTTCTACTGCTTGCACACGCTCGGGGCCCAGCGATTTCACATCCACTTCCATCTGATCGAGGATGACCTTTCCACTCCACTCTGGGGAGGGCATCTCTTCAGCCCTCGCAGAGACCGCTAGGGTCCACTCCGTACCTTCTATCGGCGATAGGGATATATCTTTTTGGCTCACCACTTCACCTTTATGTAAGTATACCAGGGCCAGATCTGTCCCTCGAGGCAAGGTGACCTCACTGGGGCCCACATTCAAGGCTCTGATAGGGACGCGTCCTTGTTGGACCACAGCTACCGTACGAGCTATCATAACTTCTTGGTCCACTCTTCCGGTTGCTACAGGCTGCACAATCACTTCTACCCCATCGAGATTGCGATAGGTTCCCACTGGGAGGTGTAATATACTTTCTCGTCCGGGAGGCAGGATTATAGGCACCTTCCGAGGAGCCCTGATGACCCCTACCGTCTGATGAGATGGCACACTCTTCTGCGTCCCACAGACACGGATCAGTTGCTGAAGTGCTTCTTGCGTAGGCTTATGTGTAGTAGCCTGCTTCCAGTATCCGGGTCCCCGTTTGGTGAACATAATCTGATCTAATTCACGTAGGACATTCATCCCCAGTATTACAGGTACATCTTCTTTGCCGGGCTCGGGGACTAGTAGGATCCCTTTTCTCCCCACTTCTTGCCCACAGATACGAACATTCATCCACACAACCCCTGTGACCGGGATCGGTTGCTGATTAGCGGCAATCACCCGGATCAATGTCTCTTTCTCTGGCCTGGCCAGTGTCTGGAAATGTTGATTGAAGTATGCTTCTGGCATCGTCGTCACTTGTGACCCAGTATCTATCAAGCAATCCACTGGGACACCCTCGAATTCAGCACGTAAGATGGGACACCCAGCGATCAGGTGTTCGTCATGATACGGAGCGGCCTCCCTTCTCGCCTCCCCCGCAGAGTGCCGCACTCTGGCAATATGCCCCCAACCTCCACATCCCCAGCATCGGATGTCTTCTCTTCGCTGAGGAATACCTCGTGCCTCTGGTGGCTGCCGAGAGGAAGCCTGCACCCTCCAGTTTTCTATTGGTAGCGCCGGGGAATTATTGCGTGCGTACGATGGGCCAGGTTGAAAGGAGGACGGTGCAGCTGGGTAGGGAGGTGCAATAGACAGATCCCCCATTCTTTGCTCCATCTGGGTCAGCTTCTCCTGTACATTGAGAACGGATTTCTGTAAATCCTGCACCACTTGGACCAGCACCTCTTGGCGGGTTGGGTCCACGCTGGACTTGGCGGCTTGGATGCGCACCACCCCAGAAGCGTAGCTTTCTTCTTTACTTCGGGCTACTGTTTCTGTCAGGATCTGACGAAATGTAAGAGCCGGGTTCGCTCGGACCCGTTCGGACAGGGCTCGCCTCAAGGATATGCTGTGTAATCCTAGAATAAACTGCTCTCGGAGTATCCGGTCCGTGGAGCCTATGCCGCCGAGTCCATCTGCCTCCTTTCTCTGCACCTCTGCTAACACTTCTTGTAGTGCTGTGGCATACTGAGATATCCCTTCTTCTTCCCGCTGCAGCCTCGAAAAAAATTTGGCGCGAAGATGTCCCGCACTAGCAGTCTCGCCATAGATTTCTTCCAGGAATCCAACTAACTCTTTCAGGGTACTACGGGTGGGTTCTGGTTGTAGACAGACGTTTCTACGGGCTTCTCCCTCTAGTGCAGTCAAAGCGATGTCTACTTCAAGCTCTGGGCCGATGTTATAAACCTTCAGGGTGCTCTGCAGTCGGGACACCCAGTCACACAGTGCCATGTTATTGCCGTCAAACTTTGGTAGTACACTAAATATAGTGCCCATTGGGAGTGTCCTTGCAGGGGTTCCACCATTGCCCACATTACCCCCGTTAATATTAGCATTCCCGCCGTTGCTGTCTGCTGCCTCCATCTTGGTGACCGTACCCTGCTCGCAGCGCCACTTGTAGCGGTGGCTGAGAGGACCACCGCAGTGCAGAATAATGTACGGTACACAAGATGGGAGTGCAAACCACAAGGGTGAATTTATTAACAGGCGGGTAAGGATGTGAAGAAGGCAGGTTCAAGCAGGGGTAAACAGTGGCAAAACGAGATTTAACAAAGTCTTCGTTTTCTCTAGCTGGTCCGCTCAATAATACGGTTCTCCAGCTATCACAAGTTAAAATCACATAGGTAAATGCACAAAAGCAAGGTAAAATGCTACTCTACGTATAACCTTTCTGGCCTCGCTACACAGGCCACACGGCTGCCGTGTTCTACCTACTGAAGCCTATTCTAAACCCTGAAAGGTGCACAATATTCAACTCACAGTGATGCTGGGGATTTGGATGCAGTCCTGGGGCTGCAAATCTTCTCCTGTGTCAGGCCCTCACTGGATCCCAGGCTTGTCTGTGTCTCACTGGATCCCAGGCTTGTCTGTGTCTCACTGGATCCCAGGCTTGTCTGTGTCTCACTGGATCCCAGGCTTGTCTGTGTCTCACTGGATCCCAGGCTTGTCTGTGTCTCACTGGATCCCAGGCTTGTCTCACTTTTAGTCCACAAGAAAAACTCCTGTCCTTTCTCAGACACACAGACGGTGTGTTTCTCTTAACAAGTTCATAGGCTGCTCTAAAAACACACTCTCTGAAGGGGAAAAACAAGACATACCATCATCCCACACCTGGGGGGGTTTCTGTCTCTTAAAGTGGCAGCGTGTTTCTTACTGTCCATAGCAGTGGCACCCCCAATACTGCGACGGACATAAAATTTTGAAAATCGTCTGTGCCTACCAGGCGAAATGGCAGCATTTCTGTAGCCAACAACTTACAGAAGGTGAAATTCAACCTTTTAGCTTTGTCATGGCTAGGAGGAAATGGTATTTTACTTGTCCAAATCTGAACATCTGAGGAACCGAGGGCCGGCTACTGTGCTGAGACGGGGTTGAGTAGGGTGTCCCCGGCAAACTGCTGATCTGTGAGGAAAGTGCAGGTGGAGATATTATGTTGCCTTTATCCAAAGGTGGTGCTCTCAATGTCGGAGAGTGCTCAACACCAGCAGGTGTTTCCACTTCCAAAAGAACTGCCGACATTCTAATCACACTGGCTGTTGCCGGTAAAGAGGTGGAAGGTCTGCGTCCAAAAGCATGTGAGACTGCTGTCCCCACAGTCACAGATGATGAAGAGGCCGCAGATGCACTTGATGGGGCCGCATTGTAGCACAGTGAGCTTCCCACTGCGACTTATGCTTCAGATCCATGTGACGGTTCATGCATGAAGTACTCATTGATTTTTTGGCCTCTACTTAGATTTTGGTGGTAAATCTTACAGATCACATGGAGAGACTAAAGGCTTGTGGATTTTTGAATGTGCTGCATGAAAGTCACCTCACCAACCATTTTGAGCTTGCAACTGTGGGGCAATTGATGCCACTTAAGTGGTGTCTATGCCCACATTTTTTGAAAAAATGGAGACTCTTGTTGGAGTCCCCTTGCTGTGTTTTACATGATTTTAGAAGGGCATGACATGCCTACATATGTGTCTCCTCCTCCAGCTGTTTTCTTTTTATATGTACTTGTCACTTTTCCATGTTTGTTTTGTCATCTGAGTAGTTTGTCACCTTTTGGACACCTTAGAAGGTGTTTTCTATGTGTTTTCTATGTGTTTGTATGTGTTTGTGTTTGCCTTCCATTGTTTTCAATGGTGTTCGACGGTGTTCGACGGTGTTCGACAAATATTCGATGAACACGCCCTCAATTCGACAAATCGAATTCGAACACTAGGGTGGTGGCTCATCTCTAGTCACAACCAGAGGTACATGATTTTCCTCTGTTGCCCTGCATTGGAGTGAGTGACTTCTAGGGATCTTTGGCTGTAATGATCTGATCATGAATGAAGGTGGGGTAGTAACCTTGGTTTAAAAATGTATTTTTTTTAATGTATTAAGTGTTCATCCCTATCTGTTGGTTTTGAAAAAAATATGGTTATATCTGAGGCCTGCCTGTAGACAATGGGTCTCACTGCGACTATGACTATGACTCTGAGTCCAACCAGAAAAAGAGGTGAACAATGGCCAGGAATGTGTCACATTATTTAAGACAATAATGACAGGAGGCGGCAGCCGCAGTCACGGATTGCAGTGGATGATTTACAGACTGTGATCCTGAGCTCTCTGGTCAGTGCAGCATCAGGATTATCAACCACACAAAGCACTAACCAGGCAAACACAGAGCTCAGGGGACACTGTCACTAATCACTACCTGTATTCTCTGACAGGGCTGCCTCCTGTCAGTACTACTTCATAAAATCCTAGCTTGGGCTGACCTCATCAGCCAGTGGTGCATATATTAATATATACTGTAGATGTCATATACATATATATATATATATATATATATATATATATATATATATATATATGTGACAGACTGATACAGAGGGGAGAGAGGACCCTGCCCTTGCGGTCTTACATTCTACAGGGTAATATATATATATATATATACTACACAGGTACAATACATAGCCACATATAATACATAACCACATATACAGTAGGCACAGATGTGTATTATACAGGGACTTATCCTACCTAAGTGTATTATACATAGGTATGTGCTTTAAGAGTGTCTTATATATAGCAGTTTACATACACTATATAAAAAGACACATATGCATGTTTTTCTCACTATATGACATAAAATCAGAATAAACCTTTATTGTTTAAGGTCACTCACAATTACCATAATTATTATTATTTGTCAAATGCCAGAATAATGAGAGAGAAAGAGAATTTTTTAAGCCATTTTTTTGCCACTCCTCTACATTTCTTCCACTGTTGCTTTAGCGGTCTGAACTCCCAGAGGACGTTTTGCTAGAGAGAAAACTCAGATGGTTCTCCATGTCAGAGAACGCCATTTCCTGCTAACTGAGTCTTATAGACATGAAAGTAACTCAACATACCAGTGCCACAGCAGTGGAGAACACTTATCCCACTCCCACCCAAATTTGCTAATGTCCAGCAGCATAATAAAGTCACTTCATCACACTGCTCACATCACAGCTACACAGCAGAGGCACCCAAGACTTGTTAGTGTAAGGGTACCTTTACACGCCGCTACTGGCGGGTGGCTACAACCGGATACATGCGAGAAATGTATCTTGCACCGGCAATTCACCCCGTGGTAGCGGCGTGTGAAGACGGTTGTAGCCACCCGGCAGTAGCGGCACCTGTTTCCGAGCACTGCCCTGAAACAGGTGGCTACCCAGGCGATTGTAGCGACCTGTATCGGCGTCTAAAGAAGCAACATAAGGGATGTCTGGACACCAGCCTATGTACCTGGTATGTAGCTGGGGCGTGACACAGGCTCCGGGTTACCGCGCCCCATCAGCGATCATTGGAGGAAGCTCCTGCATTACGATTGGTAGTCGCTGCATAGGGAGGCATATTTAAGGAGCTGACCAGTCACACTACACAATTGTTCGAGCGTCATGTATTAAACAGCCTCCTGCGATGCCTGCCCAATCATGATGTTCTTGCTTTGTCCTATGAGCGTACGGACGTCTCGTAATCCACAATTGTGGCACGCCTATGTGTTGTCCCTGCTGCACCAGGTCCGCCCATATTAGCTTGTTGTAGCGGTGTGTAAATGAGGTAAGGTGCTCGGCAGAAGGTAACTTGAGACACCCGGCGGTGTATCTAGAGATATATGTAACCTACTGTAGCGCACCTTGTTGCGGCGTGTAAAGGTGGTGCGGGTACCATTTGCAACCGTTTGTGCGTGCTCGTGCACGTGAAATAGCTGGTTGTAGCCACCCGCCAGTAGCGGCGTGTGAAGGTACCCTAAGTGCTTCATCGCAGCTAATGACACAGAAGACTGGTTTATGGGTGAAGTGGTGTTAGTGTAAGGGGACATTATTGGGGAACAGGGTGCAACCTTGGGAAGAAATGTGCAAGAAAGCAACATAGGGGGAAATTTTGAGGGTAAATATGGAGAAGGGTTGCTCTAGTGTGTACAGTATAGAGAGTGGACAGTTTGTGGAGGACTGTATGGAGGGCAGGTTGAAGGCAATAAATAGTTCATAAGAGGGGATGGTGAGGATTCAGTATTTTATAGAATAGTGAAGAGGCCATGTACCATAATAAGGACAGTGTGAGGGTCATATTTTAAGAAGGGAGCACAGTGAGTGGCAATTATTTATTCCAGCGCACAGCAGAAGATTTTTTTTATTCAGGGGCATTATAATGGGACTGTTATTCTTAAAGGCATCATGTTAGGATGTGCTCCAGAAGATCAGAGAAGTTCAATGGTGCTTTACATGAGAAGTGGATACATGCAAAATTATATGTATAGTTTACAGTAAACAAACTAACTGACTAACTGGTACAGAGGGAAGAGGACCCTGCCTTGCAGGCTTTCATTCTACAAGACAATGGGGAGGAGACAGTAGTTCGGAGGTGCAGCAGCTCTGGTGGTGGTGAGTCAGCAGGTCCGCTGCTGCTGGATCGACAGATCCGGTGGTGACGGGGCAGCAGCGTGGTCATTGCAGGCAGTAAGCTTTCTTGAAGAGATGTGTCCTCAGGTTCCGTCTGAAAGATCCGAGTGTGATGGATAACAGTATGTAACAAATTTTTATTAATTTTTTGTTCCTGGGTACAAACTGTGTTTTCCTAACCAGTTATGCCCAAAAAAAAATAGAAACTAGTTGTTGTTCCACAAAAACTTTGCTTCTGTGATCAGGACAATGACATTGTCTCAGTATTGAATACGAATTGAGAATTTTCCCGAAAACAGCCAAATTTCAAAATATCATTGTCCTGATCACAGAAGCAAAGTTTTTGTGGAACAACAACTAGTTTCTATTTTTTTTTGGGCATAACTGGTTAGGAAAACACACTTTGTACCCAGGAACAAAAAATTAATAAAAATTTGTTACATAGTGTAATTTTCTTTTTTGACACAATAAATATGAAATTTTTCGCTGCTGTGGTCATAAAATCAAAGTTTCTGCTGAATGCAGTCGTTTTTCCATAGTCTTTACACATAAGCAGTTGAAATATTACACTTGGAAGCCAGGAACAAAAATTGTGTTACATTGTGTAATCGGATGTGCTGTGGCCCAGAATTTCAGAGGATGGTGGATATTCGGGAGAAATCTTGGAGGCAATAGGATGAGGAACGAATAAGTGTGGGGGAGAGGAAGAGGTCTTGGAAGCATCGAAGATTACATAAGGGAAGATATTGGGAGATTAGTTCAGAGATATAGGGAGGGAACTGGTTATGGATGGCTTTGTAGATCAGTGTCGGTAGTAGAGATAAGCAAACAACACAATGTTTGAATTCAAATTTGTTCGCTGAATGTGGAGTGTGCGTTAAATAATTCGAAAATTCGAAGAACATTTGCCGAATTTTCAGAACACCATTAAAATCAAAGGCCGGCAGCGTGAAACACATAGAAACACCTTGAAAGGTATCCAAAGACTAACAAACACACACAGATCATCTTACCAGTCTCCTGCTGCTTGCTTGCTTGTGGGTCCACTCTCCCTCTCACTTAGTTCTGGTCCCACCCATGAAGCTTCATGCATATCCACTTCACTGACAAACAACAACCAATCACAGACGCTCATGCTCTATGATAGCGTCTGTGATTGGCTGCTGCCATCAGACTGCATTTTCACAATCTGTCTGTGCTTGGTTGTCATACACCAGAGGTGTGGAACTCCAGGCCTCAAGGTCATGTTTTCAGGATTTCCTTAGTATTGCATAGGGTTTGGAATCATCACCAGTGCATGTGATGCAATTATCACCTGTGCTGTACTGAGGAGACCTTCACCTGCTTGTACACATTAGTGTTTGGCAACCAACCTGGCATCGTAATGTGTCCCCTCAAAAAATATGGAAAAAAAATAGCATAACGCTTTGCACTGTTTTTAATTGCCACCCAAGTTAAAAATAGGCAGCTGAGGGCTGGTATTCTTAGTGGGGCGGGGGCCCATCGTTATTGGCCTCCACTATGTTATAGAATAGCATCCCACAGCCTCCCCAGAAATTGGCACACTTGTAAGAAGTGCCAAATTACTACCGCTTTACATTACTCTTCCACTCCCCTTGTAGCAGTGGCTATCTGGGTAATAAGGAGTTAATGCCAGCTTTCTATTCCCAACTCACTTACTGGACTGTAGCTTGCGGCTCAATCATTCAATGTTTGACAGGACGCTGTGTTCCTCACCGAAGCCTGCAATCAAGAAGACATCGCAGAGGATTGAGAATGGGTATGAAGAAGTAATAAAGATGAAGTCCAGATACATGTGTCTTTTTATTTGTAATAAAATGTCTTCTTTAGTATTTACTTAAAAGTCTCAATGGATGGGTGTTAACATTGGCCCAACATTAAGAGTTTTGGCCTTAATGCCTGCTGGCAATACAAAGCTGCCATTAACCCCTTATTCCCCAGTTTGCCATTGCTACATTGCAACTGGAAGAAGCGGGTAAAGCACTAGGAAATGGAGTGTGGCGCCCCACATGGTCAGGTGTCACAGTGGGGTATTGCAACCGTTAAAGTGGTGTAATTTTCCCCAGCTGCATGTGGATCCTAGGCTGGTAGGTGGGACCCATTCCTGCACTCCCACATTTGAGTAGTGGTGGGAGGTTACTCCTGGGAGGGAGATATATTCCCTCTAGGGGGAGTAGTTAGTGAGTTAGTAGTAGTCAGAGTTGGAGAGGAGTCGAGGAGGAGTGTGGAGCGAGGCGGAAGGTTAACCCGGACAGCTCTACGCTGATCCAAAGGGAAAATGAGAGAGGATTCTGAGGGAATCCTGAGAGAGGGTGCCTGATGCGGGACTCTGGGCCCTAGAGAGAAAGGGGGAACCCCAGCATGGAGCGACCATAATCCAGGGAATTCCCCAGTCCACTATGGGAACACCAGACCCGAGGAAATGGCCAGAATCCACCTATGAAGTCGTCAACCGGCTGCTGCGGTCTGTTCACCAGCTGCAGCACCCTGCCAGATGGAGCGGTCTGACTGCTTCTTCACTGCGAGGGAGGGAAGCCCCAAGTCAACCTGTAAGGAGCCATTGGGTATAGACTCATCCTTGGCGGGGAAGAAAGGACACGGGTTCGTCAACTAAGGTATACCAAGGGTACCTCCATATCATCTGGCATCCACTTGCAGCCACCCGTAGAGCTACCTGTTTCATTAACAACTGTTGCTGAACTGTGAACTTGTATGCTGATGACTGTTTACAGTAAAGTACCCTGGAGAGAGTGACTTTGCCTCCGTGTCTTTGTGCTGCAGAATTCAACCTGTTTGCTTACAGGAACGCTTCCCCGGAGGACCAGTTCCACCTGTAGGGAGCTTCACTACCCTTGCCGCAATACCATCGCCCTCCGGAGGATTGTGGCGGAGCTGGTGACCTATCACCAGGTACTACAGGTGGCGTCACATGACAACAATAAACTCTTATCCCCTGTACATAACCCCTTATTGAAGTGTCACTCAGGCCACGGGCTCAGGCACTGCCACCCGTGACATTCCCGTGAAAACACCCACCGAGCCTGATACCCAAGCACACCAGGGCCTGGGGCTCGACAGGAGCTCTTATGAATTATATGAATGTGTTTCTCACTCAGAGCTATGGGTTACTCAGGACCAGTCCTTATTCTCTGCTTACAGGGGGATGTTACGGTGGTGGCCGTGGAACAGTTCCGTGGCCCTGGAGGGACCGCAATTAAAAAGGGAAAAAATAAAAATACAAATAAGAGTTTGTCAGTGACGCCACCTGTGGGATGCGGCCGGATATGACCACCGCTGCTTATCTCAGCTTCAGGGGATGATGTTGGGATGCAGCAGGATGATAAACCCTCCACAGGTAGGGCTAGGATGATCCCTGAGCTGGTGATAACAATAGTTATTGGTGTTGATGTGAATGCAGGAATTAGCTCAAACAATGATGTGGAGACACAAGAGTAATAGTCTTTTCTTTACCTTTAATGGTGGAACTCAGGTAGTACCCTGGGCCCTGGCTGCATAAAGCAATGCTGTGACCCACCCTGTACTAGCTGTAGGACAAGCAGCGTGAACCCTTCTCTTGGCTGTATTTCTACTTAGCTCTACTGGGCTCTGTAGTGTGGCTGTGTCTCTTTAGCTTTACAGTAAACAGGGCAGTGTATAACTATCCGTTCTCTGGATTTGGCCGCTGGGTGTATAATCCCTTACGATCTCGGTCTCCGGTGACAATACTATACTTAATTCTGGGCTTGCTGGCACTACTATCTCTCCTAGATCTTCCTTCTCTCCTCCTCAGGCCCTCGCTATGGACTCCACACACTGTCAGTTTCCTTGAACCGGCCTAACAGGGCTCCTGTCCCCAAGATCACTTTCCTCTTCTCCTTCTGCTCTGCTCAACTGTCACCTCAGCTCTCCTGACAGGAACTGACTAGCTCCGCCCCTTGCACTTGCATATCTAGGGGACCTCTACTGACGTCAGCAACTGACCTGACCTCAGCTGTTAGAGCTCCCCCTACAGGCCCAGGTTGTGATATGTTATATGTGTGCTTCACCTGGTGCATGCCTTGCCTCCAA